>OZ005740.1:191181591-191418619 GCA_963930735.1 Dioctria linearis
ATAAAACAAGAATTGGCTATACATATTTATGGCAACCCCAGATGAACATTTTATCTATGAAAACATAATATATCATTGATAGGCGCCAAAGAAAACAATTATTACCTAAATGTTTTATCTCCTAATGCTAAGATTGTTACTTTAGGATTTTGACAGGAGCGAGTGACCTCAAAGCGGTAAAATTAGCAAAAATACTTGCACAAGCAACAATTGATTTTACTTTTTTAATTGTGTTTTGTTTTACAGCGAAAATTATGTTTGACTTTTAAAATCAACACATGTACATATGTATAAATTCAACATCATTAAGATGTTAGAGGTGAAAGGTACTTTTTACAAATTTATATGTTAAAGCAACTTCTATTACTGTTGAATCAGACAAGTAGTTTCAACAACTAATTCCGTTGATTTAACATTTCAATAAAGTTGTAAAATCTACAGTATATGCCTTTAGCTGAAAATCAAAGCCGAAAATTGTTGAATTGATAGCTTTTTCGGAAATTTCAACGATTTCTTTCTTTCCGTGTGACAGTAACAACGTATGACTGTTACAGTAGGCCATCTTGAGCGTCACAGAATCAATGATTGTAGGGTAGGCTGAGTACGGTTGTAATAGGGGTCGATTGTAACATCGGGAATAACTCGACTAATGGTCAAGATTATATCTACGAACTTGCTCAATAGTTTTCCTTGTCGCGCCGCGTGTGTGGTAATTTTTGCTTTATTCAGACTATAAGCAAGTGTTTGATCTTACACTATTTTCCATTTTCTTCTCTTACTTTCCGCGGTACAAATATATGTATTAATTTCTAGCAATAGTTGGACAACAGAATAAATATATTAATGTTTAGTTTTACTATCACTACCCATTGTTTTTATTTACCAAGCTACAATTATCTTAAGATTGACTGATTATAACTTTCTGCTACCAACATTATTTTCAACTAATTTTAAAGTTGTTTTATGTGCGTTACATTCAATCAGACCCCCGTTACAATGGTCCTGTGACGGGGTCAGTTGGTACATTATACTTTTTATACCTCTCTTTTGAAGTCTCATCTTAGTTATAAGGAACATAAGTGTTGCCAGTTTTTAGCCAAATAGAAAGTAATCAGTTTTGATCTAGCTGTTATATCAAGGTTTTTACAAGGTGTTGAAGTCGAAATGTTACAACCGTACCCAGACTACCCTACTAAAGATATTTTATATTAAATAATTTTATATTTTATATTCATATTCATATCAGAAATCATGAACAAAATATTAATACTGTAATGCACAAATTACGAATTATGTAATATACCTGTAATTTCTTACTTGATCGCTTGCAAACAATATTACATTTCGTTATTAAGCTGTCAAGTAATTATACATTTTTTTTAAATATTATAATTTTTGTTTACTATAATATGATCCATTGAAGTTTGTGAAAGTTGTTACCAAACAATTTATTTTAACTAGTAAACATTCTACTTTGTATACTTTGAGCACAGACAAGAAATACCCAGGTATCGACGCTAGTACTAAGAAAGTGAAGTATGGAAGAGCTCATAGCAAACCTCAATAACTCATTGATCTCGGCTAAATATATCATGGGTACGAACCAAAAAAATTTTTCAATGTAAGCAAAAATTGAATTTTTTCTTAGAATATAAATCGACATATTTCTTCACAATTTGTGTGCATTATTGGTGGCTGAAGACGATTCGATTAAGTTGTGTCTGGGCAGAATCGGCTTCGTGGAAGTTGGATTGATTTGGTTGCTTGGGCTTGTTACTAAAAATTTTTATGAGCGTTGTCTCAGGCCGGTATAAATTTGTGTTCAATGTAGGAAAGAATTGATTTATTTCTTAGAATTGAAATCGACCATATTTCTTCAAAATTCGTGAGAATTATTGGTGGCTGTAGACGGTCCGAACAAATTCTGTCTGCTCAGACCTTGCTGGATTGTTTGGTTCTGAATTGCATCTTGTTGGAAGGGAGGGGTGGGGGGGGGGGGGGGGGGGGGGTCGGATTAATAAATTAATATTTTCAATATCTTGCACAAATTTTTTCTCTTAGTTTGAGAACCCGGATATTTATTTTCATATTTCACGACTAGTCAAGCAGGGAAGCCGAACCGCTGATAGTTGCTTTTATTCGTTCTTTGGCTGTACTTAAATACGTACGCACTGTCGCTCTTTGCATTCCACGAACAGCATTTATTGAAGTAAGTTTAAATTTCATTATGATCATCGATTTGCATTAACTTCTCCGATTTAAATTTTGTAATAAAAATTTTGAACATTCTATTCTTAAATAAAAATTAGGTAAGTGCCTGGCTATATTTATTTAAATGTATTCTTGCAGATTTATCTGTAAGAAGCATACCTACATAGTAGGTTCCTACATCAGGTTGAATTTTACTATATTAGGTATATCTACGTATTTACATTTATTTATTTTTCTGTTTCTTTGTTCCTTGGGTTTTGTTTTTGTTTTAATCGTGAACTTTAATTTTACTTAGAGGTTAAAGATTTCTTGAAAATAAATTCTCTTCATTAATTAATATCTTTAGGCTATATACCTACACAGCTTTACATCCTATATTGTATATAAATTCTTTGGAATCTGTTCTTGTGTTTGAATATATATAATCATTATCTACGGTAAAGAATGTCAAAAAGTTGGAAAATAAAGTGTTCTATTCGTTGCTGTCAAGCAACTTTAAAACATTTCCCAAATAGAAAATTTTTTAATTTCCTAAACAAAATGACGAAAGATATGATATTTGGATAAATGCATGCAGAGAATGTAAAGAAGATATCCAGGCAAAGAAAGTGCCTTACATTTGCAATGTACATTTTGAACATACCTTTATTGTTAAAAAATGTCTTAAACATGGCGCTGTACCATCTTTATATTTAGTTCATACTGATCATGTACGTCCTTGCTCTCCTCAATCTAGTTTTGATTTCTCGAAGCCTAGAAAAACATACACAAAAGAGCAACATAATCCAGATTTTGACATTGGAGATTTGAATCGCGCTTCACTAATCCTTTCATCAGTTAATAGAAAGTCTGATGCTTCAGATCCGATTGCCTGTAAAGTTTGCTAGATGTTAGATGTAAAACGTAAATTAGACGTCTTAGGAAAGACGTGCAGAAATTTAAGATTGCTGCTAAGATTTTAAGAAAATCTAAGGCTAACTTAGAGCTAAAGATATATAGATTTCGAAAAGCTAAAACAAGGTTAAGGGTTAAGGGAAAAGTAACCACTTCTGAACTTATAGAAAATGAAATTGATGCTGAAGAAAATTCAAAGACATTTGCTAAGATGATAATAAATAACAAAAGTTTATACAACCCGGCGGAAAAATGGATTTCTCAATGTTTTTATTTTAGATCATCAGCAAACTACAATTATATGCGAAATGTTCTTGGCTTTCACATGCCTCATTTCAGTTCCCTTCATAAGTGGACTAAAATTAAAAGTCTCTCCCCTGGATTTGATCCAGCAATATTAAAGGAAATAACAGTGCAAGTAAATAAATTAAGTGATAAAGATCGCAGCATTGTGCTTATATTTGATGAAATGAGTGTGCAAGCAAATATCACATATAATAACGTCAAAGATATTATAGGTGGTAATGTCGATTACGGAGGCGGTCATAGGGAAAACACATTTGCCAACAGTGTATGTGTGTTTATGATAAGGAGCCTTTGTGGAAGTTTTAAGTATGTGCTACATTACATAGCAAGTCCTGGCAGTATACCAGCTGAAATTTTGCAACAGCAAGTTTACAAATGTTTGGACGTTTGTTCAGAAATGGGACTGACAGTAAAAATGATAAATTGCGATCAAGGACCAACAAATCGCAAATTTTATAAACTGATAGGTATAACAGAGGAGAAGCCGGTTTTTGAACATAATGAGAAAAAAATCTATGCTGGATATGATGTTCCGCATCTTTTCAAAAGCATAAGGAACAGATTATTAAAATGTGATTGGATTACTCCCGATGGAGTTGTAAGTTGGAAGGTTCCTGAATATGTTTATAAGCTGGAAAAGGGTCGAATAGCGAAACTATGTCCAAAAATCACTTCTAGACATATTTATCCTACAGAGTTCCAAAAAATGAATGTTCCTCTGGCAGTACAAGTTATGAGCCACAGTCTTTCAGCAGCTATTTTAACTTTGTTGCAATTGAAAAAATTCCCAAAAAATATGAAAGAAATAGCCGAGTCGACTGCAAATTTTTTTGAAAAAATCAATAAGCTTTTCGACTTATTAAACGGAAAACCTCCTTGGACAATGGATTCCAAATATCTTAACTTTATATTAGAAATGAAATCTTACCTAAGTGAAATCGTCCCTGTTAATAAAAAGAATATCAGTTTTTGCTTCAAAGGGCTTTCTATGACAATAGACTCAATATTAGCTGTTTCAAAATCACTCTTTCAAATGCATCATAAGGATCTGTTTTATCTGTATATTTCTAAATTTAATCAGGATCCCCTTGAGAACTTTTTTTCTCACATTAGATCCCGAAATGCTAATAAAACAACCCAAGCATTTATGAATTTAACGCTTTAGTGGCAAAAATTATTTATTTAAAAATTTTATTTTCTTCCAATTTTTCGAACTGTGAAGAGGACGATGATGAAATTCTGGATATTGACTGGAATGCGGTATTCGCAAGCTCAGTAAATCTAACTACAAAGCTGTCTAAATATGAAGCTACTAACAATTACTCCAACTTCGAAGAGGAAGAATAAAGGGACAAATATGGCATTGATGAATTTTTAATTCAAAGTCCTTGTTTTCAAATTTCTGAGTCAGAATTTCCACAGTCCACTGATGTTGCTATTCGGTATTTCTCCGGATATTGTTTTCTAAAAGTTATGAAAACTATGAAAAATCCTTGATCGATGTGTAAGGAAACTATGGTTAAAGACTCTGATTTATATTCCGATCCAACAGAAATATTAATTAAATTAAAAAGATATGAAAATTGTAGCGGCTTTAATGGCTTAATTTCACCAAGTAATGAATTTTATGAAATTTGTAAGCATCAGACAATAATTTTTGAACGAATTTTCAATAAAACACCATTTATGACAGATATCAAAGATTTTATAGTTAAAAAGTGCATTGAAAGCACTATTATTCAGTATCCACAGTGGTTTGATACGGAAAGTAACTGTTATAATCACAGGTTACAAGTCGTGAACTTTATGATTCTGGTTTTACTCAGAAAAAATTGTTCTTGGTTAGTGGATCTAAAACGCCGCTTTAAAGCGGAAAATGCACAGAAAAATAATAAAAAATTGAGGAATCTTTTGAGCAATTAGCGTTTTGGAAAAAATATGTTTACTACCGCGTTTCCCTACGTGTAAGAAACGGTGTTATATGGACGTTTGAATATTTGCATATCCTTTCTGAAACTACCATTACTACTAACATATTTAAATTACTATTGAAAAACTGTGAATGTAATTAATATTATTGTAATAAAAACCAAAAGCAACAAATTGTTCCTTGATATGTACCTGCTCTACCGAAACAGCCTCATATTACAGTTCTTTTAAAAGGCTATTTTTTAGATATGTATATTATATCTGAAGACAGCACAATGTCCATTTTTGACAATACTTTCCCCTTTTGCGAAATCGTCTTGGCAGGCGAATTTATACATTTTATTTGCTCTCGAAGGAGTATTATGCACAGCGATTAATTTTTATTTCGCTCGCCAGTTTTATTTAATTCAATTCTCTCACGAGTAATGTAGGTATATTTTTTAGGAGTGAAAAAATATTACTTGCACGCGAATAAATCATTCGATATCTAAATTCAAATAAGTATATAAAATTGAATTATTTTACTAGGGTGGAGATAGCTTTTATTTTAAATTTTATCTCAAGTACGTGCGTCCAGTTTGCCTTCTAAAGAAACAAAAAAACTGAGAACTCAAATTAAAACAAATGAAGCCACAACAAATGCATAAGACAGATATCCTTCTAATGCTCGTTTCCTTGTGAGGAGTCAGGGACCGGGTCTTATTGTACCATGTGTAGAAAAAATGGCACACTTTACAGCATTAATAATAACGGCGACTGGGTGTCTCGAACTGGCCGTTGTGCTTACTCCGGAACGGGTGAAGGTTTGTCCATTTTTTAATTTGGAGATTTCACTAGGCACAAACAAGCCCTGGCAGCAAGTTTTGTTTTAATAAAAAAGAGCCAAGTTCGGTTGTTAGCGGCAATCTGGAGTGCTTAAAAGTATACTTTTTCTATAGAAAAAACAGGAAAAGAAAGGTTCATTTAGTCAATACAAGCACAATACAATACAAGTCAGTACAAGTATAATAATAATAAAAAAATAACAGAATCACGTATTCACTGCTTCTAAATTTGCGTAGAGAATAATTCTTCATTGATTTATTCGCGAGCAAGAAATATTTTTTTACTCTCGATAAATAAAAATCACTCGCGAGTGATTCGAATTAAAAATAAAACTCTTGAGGATAAAACTCTCGAGCGAAATAAACCCCAGACTGAAATAAAAATTAAACTCTCTGTATATAACACTCGTTCGCGAGCGAATTAAATTTTCTTCATTATCCGTTCCGTCTTCTGGTCAACACGTACTCAAGAAAAAGTACGGATGGACGGACATGCAAAAGTCGAAATGTTTAAGTTTCATGATTCACGTAAAGGAGGATTTACATTATGATGGCATGCATTTTTTCCAGATATTGTGAGAGATATAGCTTATTGAAATTTCAATGTTACCAAAGCAATCACTGCAACACCCCTCACTAGTTCTTATGGAAAAAATCACAAACTGTCAAACAGTCAAATTGTGAAAATGGAATATCTATTTTCAAAGAGCTTCGAAAAAGACCACTCCAACGAAAAAAGTATTTATAAATCTCACTACGTCTAAAACTTACAAAAAAATTTACAATATAATCTTCCTACTGGTACGCCGTACATTTTCCCTGTTTGTAATTTTAATGGAATTTCAATGAATATTTTACCTCAATCATATTTAAAACATTTCTAATGTGCGAACCAAGCCCTTTTTTTGTTAAAATTTGCAATTTTCTTAAATACGGAAATCAAAAAATCCGAAATCTAATTTGGTTGTGGCGATTAGTGATAGCCGCTTAGGCGTTATTACCCTAAATGTTCGATTTGTATCCATGCAAATAAAGTTCGGTAAAGTTTGTAATTTTGTTTGCTTATCCAACTATTAAAGCAGTAAGTCTTGCATTAATGTTTACCACCCACCGGCGCTTGCTCAACTCATCATGCAATACGATACCGGACAGAATTTGTTGGGACCGTCGACAGCCACCAATAATGCTCACGAATTCTGAAGAAATATGGTCGATTTAAATTCTAAGAAATAAATCGATTCTTTCCTACATTGAACACAAATTAATACCGGCCTGAGACAACGCTCATAAATTTGTTTAGTTAACAAGCCCAACCAACCAAATCAATCCAACTTCCACGAAGCCGATTCTGCCCAGACACAACTTAATCGAATCGTCTTCAGCCACCAATAATGCACACAAATTTTGAAGAAATATGGACGATTTAAATTCTAAGAAAAAATTCAATTTTTGCCTATATTGAAAATTTTTTTTGGTTCGTACCCATGATATATTTAGCCGAAATCAGTGAGTTATTCAGGTTTGCTATGAGCTCTTCTTTCTTAGTTTTATCGTCGATACCTGGGTATTTCTTGTCTGTGCTTTGAGGTTGTCTATTTGAATAAGTTAACTCAATTCTTGATGATCACGTTAACCAGTAGCTCGATTCTGTAACTATCTAATAGAGAAGATCTCAACTGTAATTCTCTATGTCACGTCACTTTATTGTCATTCTTCACCACCAAGGTATATAGGATACAAGGTATTCTCATTAGGATCCACATTCCGCCATTTGTGTACGAAATGTCGTGTGATGTTTAGGAAAGTACGGCACAGAGAACACAATATTATCTCTCCTCTCTCTGCCTTTTCAATATAAATGTATATACATTATATTACGAAACACATCAGAGCGTCACAATTTTAATGAGAATATCTTTTATTCCCTGTATCGTGCTCCACCACTGTGTTTCTGTATGAATCTCTACTCTATTGTCTATTATTCACCATATCAATAGAGAGCTAAAAGTGTTTCCGTAATGCCACGAGTAGAGTTTCGCGTCTCTATAAGTTGAGAATATTCTCGATGGCATTCTTGTCAATGAGTACACAGTAAAAAATAATTCCTTTCCTAAAGTGAGGTTAGGCATTTGTCGAGAAGATTACGGAAAGCTCCACCTTGGAAAACTGAGATTAGGTCTTTGTCTCTAAAATGTAGGTAGGTTGTTCTCCCTCAAATTTAGGGAATTTGAGTTTTTCCCCCTAAAATTTAGGGAATATTCCCTAAAATGTAGGGAAATTTCACTTTTTTTATCTTTTTCCCTACATTTTAGGGAATATTCCCTAAAATGTTGGGAGCTTTCCTTAAAATATAGGGAATTTTAAATTGGTATTTTGTTTTTTTCCCCTAATATGTTGGGACTTTTCCCTAAAATTTAGAGAATATTCCCTAAAAAGAAGGGAATACGTGATGCACCGCACCACGCTCCACCATAGGTGAAGGTGATAGAAGGCCACCCCATTTAAAAAGCATATGAATGAGCTGAATAGCTCATTTCTTATGGAAGTTATATTGGTGCACTGGGCACGCTTAAACAAAATATTGAAAAACAATATATGACTTGTTTTCAAGAACAATGTGTGAATTATATAAACGAAAATATATTTCTATAAAAAATGTAGCATAATACCTAGTTCGTTGAATCTTCTCTTCCTTATATCCAAGAGAGCTTAAAATTTCGGGAATTTTACATACTTCAGAGGTTTTCTGGCGCCAGATACCTAAATTCATTGAATGTTCCTTTGATTTGGGGAAATTAAACTGACTTTCCCTTTGTATCGGAGAAAATTACATTTATTTTTAGGGAAAACGTGTCTTAAATTTAGGGAATAGTCCGAATATTTTTTACAGTGTATGTGAACAACACTTGAAGGAAGTTTTGCAAAAAATTAAAATAAGCAAAAATTGAATTTGAACTGGAAAACACCTGTGAATTAAAATCCTTTCATTTATTTTTACTTTTTGCAAAAATTTATAGAATTATTAAACTGTATAATAATAACCGCAATGACAGCATACAATAAATTAATAGGCCTTGACATTTTTACTTTCTCAATTGTTCTTTCTAAATCGAAAGTTCCTTTACATCCCATACAATTCACCATGCCCTTCTCAACTAGATATACATAAACGTATAAATTCAACTAGTAGAGTAAAGAATGGTGGATTTGCATGACGTCAGTGAATACAGAATTTTCTCAACTGAAATTACAGAAACGAACTGCTGATGTCTAAACTGTTATACACAGTACAATAGGTCGGTAGCATAGGCATGGATTCGGACAGAGCTTGCCTCGGATGTACACTACTAGGTGTTATAACAACACGAAATTTAGGATTAGGGCAGGCCCTAAATGCATTTAATGCAATTAATGTATTCATGCGCATTTATTATTCTATATACTACGTACCTACTTATATAAAAAAAAAAATATAGAAAAATCAAGAAACTTCTGAGAATTATTTTATGACATATCTTTTCCATTTTAAATTTCTAAATAAGGTTATATGTATATGATAAATAATAGAACGCAAAAGATTCGATTATACACATTGCTGTGACATGGTTCCATTTCTTACCGAAGATAACTTATTTTCCTCATATTTTCCTAATTTTGTCAATAAATGGCGAACCTTTTATGACCCGAAATTCTGTCAACACTTTGATTTAGCTTTCTCTGTTTTCGTTCTCTATTATACTTCTTGTTCGGTGATTATATGTAAGTATAAATGACTCTAAACTGCTTCAAAATTATATTATAATTATATTATGTATGATAGTTATTGCTATATATTTTTATTTGAAGTAATAATAATAAATTTGAGTTTAGTGTTCCAAAATGTAAGATTATGTCTCCTTACTGGGAACTAAATTAGTCTACATATACTTATGGAATTATAATATCCGAGAGTAAGTGAAGTGAAGAGCTTAAATAAATAATAAAGAAGTTTAATAATTTAGGTACTTTGAAGGTTCTCTTCTTTTTCATTTGTTTCTGTACTTAAGTATGAATCCGCTGTTTGGGGTCCTCTTATGGGATCATTTAGACTGGATTTGTCTTTACAGAAATCTTTCTCTAAATTGTGTTTTCCATAGTTTAATATTTGAGCTAATACTACTCCACAGTAACGTACAAGATGCTTGCTTTTAGATATGTCGGCTTTATAACTGAAGATCTGACCTTTTTTATTAAGGGTGTACTATACTCTCACATTAAATGCTCTCATTATTAAATTCTTTTTTCTGTATGAATTCCTCACAGAACAAATGGAACAATTTTAAAGCTTTTCTTTTCTCATTTCTTACGATGCTTTTAAGAATTATTATAAATACTTATATTACGGAATTACATTACTATGTTCAATAAAAAACAATTTTCAAAACAATTGTGCAAGTATTAAATCCAAGAATGCAAGTAAAAATGTTAGGAGAATTTTCACTAATTACGAAATTGTATACGTATGTATATGTTAACCTGCCTTCCTAAAACTAAGAATCAAATTTTCTGTACTTTTGGAACAATTTGTTCAACTTTAAACAATTTATTGGGAAACGTGAGCTTTATAGTCCTTTGTGCAACAAATTACACCAGAAAAAACACTATCGATAACAACTTTTTCTTTCTATGCCTCACGGTAAGAATATATCACTGTTCTATTTAAGCTTGTAGAATTTAACGAGACTTGAATGAATACAAATTTAATTTAGTTACCGAACTCTGAATCGTTTTAATTTTAGGCCTTAAAAAAAATCAGTATAGAAATGATATCAATTCAACCAATATTTTTTAAGATTCATATATTCACAAACTTTTTAGTACTCGTATGCATTCAAAAAACATTTAATAAGTAATTTCTATTCAAACATATCCGAGACATTTTGGAAAAAATCAGAATGGCTTAGGAAATACTCCTTTTGATCTAGAATTATATTTATGTTGGCGGAGAAGGTTTCAAAGTCCTTAGACAGATTTTAAGTATTCTTATTTGGACCTATTCCTTAAACCACATAGGAATCTGTAATTATCACACTCATATTTAAATAAATTTGGAATTTGTATATAGTGCTGTACAATGCTCAATAACTGCGCTTTACAAGCACAATATTTACATACATGTGATATAAAAACATAAACTTGCCTATTTCATACACTGAGTCATTCTTTTTTGGTTTATCCTTGTTAGAAAGCAAAATGTGAGCATCTTTTGTTGTCATAACGTAAAATTTTAAATGTAACAGTTCTTGTGTTTCCCGTTTATTGTTAAATTATCTACCGAGAAGAAATTCTTATATTCATACGCAGAGTAAAGACGGTATTCCTTGCAAGTCGATAAATCTGCCACCGACACATTGAATTTACTTCCGGAAACTAGGCAGAAAATAGCTAATAGACAAAGTAGCGCGTTCATATTTATTTTGCGCGTATTTCGCTTTGAAATTTCAGACCAAACTAAAACTCTTTTAAGCCTACTAGTCTATTTCCGTTCAGTTTCAAGCGATAACATTGTTATGTGTTGTGTCGGTGATAAAAGTTCCAATGATGTGAGATTTTTTTTTTAATCTGGGTAAAATATATCTTTGATTAAATTATGGTAAGTGGGTACTATTTTTTTACTTCCTAATCAGTGACTCCATTATGAAGGAAATAAATGGATACCGAACGAATTCAGTGAATCCTGGGCACCAATGTAATTTAAATCTTATACGAACTAAGGTAATAACCGTCTAGGCTTCTACACGAAGTTATGAGAACGCAGTAATTTATATCGTTGTTCTAATAATTGTAAAAATCGTAGATCTAATTTGCGAGAACGAACTAAAAGAGTAACTGTTGTAGACAAAATGTCTCTTTTTACTGCACGTTTGGACACTTATGTAATATTTATTGCAGTAATGTCATTAGCTACAGGATATTTGTCTAGGCACTGGAACTTTCGAAACAAGGTAAGTTATAGAATGAATGCTATTTGTCCCCATCGGCATCAAAACAGTTGAAAGTTGGGTCTTCATCTTGAGACTGAGCCTCTCACTTACTGCGATAAGTTTTAGCAATCTGTCAGTTGTTAGATGATTTCTGCTCAAAGTGACTGTATTTCTAAAAAGTAACCACCTTTTCACTAGCAGCTGACGATGGTGGAAGGCTGGGAAGTTGTATTGCAATATCTCCAATTACCTGGGAGTCACAGAAGTCCTTCGACCTTGACTTTGGCTCTAGTTGAAGGACAACAGCCGAAATCTTATACTGTGTAAAGTAGCCGCTCTTTATTTTAGTCCTGCTCACTGATTTATAACAATGGACTGAGCAAATTTCTATTTCATGTGGCATAAATATTATGTTTCTGTATATCACCGTCAGAGCACCCTTTATAACGTTTACTACATAAAAAACATGTAAATCGAATTAGATTAAAACAAAATTATTTTCTTGTGCCCAAGTGAAATTTTACTCGCCTATAAGGAATTAAATTCATTTTGACTTTAATTTTCAAAATTATTCTTACCTGCATCCTGCGGATGGGCAAGAGAGATGGAACATGATAAGCACTATCTTTACCTTATTCATCAAATGGCAAAAGAAAACGTTCAGTAAGCATAGGGCATAGGGCGAAAGAGAAAACTATAAGACTTCTGTCATTATTTCAACTGGCAATAAGTTCAGTCGATTGTTATAAGTCAATGGTCCTGCTGCAATTTTATGGCGTTTCTTCGAAATTGCACTGAATTTAACATTTTTTTACGTTTTTTTTTATCGTTGGATATATCCTCAGTAACAACCAAGGAATTTTTTACAAATTTTGTGATATGTTCAAACATCTTAGGAATTTTGACACTGTCGCTTTATCTATTTCGTGTATTGTTGTAGCTGGCTGTAAACACTTTCTTCAAAACTTTATTAAGTTATACCAAATTCATAACATGTAATAGTAAATAGAACTGAATTCAGGAGCTTCTATTGACTCCACAATAAAAACACAGCCATACTGCATAGTTTAAGGGAAGCCATGCTGCTTAATTTAAGGGAAGGGAAGTAGGTTAGTTCTTCATATCGGTTTTCAATATATTTAAGGAAAGCAGCCGCTACCATTTTCGCTGCATTACTGAACTTTTTAAGTTTTATTTATTTCTTTTAAAGCAGGTGCATGTAAAAGACAACCTGTTGCCGTGATGTGAAGATATTAATTCTCCACTGTGTATGTACGAATATATAGACTTCATATTGCTTGTGTTATCGGTAACAACAGCTACTGCTTTCACCCCTCGACCACTCGAAGCATGTAAGCAGCCGTCACCTGGTTCGTACCGATATTAAAGTTTTTGTAAACGAGTAAAAAAGCTAGAATTGGTCTAAGACCAATTCTTATGATACCCTAGATGAATGCCCTTATGTAATTTCGTGCGGTTACTCCCCTCTGTGCAAATATGATTATTGAAGAGGTTTTTCGCATATATTTCTAGAACGGTTTGTCGGACAGAAAAAATTATTATAACCAATTTTATAGGATTTCGTATTCTGAAGAAATTTTTAATTTTTAAAAATGTCTTGGACTGATCGTTTTCATAGCATACGTAAAAAACCTAAATTTTTATATGGCAACACTAAGAGGGAGTTGCCCGATTTAGTCTATTTATGAAATTTTTTTGCTAGTACAATGAAAACACCATGTACCACATTTAAATATATAGTGGAAAACGAAATTTTTGTATGGCAACGCCACGAAGGAGTTGCTGGATTTGTCTCATTTTCTAACTTAATTTTACTTTTTTTTTTAAAGTCTATGTACAAGATTCCAGCTCTCTAAGTATACGCGTTATCGAGTTATCGTGCGCACAGACGGACGGACATGCAAAAATCAAAATAACTTTTAATATTGTGGGTGTCCAACCCATTTTGCTCTACCATCATTATTTCGAGGTGTTACAAATGGAATGACAAACTTAATATACGCTATAGATGTCATCTAGGGTATAAAATGACAAACTTAGTATATCCTATAATTTCATCTAGGGTATAAAATGACAAACTTAGTATACCCTGTAATTTCATCCAGGGTATAAAAAGTGGTTTCGGTATAAGGCGTTGTTATATTGAAATTTATTGTCCCTTTCCGCACTTGTCCTTCCAAATTTGTTAGCTTTAGCTAAAACCAATTTTTCAAAGTTTAAATTTTGACGCCGGTGATGAATAACAATTCCGTATTTAGTTTCAAAAACAAATCCTTCGTAACTGGAGAGTGATCAAATGAAGTTGTAATAAATAAATATGAAGTGATTTACTTTGTTGTTGTTACAATCAACAATGTGTGGCATACAACTTGCATCTGCACGCTCAACCTATTCACCGATATTGATAGCCACGAAGAGTGGAGGAAGCCATAAGGTAGATCTCCTATGGAGAAAGTGGAGAAGCTCTAAAAACAGATCTCTTAAGAGAAGCTCAGGGAGATGATCTCTTTACAGGTGCAGCTATAGTAGCAGATGCCTAGGAAAGGGGGAACTGCAGCTAAGACTAGCAGGCACCAGAATACAAGTCTTGGCTCTGTTAAGACTAAATAACAATTTCTTCTTTATTGATCTATTCGCAGCTTATTTATATAAAAATAAATATGCTAGCCTAAACTTAATTATGATTTGTAGATTGCCTTTTCGATAGGTACCTACATGCCCGTGATTTGGGGCACGTTAAGCCAAATTGCTTATTTGCTCTTGTGTGCTTAACTTCGAAAGAAAGATGTGACGCATCTAGCTTGACCCGTATTAAGCATGTTGTAAAACATGTAAACAAATGCCTGTAAACAATTGCAGTTACTTCTTCTGATTGTGACATATATTTGGGTGAATGCATATTTTGCTTAATTGCAATAATATTATATATCACATTTATTGTGATCGATTAATTGAGCAATGGTTTTCAGGTCAATTGAATATTGCAATAATGCAGAATGTGCATTCTTACATTTTTAATTAATTTGTAAATTGTTGGTTTTTTTTGCTATGTGCATACTCACATCACACCTCTCCCTTTGCCGAGAAAAAAAAATAACTTTTTGTTTTTTGTTTCTTACAGTTTTACTACTGATGAGCAGTCCACCAACATATTTATGGATGCCTGGATGAATTTCTTTTGACTCTTCATAATCGATCCCTCGTTGAACTCCACATATCACTTAATTGATTGGATCATATCCCACGATGAGAACATTTTCCCTAAAATAAATATAAAAAAGGAAACACAAAGTTTCATGCTCCAAACACAAGATACTTATCTTATGATATTTATTACTCCACCGGAAATCCCTTCCCATAGGCATACTATGCAATATTCTACCTAGAAAAAAAAAATTAAGAAAATACATTAATTACATATGAATTAACCAAAAATATCATACTTACCAAATCATGTACATCTCCAGTATATTTACAATTTTCTAATGTCATCTAGTGACATTACGTCAAACAGCTGGTGTCGTGACAATCGTCACAAATCAGAAGTAGACCAAAACGACCCAAGCATTGCCAGGGCAACACATTACGGAGCTGGGACATAGCTGTTCACGGCGGCTACAAAAAGACGGCGAGCCGCAGCAAAATCACCCATTCGGTTTTCAGAGTCTAATCTAAAAGCATCCTCCACCAGAGTCTAATCTGTTTGCTATCCTTTGAACAAGAGTATAATTTTGTTTATTCCTTCATATAGAAGTATAATTCTACTTACATTCAAAAGATCCAATTTTGCCGCCTATTATAATTTCAGCGTTTAATCTGAAAATATCCTCCGTCAGAGTCTAACCTGAATACCCGTCCTCTGAACAAAAGCATAATTTCGTTCTGCCCTTCATATAGAAGTTTAATTCTATTAAAGCCAAAACTCCCAAAATCTAATATTTGCTATCCAAGTGTAATTTTGCTTACACGCTCCAGAAGTGTGGTTCTGCACACCAGTTTTAACATTCGCTGTAACAGAAGTGTAATTCTGCTTACAGGCCTCAGCACGTTGTAGCAGGAGCATAATTCTGCCTACGCGTTTCAACATTCGCTGTAATAGAAGTATAATTCTGCTTCCAGAAAATCATATTCTGTACTTAAATTTGTAGAAGTCTAATTCCGGAGAAGTAAAATGCTTTCTCCTTCTTCTTTTCAGGAACAAAAGTAAGGAAAGGAGTGTGGGCGTAGCGGCACGGATTTTTATATTTACCTGAATTGAATTTTGTTTGAACTTTTAACCTGTTGTTGTTGAATTTTACTGAATTTTATGTTATTAGTAGTACTAATAGATTTTAAGTTTTAGTTGAATTAAATTGGATTGTGATATTTAAGTTAGGGTATTTTAATAAAATTTATATTTGAATTTGAAATAAAAGCTGAGTTGTGCTTTCCAAAACCGGTACTCTCCCTTACGTTCGACACTAGATCTCACACAGGACTATTCGATTTTATTACATTTGTTTTTTATTTACATTCGGCGTAAACGCTTTTAGCATTTGATGAAGCGACTAAAAATTTCAGACACATAATGTAAAAAGTGGCTAAGTCAAAACCGTTACACTATTTGCCTACTCTCCATGAAGTGTCTAGACTTTCGGGAAATGCTGAGTTACGTCAAATGTCTACGACATATGTCTGATTTTACTGTATCATCTCCATTTTCATTAACGAATGATCTTAAGTATTCGTTAAGACATTTCTAGAGCGCTCCTATTGTTTATGGTTGTGCTGCGGTGGCAAGAAGTTGTTTTATTTTGAAAATTTCGCAGATTTCTGTGAAAACCTGATTCTTATATAACTGTTCCTAGTTCAGTTTTCAACTTGCTCATCGGACCATATGTAAATATGAATCAGTTGACTACTGATTTTACTATTTTGTTTGCCTCTTTGTCTTTTGTCGGGATAATAACGATATATTTACTTAAATCGCATTGGATAGTTATGGCATACCTGTTGTTATTTTGTGCATTTGTGAACGGGCCTACTGTGTCTATTGAGACTATGTCAAACTCTTTTATTGGTGTGGTTGTTACAACCATTGCTGCTTATTTGTTGTATTTTTGAGCAAAGTTCACATTTGTTGACATACCTAGCTACTGATTTTCTCATTTTGTTCCACGTCTATATATTCTTTTAGTTTGCCAAGCATCCTTAACTCTCCCAAGTGTCCTCCCGTTGGGGTTTTTGTTTGCTAAGCATCCTTAGCTATCCCAAGTGTCCTCCCGTTGGGGTTTTTTCTATATCAGTCACTTGGATCTGTGATTTATATATTTTTATATGTACTTTATTTAGAATTTTATTACATAGGTCTTTTAATGCTGTTATATTTATTATATTAAAAATTTGATTCTCTGCAGATATCCTCAAAGTCTTGGTCTGAAGTTGTTTGTCAATATACTCTTCCAATGCTTCGAGTGCCTGCTCAAGCGCGGGTTCTACTAATAGGGTATTATTTATTTTTATTATCCGCTTATAAAATATTTTATAATTCAACGCTAGCATGAGTTTAATTCCTGTTTTATTATCAACGTTGATTTTTAATTCTGGTAATTTTGTTACTTCTGATGGTGCCAAGTCCTCAGTGATATGCAGTTGATCAGACTACACACTTGTCATTGGCTTCTTCTTCATTAGTTTCTTTTTCTTTCTTTTTCATTGCGCGAGTTTTCATTTGTAATATTTTGATCTCTTTTAAATCTAATATGTCAATATGGCTGTTAGTTCTTTTTCAATTGTTGATTTGTTGCACTCTCTTTGTGTGAATGATTTACTTGCGTATGCGATAGGTAGTTCTTGTCCATCAAAATTTTGGGATAAAATTGCACCACACGCAGTGTTTGATGCTTGTAATATTATGGGCGACATAAGCGCTGATTTTAAGATATCAAAGACTTTTTGGTGAGTATCTGACCATTCAAAACGACAGTAGTAGTTACAAAATGCTACGAAACGCCTGACTTCTTCTGTGCTCTTGGGTATAGAATGATTTTTTATAACATCATATCTTGAGCTATCTGGGCTTGTACCTTGTACTGAAGTTTTGTGACCAAGTTATGTAACTTCCGTTTGAAATAATTAGCATTTTTCTGGATTTAACTTGAGATTTCTCTCGCGTAATCTCTTTAATACGGATGACAAATGTTTAAAGTGATGTGCTTGTGAGCATTCGAAGACTATTATGTCATCAATATATACAAATGCAACTTCTGGACCTGCCATAGAGATGGTCATCATTCGCTGAAAACTGTTTGGGCTTATATTAAGTCCGAAAGGAAGTTGAGTAAAATGGTAGTGTCCTTGATTGGTTGAGAAAGCTGTGTAGTTTTTAGAAGCTGGGTCTAAAAAAATTTGATGAAATTTAGACATAAATATCTTCTATTCGTGGCAGTGTGAATTTAAATGAAATTACTTTCGTATTTAAATTTCTGAAATGTACCACTAGCCGCCACTTTTTGTTTTGAGCACGTGATTTTTTGGTACTAAGAAAATTGGGATTAGAGCTGGGAAACAGAGTTTTCTATTATTTTATTATCCAACATTTTCTTCGCTTGATTATCGATTTCGGATTTATGTGCTTCTGGAAGTCTGTAGTTTTTTGTGTATACAGGTACTTTATCTGATAGCTTTCTTGTTGCTCCTATGAAAACTCCTGGTACGAATTCTTCGCCAATTACGACAATATCGTTAGATTCTGATTTTACGATAACGTTTAAGGATAAACCACTAATTATGGATTTTTCGATTAACTCTTCGGCTGTATTTAATGTAAGTACCCAAGTGTCGTAATCAATGGAGGCTTTGAATTAAGCTAGGAAGTCCTAAAATTACATTTGCTTCGATGGCTAGATCGTTGTCTACAATTTGGAATAAATGTTCGATCGAAAATTTATCGTTGAAAGTTAGAGTATCGTAGGTTGTTCCTATTGATTTTCGTGTATTATCGGTGACACCTTGTATGATAGAAGTATTTTTAGGATGATATCGTTGGTCGACGCTTATTTTGCCTTTTTTTTAAAATTGATATGTCTGCTCCTGTGCTGACTATATATGTGCATACTAAACTACACATATCCACATACGCTTTAACGAAATTACTGAGAGATATATTTACTGTATGAATTCCTAATTTGTTTGTATGACATCCCCCAAGCGACCAGTATCGTCTTCTGGTTGGGGGCTTGATTTTCCCCTGCATCAAGGAAGAACTAATAACCGTCCATCGGGGTCTAGTTATAAAGGGGAAACAATCCCAAAATTTGATCCGGAAGATCATGGTCAAACTTCAGAAATGTGGTGTAAAAAAATAGATGAGTTGAGAAAAATATTCCAGTGGTCGGAAGAAGCCGCAATTTACTTTGCATTATCAAAGCTTAGCTGAAACGTGGTATAAGGGGTTACCTTCCGATAATTATTCTTGGGAGGAATGGAAAATAAAAATATTAACAGCATTTGCAGCAACACGCGATTTTTATGAATTATTGCTAGATATGATACGGCGACGGAAACGGGTAGAAGAAACATATTCCAAATATTTTTATGAAAAAGTTTCTCTTTTAAATGCTTGCGGTATAAAAGCAGCACAAGCAGTTTCATGTATTATCGGAGGATTGGAAGATAGGGTAATAAAAACAGGTGCTAGAGCAGGAAAATATGAAACTCCGGAGGCATTGTATACTTATTTAAGTCAATTTAACGATACGACCTCAACGTATTCTCCGTTTCATAAACGAAAGAATCATTTTAGGAAGCGGGAAACAATGAAAGAGACAAAAAGGCTTCCTTCGACAAACAAGAATTTCAAGTGTTTTAAATGTGGGAAAATGGGGCACTATGCTAATAACTGTACTGAAAGTGACAAAAGTAAAAAACGGTGTAATTACTGTAGGAATCGCGGTCATGAGGAACAGAACTGTCCACGCAAAACTAAAACTAATTCAACCAAAACTGTTGCATTGCTAGAAACTCATAATGCAGATTCTTTAAATATGAAATATCATAAATATATCATTATAAATGGTGAACCAACGAAGGCATATGTAGATTTCGGCAGCTAATGCACAATCATAACAAAGGGAGAGGCACAACGACTGAATTTAAATATTGACACGAATAATAGGGTTACACTGTGAGGGTATGGAAAAGGAATTACCTCCAGCATTGGTACAGTAAATTTTAATTTAAAAATTGATGACGTGGAAGCAAAAATTGATGCCGTTGTGATCACAGATGTAGAGCAACTTGTTCCAGTCTTAGTGGGGAGAATTTTCACGGAATTGCCGCATATAGTTGTCGTTAAGGACAATGAGATATTGAGATTTCTTCACAAGGAAAGTGAGCCTAATTTGATGGGAATAAATTTGAGCATAAATGACAACAAAATAGTGTTACAAGCAGTAGAGAAAGTCTTAATACCGATGCAACATTTAGGTTTGGTTAAAGTTGGAACTAGCGATTATGTTGGGGATGTATATCTAGAAACTAGTTATCGTCCATGCGAAGGACCTGAGACTTGCATTCCTAGATCTGTCTTGCAGGTAGGAAGTAATCACTTAACAACAGTACCGTTTTTGAATTTGTCTGAACAGGATAGACATCTTTATTAAAGAAAATGAAGGTGTTGCTCGAGCATGGCAATGTGAAGAAGAAACAACAGCAACATAAAATATTTTAAATCTGAATACCGAGAAGTTGACAGATTTATGCCCGGATGATATCAAGATTGGACCAATTAGCGAAGCCGAAGGAGCTGAATTGATTGATTTTCTTCAAGAATATCATGACTGCATTGCTCAGACCACCAGTGAATTAGGATGTGCAAAATAAACGAAAATGAAAATACAGCTATATGGTGAAAACCTGTTTACCTATCGTCCCTATAGAATGGCAGTTGCAGAGCAAGAAATAGTGAAAAACATCGTAAGTGATTTACTTCAAAACGAAATAATTAGAGAATCGGATTCAGACTACGCTTCACCAGTTGTGTTAGTTAAAAAGAAAAATGGAGAACAGCGTCTATGTATTGACTACCGTAAGATAAATACGCTAACTGTAAAACATAATCATCCGTTACCTCGTATCGATGACCAGATTGACAGATTATGTGGAGGAGTATATTTCACCAGTTTAGATTTAAAGTCCGGGTATTATCAAATTCCAATGGAGGAAAAATCGAAGAAGTATACATCTTTCGTCACTTCGTCAGGACAGTTTGAATTTGAAAGGATGCCTTTCGGGCTCACAAATGCACCACGAACGTTTGAGAAATTCATAACCAAAATTTTAACACTAATAAATAACATAGCCTCTGTTTATTTAGATGACGTACTACTTCATGCTCAAACTGTACAAGAAGCATTCGCTGGTTTGAAGAAAACCTTAGAGATATTCAGACGGGAAGGCATAACACTAAATTTAAATAAATGTGCTTTCCTAATAACGACGATTTCTTTCCTGGGGTTTGAGGTTTCGCACGAAATGGTTAAACCAGGTAAAGAGAAAACAAAGGCCGTCGAGAATTTTCCAGTTCCAACAACTGTTCATCAAGTCAGACAATTTCTTGGTTTGACGGGTTATTTTCGTCATTTTATTAAAAAATTATTGCTAAACCACTTACAATGCTATTATGAAAAACATCTGAATGGAAGTGGACTGTAATAGAACAAACATCGTTTGAAACATTACGAGATATACTTGTCAATAGACCTGTCTTATCATTATTTAATCCGCAAGCGAAACGGAAGTGCATACGGGCGCAAGTGCATTGGGGCTTACTGGAGTTTTGCTACAGAGGCAATCGGACGAACGGTTACACCCGGTCGCATTTTACAGTAGACAAACAAAAGGTGCAGAAACGAAATACCATTCTTATGAACTTGAGACATTGGCAGTGGTGGATACGTTAAAAAAATGTCGATATTATATACTAGGCATTAAGTTTACTGTCATCACAGACTGTAACTCTCTTCGAGCTACGAATGAAAAGAACGACATTATCCCAAGGATAGCCCGGTGGTGGCTTCAACTACAAGAGTTCACTTTTGATGTCAAATATCGCCCTGGAAATCGCTAGATGCACTGAGTAGGAATCTAGTAGATGAACCAAAAGGAAGTAGTGATATATATTACGCAAGCAGACTGGGTTCTATCTGCTCAACTCACAGATGAAAAAGTTCAGGAAATTTACAAGATATTATCAAAACCACCACAGACGGATTACGAAAAACAGACCTATAAAAATTATGCTTTAAGAGACGGTCGGGTATATAGAACAACAGCGAGAGGTATACAATGGGTTGTACCAACAGGAATGAGGTATCAAGTAGTAAAGGCGGCGCATGATTACTTGGGACATTTTGGTTTGGAAAAAACACTATATAGACTTTGTGAACATTACTGGTTTCCCAGGATGAGAAAGTATGTAGAAAAGTATATCTCGCTTACTATTCAGTGCCTTTACAATAAGCGAGCTTCTGAGAAAAAAGAAGGATACTTACACCCTATTCCAAAGGATCCTGAACCAATGAAGGTCATACACGTAGACCATTTGGCACCTTTTCCGAAATCAAAACGAGGAAATAAACATGTTATAGTCATCGCAGATGGTTTCACAAATTTCCTGTTTTTGAAAGCTGTAAAATCAACCAAAGTCAAATATGTCATAGATTTTTTTAAAGATTTATTTAGTAATTACGGTTCACCGAAAATCAGCATCTCAGACCAAGGGAGCTCTTTTACTTGTAATAATTTTGCTCAAATCTGTAAACAAAATAGCATTAAACACATCAAAAATGCCGTCGCTACTCCACGGGCTAATGGCCAAGTGGAAAGATTGAATAGATCAATTTTGAGCACATTGATGACAACTACATTGGAAGAGGAGTGCTGGGACTTGAATATAAAACAGGCGCAATTTTCAATTAACAATCACATTAATAAGAGTACAGGAAAAAGTCCGAGCGAGTTAATGTTCGGTTATCGACCTAGAGGGGGAACAGATGTTCTGTTGTCTGATGAAATATCCCAAACAGCAAATATTATTGAAGATTTGGTAGCTGAAAGGAAGATTGCAGCCGAAAACATAGCAAAAGCCCAAGAGAAGCAAAAGCAATATTTTGATAAAAAGAGGAAAAAACCAAAAGTTTACAAAGTAGGTGATATGGTGTTGATAGAAAAGGTAGAACTAGCGCCAAATGTTAGCAGGAAGTTGGTATCCTCTTATAGTGGTCCGTTTGTAATTAAATCGGTTTTACCAAACGATCGATATTTGGTTGTGGAGATGCCAAGACCACACCGGATAACACGGAACGCAAAGTATGAGCGCACGATAGCTGTCGACAGAATGAAACCTTGAATTCCTCCAGGAGGCTTATCTGATGATACAGACAATAAAAGTGGTTCGGATTGTATAGTATTGTCCAGTGATGAAATGTCAAATGTACTCGGGGCGAGTTCTTCACAGGATGGCCGACTGTCAGACAACAATGTAAGTAAATGTAGTTTTAGTTCTCGGTAAACGTTTCTTTCCCTAATATATAAAAAAACAAAGGAACGAGATCATAAATCCCTGAGATACATTAACAGCACGAATGTATCGACAAAATTGCTACCAGGGATTCTGGGAAGAAAACTCTTTCCTTTTTAAACCTTCATGATACTCCACAGGTTGTAAAATGTTTATTTGGGGTTGTGTAGCGAGGGAATATTTAGGGAAGAGGAACTGGTTTAAAGCTATATGCCACTTTGAGATTTTGGTCATTCTTTAATGAATAGTTGATTCAAAAAGTACGTGACCTAGTCTGAAAGTGAAATAATCAGTATTGATAGAGTAGATTTTATGTAAGAGTGAAGTGAGCTTTGATATAGGTGTGATTAATAGGAAATAAACTATTTTAAAATAGGTGAGTGTTCTCACTGAGTCTGTGGTGTGGAAATCCTAAATTCTTGATTATTTATGTAAACGGAAATAGAACGTTGTATTTTATGGAAGTGATACTGCTAGTAAGATTTAATTTTCTGCAAATTTAAATTGAAATATAATTAAGTAATAGTGGTGGTTATTGTTATGATGTGTGAGTTAAAAGGAGAGGCAGAGTATGGTTTTTCCCTCTGTCTCTTACAGTGATTACAGGTAGTGGTTTTCCCCCTGTATATGTAACGTATTCTGGTCAGCTGAGGTTTACCGCTGACAGAATTAGTGATAGGGGCTGTGGTTTTCCACCCTCCAATGGAACAATAACCATCTTTGCCAGTGTATTTTACTCATTGATTTATTAATTTTTTTATATAGTGTTCATACAGCGTTATCACTTCTATAATACTTTTGTATTTGTACCTTGGTAATTCCACAATCCGACTCACACAGTGGTTTTCTTTATTATTGCAGAGCACGCCTTATTATGTGTGTGTTTGTTTGTTATTCTTTTATACTTTTAAATACTTTACATTAATGTCAAATAAAACAAATGTGTATAACTATTCTTGATCTTAATTGCCCTTTATTCCTATAATTTATCAGAAGTGGGATAGATCTCCACTTTTAGTGATGCTGCAGCGGGACAGTCAACTTTGGCATTTGGGAAAGTATTAAAACATTTATTTTTCTTTCTTTTTCTTACTTTGAGTAAATAAATGATTACTTATACTTCATCTTATTTAAGTTCATTTAAATTTTACAAATATTTGTTTGATATGACGGTGTATAGGGAATATATAGTAATTTTATTGGTTCGTATTTTCCCTGAATTATGAGTTTTAGCTAAATCAATGTTTTTTGTTTTCTTTTTTTTCTGTTACCGAAGGTTGATCGAGTAATAAGCAGACTAAATGGGACCTACCAAGAGAAAGAGGCGTCATAGACACCGAAGCCCTAGTACTTCATCATCAGATAGATCACGAAATCGTCGGAGAGAGGGATATGGTGTGACAGTTGAATCATTAGACAAGTTTACTGATGCTATAACGAGTTTAGTAGACAGAACTAATAACCGTCCATCGGGGTCTAGTTATAAAGGGGAAACAATCCCAAAATTTGATCCGGAAGATCGTGGTCAAACTTCAGAAATGTGGCGTAAAAAAATAGATGAGTTGAGAAAAATATTCCAGTGGTCGGAAGAAGCCGCAATTTACTTTGCATTATCAAAGCTTAGCTGAAACGTGGTATAAGGGGTTACCTTCCGTTAATTATTCTTGGGAGGAATGGAAAATAAAAATATTAACAGCATTTGCAGCAACGCGCGATTTTTATGAATTATTGCTAGATATGGTACGATGACGGAAACGGGTAGAAGAAACATATTCCAAATATTTTTATGAAAAAGTTTCTCTTTTAAATGCATGCGGTATAAAAGCAGCACAAGCAGTTTCATGTATTATCGGAGGATTGGAAGATAGGGTAATAAAAACAGGTGCTAGAGCAGGAAAATATGAAACTCCGGAGGCATTGTATACTTATTTAAGTCAATTTAACGATACGACCTCAACGTATTCTCCGTTTCATAAACGAAAGAATCATTTTAGGAAGCGGGAAACATAGAAAGAGACAAAAAGACGAATAATAGGGTTACACTTCGAGGGTATGGAAAAGGAATCACCTTCAGCATTGGTACAGTAAATTTTAATTTAAAAATTGATGACGTGGAAGCAAAAATTGATGCTGTTGTGGTCACAGATGTAGAGCAACTTGTTGCAGTCTTAGTGGGGAGAATTTTCACGGAATTGCCGCATATAGTTGTCGTTAAGGACAATGAGATATTGAGATTTCTTCACAAGGAAAGTGAACCTAATTTGATGGGAATAAATTTGAGCCTAAATGGCAACAAAATAGTGTTACAAGCAGTAGAGAAAGTCTTAATACCGATGCAACATTTAGGTTTGGTTAAAGTTGGAACTAGCGATTATGTTGGGGATGTATATCTAGAAACTAGTTATCGTCCATACGAAGGACCTGAGACTTGCATTCCTAGATCTGTCTTGCAGGTAGGAAGTAATCACTTAACAACAGTACCGTTTTTGAATTTGTCTGAACAGGATAGACATCATTATTAAAGAAAATGAAGGTGTTGCTCGAGCATGGCAATGTGAAGAAGAAACAACAGCAACAGAAAATATTTTAAATCTGAATACCGAGAAGTTGACAGATTTATGCCCGGATGATATCAAGATTGGACCAATTAGCGAAGCCGAAGGAGCTGAATTGATTGATTTTCTTCAAGAATATCATGACTGCATTGCTCAGACCACCAGTGAATTAGGATGTGCAAAATAAACGAAAATGAAAATACAGCTATATGGTGAAAAACCGTTTACCTATCGTCCCTATAGAATGGCAGTTGCAGAGCAAGAAATAGTAAAAGACATCGTAAGTGATTTACTTCAAAACGAAATAATTAGAGAATCGGATTAAGACTACGCTTCACCAGTTGTGTTAGTTAAAAAGAAAAATGGAGAACAGCGTCTATGTATTGACTACCGTAAGATAAATACGCTAACTGTAAAACATAATCATCCGTTACCTCGTATCGATGACCAGATTGACAGATTATGTGGAGGAGTATATTTCACCAGTTTAGATTTAAAGTCCGGGTATTATCAAATTCCAATGGAGGAAAAATCGAAGAAGTATACATCTTTCGTCACTTCGTCAGGACAGTTTGAATTTGAAAGGATGCCTTTCGGGCTCACAAATGCACCACGAACGTTTCAGAAATTCATAACCAAAATTTTAACACCAATAAATAACATAGCCTCTGTTTATTTAGATGACGTACTACTTCATGCTCAAACTGTACAAGAAGCATTCGCTGGTTTGAAGAAAACCTTAGAGATATTCAGACGGGAAGGCATAACACTAAATTTAAATAAATGTGCTTTCCTAATGACGACGATTTCTTTCCTGGGGTTTGAGGTTTCGCACGAAATGGTTAAACCAGGTAAAGAGAAAACAAAGGCCGTCGAGAATTTTCCAGTTCCAACAACTGTTCATCAAGTCAGACAATTTCTTGGTTTGACGGGTTATTTTCGTCATTTTATTAAAAATTATGCAATTATTGCTAAACCACTTACAATGCTATTATGAAAAACATCTGAATGGAAGTGGACTGTAATAGAACAAACATCGTTTGAAACATTACGAGATATACTTGTCAATAGACCTGTCTTATCATTATTTAATCCGCAAGCGGAAACGGAAGTGCATACGGGCGCAAGTGCATTGGGGCTTACTGGAGTTTTGCTACAGAGGCAATCGGATGAACGGTTACACCCGGTCGCATTTTACAGTAGACAAACAAAAGGTGCAGAAACGAAATACCATTCTTATGAACTTGAGACATTGGCAGTGGTGGATACGTTAAAAAAATGTCGATATTATTTACTAGGCATTAAGTTTACTGTCATCACAGACTGTAACTCTCTTCGAGCTACGAATGAAAAGAACGACATTATCCCAAGGATAGCGCGGTGGTGGCTTCAACTACAAGAGTTCACTTTTGATGTCAAATATCGCCCTGGAAATCGCTAGATGCACTGAGTAGGAATCTAATGAATAGTTGATTCAAAAAGTACGTGACCTAGTCTGAAAGTGAAATAATCAGTATTGATAGAGTAGATTTTATGTAAGAGTGAAGTGAGCTTTGATATAGGTGTGATTAATTGGGAATAAACTATTTTATAATAGGTGAGTGTTCTCACTGAGTCTGTGGTGTGGAAATCCTAAATTCTTGATTATTTATGTAGACGGAAATAGAACGTTGTATTTTATGGAAGTGATACTGCTAGTAAGATTTAATTTTCTGCAAATTTAAATTGAAATATAATTAAGTAATAGTGGTGGTTAATGTAATGATGTGTGTGTTAAAAGGAGAGGCAAAGTGTGGTTTTTCCCTCTGTCTCTTACAGTGATTACAGGTAGTGGTTTTCCCCCTGTATATGTAACGTATTCTGGTCAGCTGAGGTTTACCGCTAGGGGCTGTGGTTTTTCACCCTCCAATGGAACAATAACCATCTTTGCCAATGTATTTTACTCATTGATTTATTAATTTTTTCATATAGTGTTCATGCAGCGTTATCACTTCTATAATAGTTTTAGTATTTGTACCATGGTAATTCCACAATCCGACTCACACAGTGGTTTACTTTATTATTGCAGAGTATCCGGGTTGGCTGATCGGCTGAGCATCCTTGTGGAGCACGCCTAATTATGTGTGTGTTTGTTTGTTGTTCTTTTATACTTTAAAATACTTTACATTAATGTCAAATAAAACAAATGTGTATAACTATTCTTGATCTTAATTGCACTTTATTCCTGTATCCGCGACTTTAGAATTCGTTTTTCACACATTGAGTGTAATAAAAAAATATATATAGACAGACGAAAAAAAAAATGTTTGTTATTTTCCTTACTATATTCTTATACGACCCATAAAAAAAAATATAATATTCTATCATTACGTTAAAAATACAATTATTATTTTCTGCTGCTTCTATCAAACGAGTTAGATCATCTGACGATATTTTGTAGTCTGCATTTAGTCGTAAACAAAAAATACTCTTGGTAACGTTAAATCGTTAAATTTTATTTGGGTGCACAAAAACTTAAAAATTCTACTCTCGTGTCGCGATCCCATCGTAATTCAGCAAACTGTTTGTTATAGTTGTCTTGAAACTTCTTTATAAATCGCAATTTGGCACAATTCAGCATCTTCGCTGCTGGGCCAAGAACGGCTGGAATCTGCCAACACGGACTCTTCCATAGACTTTGACACATTTTTCAATAATTTCGCTGCCGGTAGACCAAAAATCAACGAAGCTTCCTTCTGAGCTTTAGCAACATTGGTGTAATATCGGAGACAATGCAGTTTGCACTAAACCGCAAGCGTGTCTCTATATATTGATAAACAACTCTGTATACACTCAATATATAGAACATTGAAATTCAATATAGAAATTGCGAAAAAAATTTCGGTGTAGAGAATTTATTACAATTTAACTCAAGTTATAAATCATAATCATTTAATACACGAACCTCTTACAACTTTTTCTGACATTTAATATTTAACACTTGTCAATTTGAAGTGTCTATCTCGTTTTTTTTCCATACAGACAAGTAATTTCACAATATTTGCTCGTATTTTGTACGTGCGCGGAACTGTTTTAAGTCAAATTGACTTAATGAAATGACAAATCAAATCTAAGTTCTCTAATTAATTCTTAGTATCGTAAACCGCAAGCTTGTCTCTGAAATTTTTGCAATATGACATAATTGAAATATCAATATCTCAATTTGAAATCGCCAGTCTGTCCCCGGTATAAGATAACCAAAATAAGTATATATATAGAGAATAAAATGATGTTCATATTTGAAGATTTAAAAGACTATATACACGCTGCATGAAGCCAACAGTTTTAGAATATCGGCCAGTGGTGATAGATGGGGTGAATATAATTATTTTGTGTTCAATAAAATATTGTATTTGTTTTCTTGAGAAATTTAAAAGTTATTTAGGATAGGATAAATATATAAAAACCCAAATAATTATCTAAAATACCCGATCCTCCAATACATAATCAACTTCCAATTATTGTCCCAGGATTAATCCCATCTAGAAACAGCCAAACAAATGATTAATAATTAACAAATAAATCAAATATGTCAGCAACTTACTTTAAAAGACAGGTACCTCCAGTATATTTACAATTTTTTAATGTCATCAAGTGACATTCACATTCAGTGTGGCATAGCCAAAGTGACAACATCTAAGATTCTCTAATTAGCAAATAAATAATCATTCACATACCCAGTTTCTGCCGACGGCATTTACGCAGTCACAGTGCGCGTGTGCCCGTGTAGATGTGTAAGCTAGTGTGTGACATTTCAATCCAGACACAATTATTATTAGTGTATAGTCAAGTGATAGAGACACAGTGTATAATAAAGTGATAGAGACACATACTATTAAAAGAAATTATATAAGTGTTAAGTGTTGTAATAAAGACACATACAAGTTAGTGACAACGAATTGCGGTGATAAAGGACAACTTTTTCTTAGTGCATCATGAGTGAAATAAATCTCGGGTTTGAGGCCGAAAAAAGGTCACTTATGACCGCTATTGAGAGCAGCCTAAAAAGGTTGTACAGTAAGTACGAACTTGGCCTCCCGGAAGTCACTGTACAGGAAGGAGCCAGAAATTTGTCCGACGACAATAACGAAGCAACAGAAGAAACAACCAGCGATATGGACATGTCCAATGACTCAACCGAGTCGTCTTCATTGAGCTCGGATTTGTCTGAGGATGAAAAAAATTACACTGTCGTAGAAAACAACAAGCGAAAGGCAAGGAATAGCCCAGAGACATCGCCTAAATCTTCCGGAACTCCAGCCAATAGGAAGCCATCAGGATCGAAGCAGCAACCACTCAGGGATGAGAACACTGGTGGATTCTACCAAATTCTCGGAAACCGGAAGGAATTTGAGATACAGCCCAAAGAAACTGCGACCCAGGTAGTAAAGGCTGTGAGACCCCCACCAATTGTATGCCAGAATCTGAACGTCAGAGCGTTCAACAATAAGCTGGATAAGCTAGAAAGCAGACCAAAATTTTTTATAAAGACGGCAAAAGGCACCAAGTGCATTATTAAGCTAATCACACAGGACACACAAGACGCTATTCAGCATCATCGAGGACATCGGCGTGCAGAGCTACACGTTTACGCCTAAGTTTGACAGGACGAAGACACTTCTGCTGAGAGGAGTTCAGCACACATACCACGCAGAGGATGTAAAGGCAGCACTCGAGGGAAAACTTCGTGGTTTTATAATCAACTCGGTCGTACATTTTAAAACGCCCAGGACTAAGGAATCAAATTCCTTCGTCATAAATTTCGGTGGAAACTATGACATAAAATTCATAATGGCCACAAATCGCCTACTAAACCAAATTGTGTACTGGGAAAAATACCGAGCTTCGGGAATCTCCCAGTTCAAGCGTTGCCAGGCTTTCGGCCACGTCGCGAGGAACTGCGCGGTCGACTACAGATGCGTGAAGTGCAAAAATATACACTTACCAGGACCATGCGAGAGGAATAACGAGAAGGAAGGTGCCCCATATTGCGTCAACTGTAAAGCTGAAGGACATCCAGCCAGCTACAGAGGCTGCCCCAAGTACAAGGAGGTAGTACAACAACGTGCCAAGAAGACCGAGGAGCGTCGCCAACGTGAAGACTTCGTGAAGGAAGCCACAAGGAACTATGTGCAACCAGGTAAATCTTTCGCCCAGGTAATCTCTAAAAACGCGTCTAATTATAACAATTCTGTCAAACCCACAGCTCCCAAGCCTCAAGCAGCACCTAGATCTGCCCCCAATGCAGCTCCTAGAAAACCAAGAGTGTCTGAAATTGACGATTTCTGCACCAAAGAAGCCAAGTCGCTATTTGGCTGCGACCTTTTCGTCCTTATGGGCAAAATCAATAATTTCCTTCCTAAATACAGGAAGCTCTCTTCCATATCGGAAAAACAAGCAGCTTACCTTCAATTTGCATTTGGACTATGTCTAGGCAATTAAGTAAGCTGAAAACATGTCACTTAACTGCAATTCGCTGGTAAGGCACAGCAAAAGAGCAGCATTAAATCTCTTCCTCATTGAGCATAAACCCACATTTATGTTCCTCGCTGAAACTCTCCTCACTGAGAGACATAAGTTAGCTTTTGAACACTACAACTTCATCCGTCAGGACAAATCTGAGACAACCCTAGGCACTGCCCTTCTCATTAAGGAAAACCTTAAATTCGAAGAGGTGAAAATAAGTAACCTTTCCAATATGGAATGCACTGCTGTCAAGTTAGAGCTTCGTGACAACGAATCTCTTCTCTTAATCGCCCTATATAATAGATGCCACGCCACAGGAGCTGATATCCAGAGCAACATGAACAGCATTGCTCGAATCGTTTAAAAAGGCAGCCTTCATTTTGTATCCTTAACTTTCAGGTTTCTTTCTCAAGATGCGAATTTCCTTACAAAAGCTTGGTTATTAAGGATTGGAGCATTAACAGCTTATCAAGTCATCCATGAAACATGGGAGGCTATTTGGGAAGAATTGCGTGGTATTTATCTTGCACCCCCTAACAAAGCTGAGTGGAGACGGATAGCAACGGATTTTTATACCCTAGATGAAATCTATAGGGTATACTAAGTTTGTCAATCCGTTTGTAACACCTCGAAATAATGATGGCCGAGTAAAATAGATTGGACACCCACGCATAATATTAAAAGTTATTTTGATTTTTGCATGTCCGTCCGTCCGTCTGTGCGCACGATATCACGAGAACGCGTATACTTAGAGAGCTGAAATTTTGTACGCGCAATTTTAAAAAAAAAGTAAAATAAAGTTCGAAAATGAGACAAATCGGGCAGCTCCTTCGTGGGGTTGCCATACAAAACTTTCGTTTTCCACTATATATTTGGACACTGCCTGAGAACGCATAGATATAGACAGCTGAAATTTGGTACATGGTGCTAGAAAATAAAATTTAAAAATGGACTAAATCCGGCAACTCCTTCTTGGTGTTGCCACATAAAAATTTAGGTTTTTTACGTATACAGTGAAAACGATCAGTCCTAGACATTTTTGTTGTACAAAAACCGCTTCAGAATACGAAATCCTATAAAATTAGTTATAATAATTTGTCTGTCCGAAAAACTGTTTTAGAAATATATGCGAAAAACCATTTTAAAAATCAAACTTGCACAGAAGGGTTACAATACGAAATTTTATAAGGGCATTCATCTATGCCCAACCCGTAGCTAGCGAGCCACGTGTGGCTCGCGGTAACTTTTCATGTGGCACATTTTATCAACTCGGGCATAAATGTCTAAAAAATTATTTGCTCTATAAAGTACAATACCGCTGTTAATGGCCATAGCACAGACAAAATAATACCCAGCTATGCAAGGCCCATAGTAAAATGTAATGCCATTCAGTTCATATTAACCGACAAGACAAGATTAACTGACACGTCTTGGCTTACTTTAGCGAAGCTCCGAACAATGAAATGAACCGACAAAACTGTTTCATTGACACCAGAGCACAGCAATCGTTTTTCTTTTGCTTATTTTCGTTTATAAACTGATGTAGAACGCAGTGAGTGTGTAGATTGGATGGATTGATTGGATAGGCTTCATGTCTATGCAATGGGTATGAGTGCCTCGTTCGAATATAAAATCAACGTTGCCTCTACGTAGCCACAAATTTTTCTTAGAAATTATTGGAAGACGACAACGGGTGCTCGAGCCACCAACAATTTTTATGAGCGTAGACCCGTAGATGAGCAATAAGCATTCAATGTTTCGGCAGAATTTTTATTCAGTCTGTTGGCCGACTGGAGCTATTTTCAGATACAATGTGTGCCATTGTTGGCCTCCAAAAATGCGTATAAAGTCTAAAGAAAAAATATCCAATAAATTTCTAGGAAGAAATCGAGGCCTTCTCTACATCAGGTCAGGAATATTTTCGCTTCAAAACGGCATCACCCGAAGTGCTTTTCGTTATGTGCCGATACCGGTTTGTTAATGCGTGACGTTGGCAAAGTTTATCTAATAATAAGTTAAGAAGCTGTAGAGCAAAATGGCCAAATTTCTGGTATTTTTTAGAATGAAACAAGTAATTTCATATACTTTCGTCTTTTGCATGAATGGGGGAAAAGAACTTGTCTATGCACTATTGTAGTGCAACTGAGACAACGAGTTAAAAACAAAAATCGAGAGAACGTAGGATTACCCGAACGACAAAATCTAATTAAATCCCTCAAAATCCTTTCAACATATTCATAATAATGTACTTCGGGCCACACTACCTCTCATTTTTAAGAAAAAGATAAATTTCGCTTTGGCCCAGATGCTGAAAGGAGATGTAAAATTCCTCTCAAATGAATTTCTCATTTTTCCCGAAAATATCAGAGAATCCAGCATGAGTTCTCCCACTTACTCTCTTCATAGCAAAACGAATGTAAACAGAAACACGTGCTGTTCAAATATCATAGGATTACAGCAACAACATGTGTCCTTTTATACCTTTTACAACAACAACATGTGTCCAAAATATTATCAATATATCATGAAACCGGTTTTCACAAAGGCGCGGGAGCATTTTATGAGAGTAAAACGTGAAAACTCCGCCCCTTCTCATTTATTTACGAAAATGAAACATTTGCCATTCTGTTTCGGTGTATGCAACTTGGGCTTTCACATTTTTTAACTTTATTCATAAAATTTTTTAAAGAGAGTTTGATTTTTTTCGATTTTTTTCTTTCTTTCTTCCTTTTCTTTCCGTGTGCATTTTAAATGTAAAACACTCGGATATCTCACCAGCTTCTTAACTTGTTATTAGGTAAACTTTGACGTTGGTCAGTAGCTACGGAGAGGGCAGTGAGATAGGTTCGTTGAGTTTGGAATACGTTTATATACAGAACTTTTATTTATCAGAAGTTGTGCATTGTGCACAGTTGTGTTTCATCCAGGTATAAAAATATTATTCTATTTATGTTAGTCATTATTAAATATTAGCAATTACTTTGTAGTTACCCTAATCATGTCGGCACAGGAACCAGAGAAAAAGAAAAAAACGTGTATACAACTATAATTTTCATGAAGAACAAATGTAATTGTCTGATTTGTGGTTCAACAGTTACTGTTGGGAAAAAATGCAACATAGAACGACATTTCACAACAGTTCATAAAAAACATTATACTGAATATCCTCCTAACAGCAATTTAAGAAAATATAAATTGAAAGAAATGAAAACAGCACTAATTGCCCAACAATCTTTGTTTACCAGGCCCGTGAATAAATCAAAAGCTGCTACTATTGCATCGTTTAAGATTGCACATATACTTGGAATGCACAAAAAACCTTTAGAGGATGGTAACATAATTAAAGAATCAATGCTTGCTGCATCAGATATACTATATTATTTCAAGAATTGAAAAATAAGAATGAAATTATTCTAACTATCCAGGAAGTTCAATTATCCAGAAATTCAGTAACTCGTAAAATAGAAGCAATGTCTGTGAAAATCAGAGAACACTTAAAAGATGATTTACAAAAAAGTGTTTTTCTAAGTTTACAGTGTGATGAATCAACAGATATCTGTAATGTAGCACAAATAAATATTTTTATAAGGTTGGTTTTCAACGATTGCAAAGCAAAGGAAGATATACTGTCAGTTTTGTCATTACAAGGGAATACACGTGGGTACGACATATACCAAGTTATTAAAAATCATGTTACAGAAATTAATCTCCCGCTTCAAAAACTTGTATCCATAACAACAGATGGCGCACCTGCCATGATTGGTTCTGCTGTTGGCTTCATCACGTTTTGTAAAAACGATGCAGAGTTTCCAAATTTTTTCACTACCACTGTATCATACATCAAGAGGTATTATGTGCAAAAGTCCTGCATTATGAACACGTAATGAGAGTTGTTCTAAAAATTGTCAATTCTATTCGTGCCAGACCACTTCAGTGCAGATTATTCAAAAAACTGACCGATTAACTTGATGCTGATTTTTAGAACTTCTTCCAGAGATAAAACAGTTTGTAGAGTCTAGAAACGAAAATTATGTAGAACTTACTGATCATAGCTGGTTATGTGATTTAGGCTTTCTTACAGACATAACAACTAAAATTAATATACTCAATCTTGAACTTCAGGGAAAAGGAAAAACTATTATTGAATTAATAGGAAGTATCAACGCATTTAAATCAAAATTAAATTTGTGGATGGCCCAAACAAAGCGATGTAACTTTGGCCATTTTAAAAATTTGGAGTACTACGTTAAGAAATATGAGAAAATTGAAACAAATAAATATTTTGAATCTCTCACTGAGATCAAAAATGATTTTGAAATTAGATTTTCGGATTTCCGTAAAATTGAGCCAATTGCTTCATTCATTTTAAATCCATTTGTTAATACTAATATTTCTGAAATATCACAACAAATTGCAAATATGATAAATAAAAAAGCTACTAATTTAGAGATAGAAATAATAGATTTTTAATCTGATCTACAACTGAAAACAAGAATATCACAAACAGATTTTTGGATACTCGTAGATGAGAAAAAATATCCACTCTTAAAAGAAACTTTTCAAAGGCTACGCTCCTGCTTTGGAACAACTTACCTGTGCGAAAGTGGTTTTTCAACAATAACTTGTTAAAAGCAAAGTTGAGATCCAGGATAACTAATGAACATCTGAATGACTGCATGAATTTAGCTATAACATCGTATATACCAGAGTAGAAACTGACAGAAGAAATGCAGTTGTCGTGTCCCAAAAGCAATCAATCAATAAAACCCAATAATTAACCGCGATAAAACTTTCTTCGAATAAAACAACGCTCGAATTTCGTGCACGTTATAAATCTTTATTTACTAAGGCTTGACCTATCTTAACAATTACTATGTACTCCGCACCGAACGGAAACTTGACACCACTATGCAACGCGACGGCTCACTGGAAGAATAGAATATTACAGACACTTGACAGACCAGTCATTGGTCTTTTATGCTCCAATATTCGGAAGTAAACTTTTACTCGCAACGCGGATGTATACAAACGACAACAACCTTGCCGTTTGTTCTACCGGTTGCAGCACCTGAGTCGCTTAGTAGTAAGCAATCGCCTTACATTATAATTACCATGCTATGTTAATTATTATCGTAATCGTCGATTGTTTCACTAACCGCTCATCGCAGCCAGCTGTTGGGCTAATCAGCAAAATAACCGACAGTTGCAGAACAATACCATGCGAAGTTATTGTTTAGCAATTGCTGATTATTTCGCTAGAATGCGCCCTTGGCTGCTGGAAGAATCTTCCGTATATTGGGCCATAACATCCCTCCCCCCTTAGAAAAACTAGTTTCCGCAGGGAACTAGATCTGGAGAGTGCAATAGTCTCAAAAATTGAAAATATTTTTGGTCTCCGTTCGGTTCAGATTGTTTTACATTTTTCTTACATATCAATATAAATATTCTAATTTATATTTTCTTAAATTTTTATCATTTTGCATTGTTTTTCTTTATTACCACCTGTATGCTAACTTTTCTTTTTGATTACACGTATTTCTTTTCACTAATAATTTTATAGTTTATCTGTTTAACTCTTTTTGACATATATTTATTTCCTTATATATATCCTTATATGTATATATTTTTTCTTTGTCTTCATGCTTATCCCTATCTTTACTTTATGAAATTTTTCTTTCACAACTAACATATTTTCCCAAAAATTATGTATCTTTCCAATGCTATAATCAAAAATTTTCTCTATATTATGTCGCAATCTATTGATCTCTTTTTTTTATTTAACTAAATTTACATGATTAAAACAAATATTCTTAATTAATTCACATGCATTTTAAAAATATACAAAGTATTTATTGTCTGTCTAATAACAAAAATAACAAAAATTACAAGTTTTCTTTTTACAAGTGTTTATAGCACTTATATATAACAAAATTACTTATACAAAAATCCTATCTAAGAGTATACTTTCTATGGGTGCCCAAAACTTCTCTAATTACAATACTATGGCTACTCTAATTGCACCATCTGCTTTCCGACGAGGGTAAATTTACTGTTTGCAGGTTTGTTGTTCTTGACATGATGACTATATACTGGCGTCTGCTAGCTTGGATAACCTCTGGTTTATTGACCCTTTTGATGGTTTTCCGATGAACGCTCTCACTTTTCACTTTTCTAACGTTTCAAACGGTACACTCTTCCTGATAATGCTGCTGGTACTTAATCACCTTTGAATTTCAAATAAGATTTTACGGTGAAATGCTACTTTATCCCATTAATTATTTGGTAAGAGTAATTTCATCTACATTGCATTTCTGGAAACCATTACATCAGTTTGTAGCTTTTAAGATGTGATCATCATTTCAAAAACATCTCAATGGAAATCGTTGCTCTGAGGGTCGGTGGTAGGACGGACTCATCAAAATGGTTTTTTTCAAAAAAAAATTTCTTTTAAGTACGATGGAGTTCTCTCAATTATATTGAGAGTTCACGTGTACTTAAAGATTTTTTTTTTATCTCAGGTTGTAGATTAGTAGATATATATGTATATATATTACAGACCTCTCAGTATTAAATTATGCTCTCATAGTTCCGTCAGGTTTCCTGATTATAGCTTTCCATTAAAAGTTTATCTAAGATGTAGCTATATTTTGGGACTTTTTCACTGCTGCTCCAAATTCGGTATCTATGGAGATAATATATGTGGACTTCACTGTTACAAGAATAGTGTATATCTTGTTCATGTTCAAATGATGATTTCACTCATCTTCCGAGCGTAAATTTTCCGTGGATGTAACTATCCGAAGCTCAAAGACACCAGCGTATATACCCTTATCAGCTGCATCTTACTAATTTCTCGTTCTTCGCTCATACCCTGAGCTGCAGTAATGTTGATTCCCTATATTTACTCGTTCCGTATCTACTATGGCTGATATATTCTTTCATTGATCCTCTCGTTCTGCTACCGCCTATGCTCTGGAAGCGTTGAATATGTAGATTTGATGATCTTACCTATAGTTATTTAAGCTTTGGCAACCACTTTTATTTTTCTCTATTCTACTATATACTATAATATATGTTTTAAATCTTTTCTTATAACTCTTGTTCAATTTAGCATTTTTTTAACTCTTATCTTAAATCTCTTCTCCTTAAATCTCTTATTCCTTTTAACTTTTCAATTTTTTCTTGACTCTTATCTTTAAAAACCTCTTCGTTTATTAATCAACATTTTTAAAATATTCTTTTCCCTTATTTTCATTATTCTTTGGTTTTTTTTTTATTTTTCTTGTGCCTGATTGTTAGCTTTCCATTTCTAACTTTAAATCTTTATTAATTATCTTCATACGTTTCTTATTCTTCTAACTTTTTCTTTCTTGTTTCTTTTTTCTTTTTCAAATTTCTCTTTCTTTTACATCTCTTATTTATTTTTTTCAAACTTCTCTTTACATCAAAATCTCTATTTCTTCCTTTTTATTCAATTTCATTCTCTTTTAAAATCTCTATTTATTTAAAATTTTCAAATTTCCATTATTCAATTGCTCTCTCTTTTTTTTAAGACATTTTCTTACCTTTGTACCTTTTATTTTATAGATTTACCTTACATTGGATCCACTAGGTTACCTTTTTATATCCTTTCCATATTTTCCGGCTCATTTTAAACTCCGCTCATCGAATTTCTTCTGAAATTGGAGGGAATTTTTTGGAAATTTCTGTGGTTAAGCTCCCCGATTCCTGGTTCATAACCGTTACCTACCTTGTATAGACTGGCGAATCTAGGCGTGATATTCTTCATATCGGTCCTACTTCGCACCGGTGCTATCGTATCCGTTTGCAAGTTATATTTTTGTAGCTTTACTTTACCTTTTTGCGGCAAAGTCCACTGAGATCGCCGTCAGCTGTAATTGTTCTTATGATTCCATGAAGGTCGTCTGTAAAATTGGCGCGGTCCTATTTGCCCGTGAGAGGAATCAAGATTTTTTACAAAATAGGCTGTTGCATTGGCGATTCTTACGAATGCATTCTCATCCTCCAGCCTATTTCTACTGTACCCTTTATATTCCGGTTGTCCCCTCCCCTCACTAAATTCGTCGACACTTACATTATGAAATAACGCACTATCATAAGCTGTGGACAAAGTCTTCTCCCATAATTGTGCCCCAAATGGCTCCTCCAATATGGGTTTACTTTTCTCTCTCTGTCCTAAAGATTTCTTTGCATTGCGTGCCGGACTTTTCGCTTTGAAGTGTCAGTAGATAAGCTATGCCGGTTCTGGCTCACTTTTTATGCCTCCAGGATTTCGCCACAGATGGCGCCACCGTCGCTAGGTGGTTTGAGCCCGTGCTAAATGTAGGGCTGTGTCTTGGTTGTATTGGTTTGTGTCTTGGATACATCATTGCGCCTTGGATGCACCATGTGTTGCGCCTAAATGTAGGCTTTTGGTTTCATTGAGTCTCGACTGCGCCCTAGCGGGATTAATCGGTACTACCGAGATGTATCATTTGATCTTGACTGCACCCTAGCGGCATTAGCCGGTACTAACAGCATGCTCCCGTACTACGGTTTTCTTAAATAGATATGTGTTGCGCCTAAATGTAGGCTTTTGGTTTCATTGAGTCTCGACTGCGCCCTAGCGGGATTAATCGGTACTACCGGGATGTATCATTTGATCTTGACTGCACCCTAGCGGCATTAGCCGGTACTAACAGCATGCTCCCGTACTACGGTTTTCTTAAATAGATATGTGTGCGCCCAAATGTAGGCTTTTGGTTTCATTGAGTCTCGACTGCGCCTTAGCGGGATTAATCGGTACTACCGGGATGTGTCATTTGGTCTTGACTGCGCCCTAGCGGCATTAGCAGGTACTACCAGCATGCTCCCGTACTACGGTTTTCTTAAATACATACATAAGTGCGCCTAAGTGTAGGCTTTTGGTTTTGAACAAATATTAGTAATAATTAAAGTTAACGCTAGGAAATTTTTGTTCATGCCAATGGATTCTAGATGGTTGGGGTTGGGGTATTAGGGGGGATGAAATTTTCATCAGAAATCTTCTACGCGCCATTTCTTGAGTAAGGTACCCTAGTGGTGTTAACCGGAACTACCAGCATGCCTTGATTTTACTGTTTTCTTTTATTAGCGGGAGAGTTCTAGATATCGGCATGACGTCATCATGGTTTTGTTGCACGTAAATAAGTTTTCTTAGCAGGGAAGTTGTAGATATCAGCATTATTCGAATTTCACAATATGACATCACCATGAACAGATTCTAGACGATGTCAGTGAGGGTTCTGGGGTATGTGTGTATTGAAAAGTCTTATGTTTTATAAACACTAGTTTTTATTTCCAATAAAATTTCTTATTATAAAAGTATTTCTTATAGCACATTGTCCAATATGAATTTGGCAAGATGGCGCATTTGTGTTAATCTCTATTAGTTTTCCACAGTTGTATTCATCTTCAACGTTAATAATGATTTCACCCTCTCCAACTATCTTCTGCACCCAATGAACTTTTTCAGTTCCCTTTACATATACGGTTTTGTTTCGAAGCAGTGGTTCAACTATAGTGTACAGCTTGTAAAACGGTATGTAGCCATCATCCCAGCGGAATCCATGAAAATTGTGTTGAAGCCATTTTACTTGTCTCTCTTTTGCTGAAGTCAAATCTTTGTATCTGAACGGTGGTTGAAGTATAATGTGCTGCATCTGGTTTTCATTGTTTAAAATTGCCAGTTCTTTAGTGATGAATTCATTGAGATTTGTTTTGAATCCTTGGACGTCTACGATGACAGCCATCTTCTTAATTTAACTTTCTAACTTCACTTGTCAGCGGACTGTATTCCACTATTCGATCGTGTAGAAGCAGGCAATACGCTGTTGTATTAGCCGGTATATTTTCAGATGTTTTGAATTCTAGCCTTATGTCAACAGGTCCAGTTTTTATTGTTTCATTTTGATGTGAGCAATCAATGACAGCGATCGGAGCATCGGTTTTGAACTTCTCCCATGTGAGGAACGGCTGATACCGATGACCATAGTATGATTGTGTAAACTTTATATACATCTCATACAGCAATGCGTATCTATTCAAATCAAATTTCAAATTCAAATCATCATAGGGATATGATTCTGAGTTCAAATGAACTGTAACATCGGTGAGTTGACAGTGATCAAACTTGCTTGCATCTTTGGTTTTATCGTTCCTTCGATCCGTTTGTAATGCTAAGATGATAAATCGAGGTTTCTCCAGTTGAGTGGAAGTCTTAACTGACCAGGTTTGATGCGTGCATTCCGGTAGTACTGCATACTCATATATGTCACAGCTGCGGAATGGTATTTGTATCGGGCGACCTCTCCCGATAATTTTAAATAGTTGCAGCTTTTCATCATCGGATACTGTAACATGCGGAATGCTCCATTGAAGTTTGGTAATTTCAATTTTCATCACATCAGTGGGTGATATAATGGCATTATCGTCTGTCCTGCTCCGGATCAATATGAGTTCATGTTTGGAATTTATCAGAATTTGCTTGTAATCTTCAGCGAATCCCAATAAATATTTCAGAGGTACACAATAGTTAAACAGTCCATTGGCTGGTATAACGGATGAATCTGGTGACCAGCTGCCGTTGAGTAGTATCCTGCTTACATTTGCATTTAGCGATACGTAGTTTTTTAATGTTGTCGCAATCCCAAGATTTCTTGTACGATCGATTTCCACTGCATTCAATTCATAGCGTATTTCCTCAAAAAGAAATGTTAGAGCGTTGATAGCTTATTTTGCGGTTGCTGAAACGGTTCCATCCAGCTTTGTTAGCAATCCCTCAATGTAAAGAAAACTCCTGCTGGGTAGAAGATTCAAGTCCTGATGTTGTACAGAGATACGGATTTCATCGCTGTTTTTAAATGATGTTAGAAATGGTGAATAGGTGTGATGTTCAAATTTCGTAACACTGTTATCAAAGCGAGCGTCTGGTGCAATATCTAGTATTCCTTTATTCATTGTTTCAGCGTTAAGCCTATCGATTGTAAATATGCTGTATTTGCAGGTGTTAATGTAGGTCTTGACCGCTTCAAGGTTGTCCGCTGACTAATGATCTTGTCTGCTCCGAACTCGTATTTATCATTATTGTATATCAACATGCTGTGGCTTCAAATGTAACCTGATGGTTATAGTCTCTCCTCTGAAGTTGATTAAGTCACCGTCTTGGTCAAGGAGCTTCAATGTTAGAGAACTTATACGTTTGGTGTTCACAGGCAAATAGATTACATTTTTGGGTACCTCCACTATTTTATACCCAGGCCCAACGTTCGGGGAAAACTCGTGGAAAGTGTGTACTTGTGTGTTGTTGAAGAATGATCCTGATATAATATTACATTCGATGCGTATAGTATTTACTTTAATGATGTTGACTGGCAACTCTGATGTATGCACTATATTAGCAGATAAGTTTCTTTTACTGAATCCTAGCAGAGGAGCTATGGATCTCTGTTTTTCAAAATGTATTTCTTCAGTTGCCTTAACTTCACTCTTCAATGTATTATTGTTAGCCTTTATTGTAACCTTTATCCTTCTCCCTTCTTTACCCAAGTATCCTTGTACATATTTTGCTATATCATCAATCTCATAGGATCCAACAGGTATCTCAACAACCTCATTCCCTACATGAACCAGAATATTGCTCACATCAATATTTGGTATAGAGTTGTATGTTTGAAAATCAATTAATCCACAAACATAATCCGTTGCTAGCTCCAGCGGAGGAAAGTACTCAGCACTGAGTAGAGATGAATTTCCCGTGAGAGTAAGTGTTAATGACATGGTGGTTGATAATGAACTGTCACAATTTCAATATAGATACATTTATTTATAGATAATAATTAATAGCTATAACAATTACATAAAAACTCGAAACATAAATGACCGCAAATTACTGCATCATAGTTCTGATAAGAACTGTAGTTGTACGTAATATTACTACCCAAGTAGTTTATGAGCTCCCTTGGTGGTTGGAGATTGCCAAAGCTATCAAAGTATTCGATGTTATCACATTTCATGTAGTACGCTACCCAGTGTGTACCTGCTCCAGTTGAGATGTCCAAGTTAACAATACCGCTTTCTCGCTTCCATGGCTTTTTAGGTAGATTATCACGCATAAATACTCCTCTGAAGTGCGGTAAGTGTGTGGTATACTTGTGAAGATCCAACTCGTTTAGCGGTCGTTTGGGTAGCGTCTTTAATAGTTTTTTGGTTGAGGCTGTAGATAGAGTCCAAGTCCTTTTCTGTATGGCTTCAAGAACAGCCCGTTTCGATCTTTACCAATCGCTATATTTTGCATTGCTTGGTTAAGACGTTTGCTTTCTTCCAATTTTGCCTTTGCCGCACTGGTATCATTTACTGCTTTAGCTATGCCTGCTGCACCTCCCTATAGTGCTCCCAATGCTGAAAGCCCAGCAAACAACAGGATGAGGAATGGAAGTGCCCCACCAACCTTTGGTACATGTATCACTCGTGGAGTTTTAATTGATTTCTTCTTTCTTTTCACAATATTTTTAGCTGCACTAAGAGCTATTTTTGTAGCTTCCATCAAGTCTTTTGGTTTTTTGATTTTTAAAATCTTACGTGCATTTCGTACTGCTTCTCGGAATGTGGGTTGGCGTTTATTTTTAGCCTTAAGACCCATACCTAGTTTAATTTTAGCCTTCATTGCGTTTGTTATAAGCCAGGCGTTGGCACGTTCACTCAAATTTGCATTTGTAGATTTTGCACGCTGCCAGGCTTTTTCAGCTAATATTTTATCAGCTATATGTCGATCACTTGTATCTTTATGTCGTGAGTATGCTATATCATGTTCTTTGCAGGCTGCATCCAGTGGGTTAATGCCCGGATCTCCTCTCGCCATTCTTTGTTGTAACTTTGTTCCTGGTCCATAGTACTTGTATCCTGGTAGATGTAATTCTACAGGTAATTTGTTGATGATTGAATTTAGTAGTCCTCTTCCCCCTTTCAAAGATTTTCTGGAGCGTTTCGATTTGTGATCCGACATCTTATAAGGTTCCGATGATACTGTTGAAATGTAATATAAATAGGTGTACTTATATTAATCCCGTTAGTCTTCAATATGCGGTTCATTAAACAACAACAAGCTTTTCCTGTTAGAAATGCTGATGTAGCTGTTATGAAGGTGAAAAAGAAGCATGGTCCCCTATTGCCTAATAGTATAAGGTGCATCATTGTTGGACCATCCAATTGTGGAAAAACTAATGTTATGATATGTTTGCTGGAACATCCCAATGGTCTCAGATATGAAAATATTGACATATATTCCAAATCCTTACATCAACCAAAGTATAAATACTTGAAGCGAGTGATGACTCCCATATCAGGATTGGGGTATTATACATTCTCAAACAACTGCGACGTTCTACCACCAGAGGAAGCCAAATCACATTCAGTATTTATTTTCGATGATCTAGCATGTGAAAAGCAAGATAATGTGCGATCCTATTTTTGCATGGGTCGTCACGAAGATATAGACAGCTAATATCGCTGTCAAACATATACGCATATACCAAAGCATTTAATACGTGACAATGCTAATTTAATCATCTTATTCAAGCAAGATGACTTGAATTTGAAACATATCTATAATGATCATGTGAATACAGATATGAAGTTTGATACATTTCGAAGAGCCTGTGCTACATGTTGGAAGGATGAATATGGATTGTTGATGATTGATAAGGATAGCTCATTAAACAAGGGGCGCTACCGTAAAGGATTTGATACCTTCATTGTACTATAAAAGGATGAAAAATGCGAAATCTTCATAAGTCGATGTTGTAACTCTGCCGAAAGCACACCGAGTCCTGTGGACCTGCTGAGTAGATTAAAGCTGTTCACCGTATATCAGACCTGTTTGAAAAGCTGTTAAGCAGTTTTCAGAGCTGTTTGGAAAGCTGTTAAGCTGTTATCAGAGCTGTTTGGAAAGCTGTTAAGCTGTTATCAGAGCTGTTTGGAAAGCTGTTAAGCTGTTATCAGAGCTGTTTGAAAAGCTGTTAAGCTGTTACCAGAGCTGTTCGGAAAGCTGTTAAGCTGTTATCAGAGCTGTTTGGAAAGCTGTTAAGCTGTTATCAGAGCTGTTTGGAAAGCTGTTAAGCTGTTATCAGAGCTGTTTGAAAAGCCGTTATTCTGTTAATATCGAAGATGAATGAAAATCTATTAAAAGAACTCATCAAGACAAGGAATGCAGTGCGAAAGAAATTTAAAGCTCTAAGGATGGGAAGGATTGAAGCAGAAGCTCAACTTGAAGAAACCTTTTTAGCCAATCACTAAACCCTTAAAAGAGTTTGTTAGAAGAGTCAAATACGAGCCACCGGATATAGCCAAGTTTGAGACAAAAGACACAAAAGAAGAAGAAGAAGAAGAAGAAGAAGAAGAAGAAGAAGAAAAAGAAGAAGAAGCAAAAGAAGAAGCCAATGACATTGTGGAACCTTTTACCCCTCCAAAACGAAAATATGTGAAAATGGGGGCTAGTAGCACACCTATAAATTATGGAGATTATTCCTTAACATCTGAAGAAGAATTCGCAACACCGAAACATTCAAGAACATTGACAGGAAGGTCTCCTGTCACCTCCCCCGATACGTCTGGATACATAGTTTCAAACTATTTAAAGCTAATCACTGATAATAGCCCTAAAATTGATCCAACCTATGGAGTTTACTATGATGACAACGCGTGGAGAATCGGTAATTCAACGTTTGATTTTGATGATGTAGGAAATATTGTTGTCAAGAGTAAGAGCTATAAAATAACTTTGGGGTTATGTGAGCTGCTATTTATGAAAGATCCTGTAAAAAGTCTATATACTAAAGAGGATTTAACTAATTATGGATCTATTTTGCGAGATACCAATGCATATAAACGTGACTATGCTGAAGATGGGCAAATAAAGGGTACTAGAGCGGCTAAGTATAAAGCTATAATCAGTAAACTTATACAGCATAAAGGCATGGGACTAATGCGTCTGCCTAAAGAAAACATTGATCACATTTACTGGGATGATCCAAATGAATTAGTGGATAGACTGTGTCTCCTAATGGCATCAAAGCCGGCTGGAAACACCAGTCACAACAATGAAATTGTATCTATCCTGGAGGAGTTGCGAGAAGCAGATATTATAGTTTAAATACTACTTCATTACCATACTTCATCACAATCTACAGATGAGCGTTGACAAGTTTGGACGTTTCTCTAAGCGAGGATATCTTGGGAAAGCAGGTGAACGTGGACCAACAGGAGCTCAGGGACCAGCCGGTAAACAAGGAATTCAAGGACCAGATGGTAAACGAGGAGCTTAGGGTCCAGCTGATGAACAAGGAGAGCGGGGTATTGGATTTAATTTAACGATAAACGGAGACTACGATCTAAATTCAAAGTGTATAAAACGACTTGGTGAACCCTTTGAAAATGATGATGCTACTACCAAAGACTATGTTGACAAGAAAATTAAAATAAGTGTTGAAGAAATGAAAAAAACTATTAATATACAGGTGACAAATTTAACGCTTTATATCAATGATGAAATATCGAAGATTGAAAACTATCTGTTTACTTCAGTAAAAAATAAGAAAGACTTGACACCAAAAGATGGTGTATATGAGTAAAAACTCTTGAGAAATCTGTTTCATTTATAATTACGATGAGTAAGAGACAAGTGGTAAATGAGCTGCATAAACCAGCGAGAAAAAATTTTAAACGACGTCGTGTGATTATCAAAGGACTAGATGACTTGTGGCAGGCAGACTTGGCTGAAATGGATCCCTACAAGTATGTGAACAAGGGCTACCGCTATCTGCTGACAGTAATTGATACCTTCTCCAAATATGCATGGGCAATTCCAATTAAAAGAAAAACTGGTGCAGAAGTAAGAGATGCCATGCAATCTATATTAAGCGAGGGACGAATACCTAAAAACCTGCAGACTGATGATGGAAAGGAATTCTATAACAGCCACTTTAAAAATCTAATGCTGAAGCATGCAATTAATCATTACTCTACGTACAGTTTCCTCAAAGCATCAATAGTGGAACGATTTAACCGAACTCTAAAGGATATGTTGTTGAAGGAATTTAGCTTTAATGGAACTTACCAGTGGATTAGTATGGTAAAGAAACTGCTCACTGAATACAACTCAACAATACATCGAACTACGAAAATGAGACCACGTGATATCAACAACTCCAATGAGAAACAACTGCTTTCAACTGTATACAGTCATATAAAGATTGTTGTTCCTGCAAAGTATAAAGTTGGAGATTTTGTACGCATCAGCAAATAAAAGCATATATTTGAGAAAGGCTATACACCAAACTGGACAGCTGAGATTTTTAAGATAATTAAAGTTCAAAACACAAACCCCATCACATATCAGCTGGAAGATTATCAAGGAAATCCAATCACAGGAGGCTTTATGAATTGGAGCTGCTGATAGTTAAACACCCAGACCTATATCTCGTAGAGAAAATCTTAAAGAAGAGTGGAGATAAAGCTTACGTTAAATGGCTCGGATTTTCATCAAAACACAATTCTTGGATTAATAACAAAGATGTTTTATATTTTCTTGAAAAAACACCTATAATACAATTTAAAATAAATATATATTTATAATACTTTATACATGTAGCTATAATGCAAATTACTTTAATAAATGAAACTAAAACTATAATACATATTTTATTTACACTAGATTTAGATGCTTTCTGGGGTTGCCACTAGTTGATCTGATGAAATGGAGTAATGCCCCAAGGTTAAGTATCCGCCGTTCCGCTCATAATATGTCGCTTATTTTCATACGGACTCATATCCAAATAAATGCACAGCTACACACATCCACCCGCGCCTTAGGTAACGTTTCCTCAGCCACCAAGTAGCCCAGCCCAACATATCACAGGCACTCATACTAAAGTAAACAACTGAAACCAAACTCAAGCTGACAAGTATACTGCCCCCGATATAAATTCGCTTAGGGTATTTCACATCATTACTTAAGCCGTATACATTCTACCCAAGCCTTGGTATAGGTAACGTAGCCGAATCCAACACACCACAGACAATCCTAGTCATAGTATCAGATATTGCCACTAAAGCTCTCAGCCAACCTCCAGTACCTATCCCCAAAGTGATCTCGTATCCCCAAGCCCAAGATGATGTAGTACCGACTAATGCCACCAGGGGACCTTGCTCAAGAAATGGTGTTTGCACTCGAAAGAGCAACTGTGAATTTTCTCTGCACGCACCCCCAAGACCCAATAATAATAATAATTTGCTAAGGTTGTGAAATTCGAATGATGCTGATATCTACAACTTCCCTGCTAAGAAAACGTGTAGCATTTGAAAACAGCAAAAACATGATGACGTCATGACAATATCTAGAACTCTCCCGCTAATGCATGCTGGTAGTTCCGGCTAAGGCCGCTATGGTACCTTACTCAAGAAATGGCGTTTGGCCCAAACAGATGTCGCTAATATCTCGAAAACCAAAGCCCGTAGAGGATTTCTGATGAAAATTCCGTTCCCCCTCCCAACCCACACCACCAAGAATCCATTTCCATGAGCAAAAATAACTTGAAATATTAATACGCTAATATCTCGAAAACCAGAGCCCGTAGAGGATTTCTGATGAAAATTTCATTACCCCCCCCCCCTCCCTCTCTTTATTATCCCCCCACATACCACCCCTCTAGAATCCATTGGCATGAACAAAAATTTCCTACTATTAACTTTAATTATTAGTTCAAAACCAAAAGCCTACATTTAGGCGCTCAAGAAAAATCAATTATTACTAATATTAATTCAAAACCAGGCGCAATACTTGAAAACAACAAAAGTCTACATTTAGGCGCACCACACATCCAAAGAAAAGTGAAGCAAAAAACTTCCTAAAACCGTAGCATGCTGCCACATGTAGGCAAAAGTGAAGCAAAAAACTTCCCAAAACCGTAGCATGCTGCCGAAAACCAGAGCCCGTAGGGGATTTCTGATGAAAATTTCGTCCCCCCTAATAGCCCCACCCCAACCATCTAGAATCCATTGGCATGAACAAAAATTTCCTAGCGTTAACTTTAATTATTACTAATATTAGTTCAAAACCAAAAGCCTACATTTAGGCGCACCACATATCTCTTTAAGGAAACCGTAGTACGAGAGCATGCTGGTAGTACCTGCTAATGTCGCTAGGGCGCAGTCAAGACCAAATGACACATCCCGGTAGTACCGATTAATCCCGCTAAGGCGCAGTCGAGACTCAATGAAACCAAAAGCCTACATTTAGGCGCACCACATATCTATTTAAGAAAACCGTAGTACGGGAGCATGCTGTTAGTACCGGCTAATGCCGCTAGGGTGCAGTCAAGATCAAATGATACATCCCGGTAGTACCGATTAATCCCGCTAGGGCGCAGTCGAGACTCAATGAAACCAAAAGCCTACATTTAGGCGCAACACAAATCTATTTAAGAAAACCGTAGTACGGGAGCATGCTGTTAGTACCGGCTAATGCCGCTAGGGTGCAATCAAGATCAAATGATACATCTCGGTAGTACCGATTAATCCCGCTAGGGCGCAGTCGAGACTCAATGAAACCAAAAGCCTACATTTAGGCGCAACACATGGTGTATCCAAGGCGCAATGATTTATCCAAGACACAAACCAATACATCCAAAACACAACCCTACATTTAGCACGGGCTGAAACTACCTAGCGACGGTGGCGCCATCTGTGGCGAAATCCTGGAGGCATAAAAAAGTGAGCCAGAACCGGCATAGCTTATCTACTAGTGTCGGTCATCAGCGCAAGATGCGATGCTTTCCGCTATTTTAATGTTATTCTCCCCTATCCTGGCCTGAAACGGACTTCCTTGACTGCTACTTTGCCAAGCTATGGGTCCCACACGTGCACAAGCTGCAACATTTTTACCAGAGGCACTTGCCTCGTTGCCTTTTCCAGCACCTTGTACCCAAAGTTTCCTATTTACACAGTCAATAATAACTCTGTCACTGAGGAAATCCATTCCAAGGATACCATCAGCTGGAATCGAGTCGGTATCACCAATGAAGTTAAAATTGCATTCTTGCTGACCGTTGTCTATGAACAACTTCGCCTCACAGGTGCCTGTGGAACTACTGGTAAATCCAAAGAGTCCCCCAATTCTTATTTTCTGGTGCGTATTTATAGCTGTATCTCTTTTTATTCTAGCGCCCTTGATTAAGCTACAGGTGGAACCAGTGTCAATGAGAAGTCTAAACTTACCTTCTTACGCTATGTCAGATTGCACTGTGATGACAAATTTACTTCTTGAATTCAATTTTTCACTTTCTTTCTCTGCTAAATATTTCTTAAGACAGTTCTCCATGTAGTGGTCCCATGTACGGTAGAATTGGCAATAAAGCCCCTCTCTTCCTGAATGGAGTTCATCTTGACTGTTAGCTGCACAGTTAGCCACTCTGACGTTATGGATTCGGCAATTGGATTCCTCGTGTCCATATTCCTGACATTCAGTACAGAAGAGTACTTGTTGGCACTCTCTCGCAAAGTGTCCACGCTGTCCGCATTGAAAACACTCAATAGATCTGGGAGGTGTTCTCCTTGTCGAAGATGCTTGGTATCCTCCTGATGACACTGGCCCTGTTCTGGGTACGAACGGTATCGAATTCTGTCCGGGCTCGCCTCTGGTGAAATCCCCCGTTGGCAATCTGTTTGGTGCACTTACTGTGTTTGGCTTTCGGTCTTCTTGCCATATTCTCGATTCTTAAACTTGAAGTCTTTTGGCATCCTTTTCAAAATAAGTGGCTTCCTCTCTCACTTCTTCCAGTGACTGAAACTTACGCCCTGTAAGGTACACTTGCGTGTGTCTACTAATCACACCCGCTTTGAAGATAGCTACAACATCGGCCTCCAACTCGGCTAGTAGTCCCTTCTCCCCTCCCGGGTATTTGGCCGAGACAGCCTCTTTAATCTGATTGAGCAGTTCTTTCATTCTATCCGCGCACTTCGTGATGTCGTCTTCAGGTCTCTGTCTACATGCTAGCATTTCAGTGCGTAATTCACTGAATGATTTTTGCGGCATGTATGCAGATTTTATTGCTTGCTGTAAGGTTTCGAAGTCCTTCAGCTCCTGGGAGCTTATCAAGTAATACGCATCATCCGTCAGCCGATATTTTACACACTTCATGAAAATAACTTTTTCTGCTGCTTCCAGTCGGTCGTAAAGATCTTTGCAGCAACACAGAAATCGATATACTTCCTTTGCCAACTTCGGTGACCTTTCTCCTGAAAACGTCGACACATATTTAGAAACCAGGTCCATGATCTTCTCGTATGAATCTGCCATCTTGTATACAGTTATGATTTTCTATGTTGCCTTAATTTTAACTCGTTCTGGTACTTTCACTTTTTCACTAATACCATTTATACTTCATACGTGAACCGAAAAATTAGTACATCGCGCTCTACAACAGATCTTTCGCAAAACTCATATCTTTATAATAGGTACTAATCGACTACCAATACTTACTCAATATAACGTAAACATTCAAAGCTATCATACCTCAATTCAGCTATTATGCTCAACATTTTTTTTTTATTTTTTATTCTTCAGAATGAAAATACAACAAACCATACTTTACTTAAAACTTCCTACCTACTTAATCGCTTAAAACCCGAATACATTTGTCCAAATGCGCCTAAACATATATCATTTCGTAAATATAACACGACATTAATCAAAAACTCGATAAATTAAATAATCGCACGTACGACCAACGCCTAAATCGAAACGTGACGTTAAAACTGGTGAAATTCTTATTACCAACTACCATGTAGCTAAAACACATACCTATATCACCATACTAATATTTCACCTTATAAATTACTCCAAAGTTTATCACATCTTAAAATTAACACATTTTTCTGAAAAAAAAAGAAATTGTGAATGGTGTTTTTTCGGGATGCGGGAGTAGCTTGTAAAAGCACAACTAATCGATCACCGCTAATGTATATGTGTGTATTATGATTAAGATGCCCAAGTAGCTTGTACAAGCACAACTCCTCGATATATTGACATCAATATATGTTGGAGTAGCTAAAATTAGCTTTGCTCCCAGTGTGTGTGTTCGGAGTAGCTAAATTAGCTTTGCTCCCAGTATATGTTTGTGTGGAGTAGCAGATCAATATCAACTCCTCAAATGTCATAAGTGTAATTTCCAATTTATTTTCACAAAAAAAAATCACAAAACACAAAAATTTAAATCTAACACTTCTTAAATGCCTGAAACACAAAAGAATTAAGAAAATTCAATATATAAATAAACAAATTTCCTCCTTCTTACAAAAAATTCTTGAAAGAAAAAGTTAGCAATGAAAAAAAAAACACACCAGCAAGAAATTTCTCTAATTTCTTAGCTAAGTTTCACCGGCTGCGCCAAAATGTCGTGTCCCAAAAGCAATCAATCAATAAAACCCAATAATTAACCGCGATAAAACTTTCTTCGAATAAAACAACGCTCGAATTTCGTGCACGTTATAAATCTTTATTTACTAAGACTTGACCTATCTCAACAATTACAATGTACTCCGCACCGAACGGAAACTTGACACCACTATGCAACGCGACGGCTCACTGGAAGAATAGAATATTACAGGCACTTGACAGACCAGTCATTGGTCTTTTATGCTCCAATATTCGGAAGTAAACTTTTACTCGCGACGCGGATGTATACAAGCGACAACAACCTTGCCGTTTGTTCTACCGGTTGCAGCACCTGAGTCGCTTAGTAGTAAACAATCGCCTTACATAATAATTACCATGCTAGGTTAATTATTATCGTAATCGTCGATTGTTTCACTAACCGCTCATCGCAGCCAGCTGTTGGGCTAATCAGCAAAATAACCGATAGTTGCAGAACAATACCATGCGAAGTTATTGTTTAGCAATTGCTGATTATTTCGCTAGAATGCGCCCTTGGCTGCTGGAAGAATCTTCCGTATATTGGGCCATAACACAGTGTCAGGTTTCACATTAATGTTTTTCTTATATTTAATTTGGAATTGAATTCTTAATAAAGTACGCATTTTCTTTGATATATTAGAATTTTTTGTGCATTACCAATATGTACATATTTATTATTATGCGGCTCGCCAACAAATTTTAAATACTTAATTTGCTTAAGCCAGGTTAAAGGTTGGGCACCACTGATCTAGGGTATCATAAAAATTGGTCTTAAACCAATTCTAGCTTTTTTCCTTGTTATATTATAAGTGGATTACCGAATTGTGTGGGTCCAAAAGATGGGAAAAACATAGAATTAAGTGCCTTCCAAATGCAGGATCACTATACTACAACTATAAAAATATCACAGCATTATTTTGTTAGCCGCGTGAGACAGCAATTACTGCTTCAAAGATGTAGACGCATATGAAGGACAAAGTGATGGTGGTGTTCTTAAAGCCTGCATATTTGGAAAAGGAGCATTGGAGAGAAAAGAGAAAAGACACCTAACTCAAATGTTAAGTTACCGTTTTTGTTTGTGGGTGATGCAGCTTTTCTGTCGAAAACAAATATTATGAGACCTTATTCCGGAACATCTTTATGAGAAACTGAGGATATTTTCAAAAAATAAAATTTAGTGCTATAAATTGCTTCCCACAGAACGCTGAAAAAATAGTGAACGCAGTGGTAGTCCTACATAATTTTGGTAAAATTAATGACGGCGAATATTTCCTGCAAAATACGTCGACAGTTTTAATGGCGACACTTGAGTTGAAGGACTATAGCGAGGAGAGGCTAGAGCCTTGGAAATATGTTGGCTTTTAAGAAGTTTTAATGCCCAAAATATGAATTTACTATCCGTGACACCGTAAAAGAATATATTGTTAATGCTAGAAGGTAGAATAAAAATATTGAACATATATTGTAGAAAACTTTCAAAGACAACTTTCAATAAAAAAGCGGCATTTTTTTTTAGTAATATTTATTGTTTTTATTTATTTCAATAGCAAGCTAAACTAGTAAATATTACTGACCGGAACTGAAGGAGATTTAACATAGTGATACAAGCGACATCTGTCGGAAATGCAAACAACTGTAGGTTAGTGACATCTTAGCAAACCTTGGTTTCGGAGAACGGAATATTCAGGAAGGCTCTAGTATAATTTGTAGATTATAAATACGGCGTTTCTCACATCTAGGAGGCGCAGTCTTATTTCAGACAGTAAAGTGGACGAAGTAAACTATTTGGATTGCGATAATTAGAAGTACAGTACAAGCGATAACTAAAGAGTTGATTTGATAATTGTTTGTGACTTGTGAGAGTATACACTAAAGTTAAATATAGAAAGAACTTTCGAATGATATCTGAAATATTGTGTTTTAAATAACGAACTAAGGCCACGCACATAACAGCTGGTGTCAGAAGTAAAATAAAATCGCGAAAAAAAGTGATGGCATTTGACTCTGAAATTCAAAAAGTGATTAATTAAGTGAAAATTCCGAAAGATCTTTTGATTTTAAACTGTGAGTGAATTATCAAAATAATTGGACGCAAACTAGAGGAGCTTCGCATACAGGAATTGAAAGTGGAGTTGGGGAAGCGGTCGTTGCAAACGACAGGTCGAAAGAATGTTCTAGTCGAGCGACTTAGACAAGCTTTGATAGAGGAAGAAAAGAATCCTGAGACATTCGTGTTTGAGGAGGAACCAGAAGCTGAAGAAGAGCCTGTGATGAACATAGAACAGCTTTTGGGTACTTTAATGTCCAAAATGGAGCTTTCAACCCTGCAGAATGTTCTTGAGGAATAAAAGAATTCTCTGGAATACCGTTTAGATGAGCAGAAGAGATATCTGGAGGAACAAAATAATTCTCAAGAAGCCAGTTTGGATTAGCAGAAGAAAGCTAATGAGGATCAAAAGAATTCTCTACAAGTATGTTTAGAAGAACAAAAGAATTCTCTGGAAACCCGTTGGGATGAGCAAAAGAGCTCTGCAGAATTGTCTAGAAACCTGTTTGGAGGAACAGAAGAATTTTCTTAAATACTCATTAGACGAACAAAATGTGAAAATTGAAGGAATCCAGCAGGAAGTGCTGGAAGTTCAACAACAAGTGTTGGAAGTACAACAAAATGTTACGGAGAAGCTTGACAACTTTAAAGCAGATTTGGGAAGGATGAAGCATCGACAAACTCGGCACGAAGGAAGTGAAATATCCGGTGAGAATGAAAGCTCTAATATTAGATGGACAAAATTCGTGGCATATTTTCAAGAGACAATTTGAGGAAGCTACCAAAGTAAATGGATGAAATGATGCAGACAAAGCTACAGATCTGGTATTAGCATTTCGAGGTCGTGCGTCAGAGCTATTACAAACTATATCGATTGACAGGCAACGTGATTACACTTCATTAGTACAGGCGATAGAAGGACGTTATGGGGATGAACAAATGCAGCAAGTATATCGCTTGCAGTTACGCAACAGGACTCAGAAGCATGGCGAATCACTACAACAACTGCAGGCTGATGTGGAAATATTAGCTTATCTGTCATACTCTAGCGTCAATGCAGAATTCCTTAATGAAGTGGCAACAGAAGCATTTGTGAATGCTATTGCAGATCAAAATTTACATCATGTACTAAGGCTAGCAAGAAAGAAGTCAACAGCAGAAGCGCTATCCTATGCATACGAATCTGCTAGACAAGCTTCTCGGAGTGTAGTACGGGTGGGAGTTATTTCGGTGGAGGAATGTACTTACAACAGGATGTATTCATCACCGAACACTCCATCACGTGGTATTCTTCGATGCTGGAATTGTAGTAGATCAGGACACCTCCGAAGGGACTGCAGGAAACGCCGACGAATGGAAGCGCCAGAAGAAGAGAAGACGGTATAAGGGCAAAGATATCGAGCTGGGCAGCAGACTCGCAGCAAAATGCCGTCATCACAGATTACTCCTTCGCGTGGTTTCCTTCGATACTGGAAATGTAGTAGACCGGGACAAGTTATTCGTGGAGAGACTAGACGGCAACCTCCTGACCTTGAAAGCCCACACCGCAAAGGACGCATCCACGGAAATGTAGAAGCCTTTTCGCAACGTCAATACAATCCTGAATGGAAACATTGTGGACGGATAGAAGGAAAAGATGACAATTACTACGATGACGATAACAAAATTCAAAAGGAGAAAGGAACGAAATCAATCCAAAGACGAGAAAAATGAATGAAAAAAAAGGCAAAAAGCAAAAGGTCTAAGGATGCTAGGAATGATGATGGTAAGGGTATAATGAAGATCGGAAAAGTTAAAGACAAAGGTTTTGACTATGGTGATGATAAGAGCGCAAAGGCGGCAATGATAAGGATGACAAGGGTGATAAAACGGGCAAGAAAATTGAGGCAAAGGAATCAAAGGCAATGATAATGAAGATAATAAGAGACGAAAGGAAAACAAAAACATGGAAGAGTACTTCAACAGAACATTAATCGAACATCTAAGGAGTTCAGTCAACTATAAGCAGTGCGAGATGGTTTGAAATATTCCTATATTTCTACTGGCTTATATATCTGCTGTTTATAATACGACCGGACAAACTCCAACGAAGATCATATTCGGAAGAGAGATGCGTTACCCTAGCGACCTCCAGTTTGGTACTCCCAGCAGTGAACAAAAGTTACCAGAAGACTACATATAAAAGTTCAGACAACGATTAGCCGATGTGCACGAGATCAAGAGAGTAAAATTAGCAGCAAATACTCATCGGATGAAGACCCGCTATTACTTACGTGATAATTCAACCGGATTCAATGAAGGTGACACCGTTTGGCTGTATAACCCGAGACGACATAAGGTACGTTCTCCAAAATTACAACAACAGTAGGAGGGACCGTATTCAGTGATAACTAAAATTAATGACGATTCAGCGTGGTTTAAGAGGCAAATGTATGTAACAACGGGTCGAGTATTGCTACGAGTTGTCAGGAGGATGCCCAGGATCAAACCAAAATGCCACGACGTTGGTAGAATTAAAATGAGAACACTGTATGTTTCACTCGAATTCAAATGCTCTGAATAAAACTAGTACTTTTATTTTCACAAATTGAAGATTTTTTTTAATTCTGACAGTTGCTTCCGTCCAACTGGACCATCATCGGAGAATGGACAAGTGCTACTGGTACTGGTATTTATAATTCGCTGTCTGAGCCTTTCCATACACCATTAGAATTCTAATAGAATTTTTGCGCAGGTATGTGGATGACATATTTTGTGTATGGAAAGGCTCAGGCAGCGAATTATCTAAATTTTTAGAATGGATTAACCAAATTGATAACAAAATAAATTTCACGATTGAAGTAGAAAAGGACAAGACTATTAACTTTTTGGATCTTAAAATATCTCATAAAACAGGTAGCTTTAACCTTGAAGTATTTCGCAAGCCTACATACACGGATAATGTTATTCCATACAATTGTAAACATCCCATGAGTACAAAAATGTCAGCTTTCCACGCTATGGTGGATAGGTTGTGTAGGGTTATCTTAAGTCTAGACGAAGAGATTCTCGAATTTGTAAATGTGTACCAGTAGCACTTGTCTATTCTCCGATGATGGTCCAGTTGGACCGAAACAGCTGTCAGAATTAAAACAAATCTTCAAATTGCGAAAATAAAAGTACATGTACAAAGGCTACTAGTTTTATTCAATTATCATGTTTCACAGAACGGTTACGGAAAATTCGATTAATCATTTCAAATGCTTTTATTTCCTTTATCCTAAGCTAATAACACTAATATTGCCCTACTCTAACTAAATGACTTATGCACTACAAAGCTTAATTAATACACACTAATTGTGAGTCTGTGAGGGGGTGTGCTTGTATACCTTTATGCGGAGGGAACGGGCAGGTGTACGTCGGACCATGCACGAGACGAGAATACGTCGTAGCGTAACACTAGAGGTGATTGTCCAACGTTGGATACGCACGAAGTGCGAATACGTCGTAGTGTTAGAAAGAGGGGAAGTAGCGTAGCGTTGGACCACGCACGAAGCGAGAATACGTCGTAGCACTAACACTAGAAAGATATGTGTAACGTCGGACCACACACGAAGCGAGAATACGTCGTAGCATTAACACGGGAGGAAGTTGTGCAACCACGCAGCAAGCAAGAATACGTCGTAGCGTTAACACTAGGGTAAGGACAGGAAGAAATATACAGCGTCAGACCACGCACGAAGCGAGAATACGTCTTTGCACCAGCACAGGGACGTTGTGTCTTGTCGAGCTGTTGGGAGGCCACTGAAAAATTTCCAACTGGCGTCTGCTTATTTATAAGCCAGCTGCGTGTAACTCCCTTAACGGTGGTACTGGAGATCGGACTTGTTTGAAACTGCGGTACTGCTACTTGCTTCGGATTTCTGGTACTAGTCTGGATTTCTGGTACCACCTCGGTGTTGGTAAGTGCTCGGTCCTGCGGTTGAACATCGACTGATTTCTCTGTTCTGATGACCTCCTATTTATATGGTCCCGGATACTGTAATCGCTGTCGACTGGTCTGCCCCTCCATTTTTTATTTCGTCATTCCATCATGAGTGATCACGTATAACTTGGATGATTTGTTCTGTGGGGAGAAATCATATGAATGACTGTGGTTATACAATAGGTATGGCTGTAGAGCGGTCTGTATACGAGACTGCATACTTTGCTCTTAATAAATGTAGACACTTATGAGTGTGAATACTGCGGAGCTTACCCTGTGTATGCTATGCATGTAACTTCATTACATCTTCCCCTTTCTTCAACAAAAATGAATGAGCTCCCTAGTCTATCTCTATACATATCGTACTGATTTACTAGATAGCGAATGCATTTTTTCCTTATTTGCCTACCATAGAAATTAAACAATTTTCGTTTGTTTCCAAAGTTAGTTAATTCATTTTTATTATATAGAAATAAACCTTCCTCTAACGAAACAACTTAAATAATTCATTTTTCCTCTCGAGAAAAATATAACAAAACTAAGTAAAATTCAATTCTTCAAAGACCATAACATTTTTTATATTTATATATATTTTCTGCTTTTTATATAACAAATCTAAATAAAATTCATCTCTTCAAAGAACATAACATTTTTTATATTTATATATATTTTCTTCTTTTTTTATGGAGGTTTATACATCTGTGAGTTCGGCTCGGCGGATGACTCCGGTCCCTTGATATTTTACCGCATAGTGTCCATCTGGTAACCGTAGAATCCGGACATAGCCAGCCGCATTAGCCAGCCGCATTTTTGTGTCCTGGGAAAAGAACTTACGAGCTCCCGGGTTCATATTGAGAATCTGCTTCTTCTTTAGTTTCATGATGTCCTCGAAAATGAGTATGTGCTTGGCTGACGGTGACGGTTGAAGCTTGGGTGGGCTTAATTATGTCAGTTTTCTCTGACTTGTTCACTGGAGTAACTGAAAGTGCTGCATGTCCGGGGTTACTGGTTGGAGGTACGTTTGTTGTCACAGGGCTTGACGTTAACATCACTTCTTGATTTAGGTCTGCGAGGCTTGGTAGTGCTGCTTTTACTGCACGTGTGGTGTCTGGGTTGGCTTCTTTTGCAGTTTTGTGGTCCCTTTTTGTTCATTTTGGGCACGATTATTTGTCGTTGTAAATCGGGCAATGCAGGTGGCTTTGCTAGTGGTGTTTCCTGGTTTCTTGCTTCGATAGTAGCCTTGGTTGTCACGAAAGTTAACTTACGCTGAACGTACGGCTTCATTTTTAACTTGGGTGTTGCTTCCATCGGCACATGGTAAATGGCGGTAGCTTCTTCTCCTGGTCACTTTCCTCTTGGCTGGCAAACTGATATCGGGCCCTTTATCTTTCATTGTATTTGCTCCGGAGGCATCTTTTCGTTTGACAAATACGACAGCGGGTTTCATGGGTCGTGTTTTAACTCTAACTGTCGGATCCGGGATATTTTGCACTGTTCGTGTTAACGTAGGGATACGGGTCGCCCTCGAACTCATCTTGCTGACTGATAAATATTCTGTAATTGTGGCTGCTTTATAAACCTTACTTCCAACGGCATCCACTCGCTGGTAATATTTCCTCAAATCTTTTACATGGGCTCTCTCAATTTCTTTTTTGGTATTATTTTTAAGCTGTATGATCACTGGAGAAATCAGCTTTGTAACCGTAAATGGTCCTTCATATTTTGGTCCCAGTTTGGCATTATAATTTCTGATGCGTGATGATATATGCCCCTCTTTTCTCAGTACTTGTTCTCCGACCTGAGGACACCATGTTCGATGGCGTAGATTGTAATGGTGGCATTGTTTTGTAAACGCCCTTCCCATCTTTATGCGGGCTAAATCAAATATATCTCTCAGTTTTGCTTGGTTTCCCTCAAGGGACGTTGTGCTGGTGTCGGCGATATTCTGCTTGCTAAGAGGGAAGCGGGGAGAGTCAATTCTCGACCGTAATTAAGAAATGCTGGTGTGTATCCGGTAGATTCGTTCTGACTCGTGTTGAGTGCAAGCATTAATTCTGCCAGAAACTCGTCCCACTTACGTTGATCGTTTTCAACATATTGTGCGATCATAGTCTTGATGACACGGTTTACTCTTTCGGTCGGATTTGATTGCTGTGTATACGGTGAGGTGAGACGGTGTTGAATTTGTAGTTCTTTCAACATTTGAATGAATTTGTAGCTGGTGTATTGTCTTCCATTGTCGGTTGTTAGAACTTTAGGACATCCGTGGCGAGAAAGATTGCGCTCTTTGAACCCCTTTATTAACGCTGGAGTGGTTGCCTTTCGAATTGGTAGGAATTCAGTCCACTTGGTAAATTTGTCATGGAATACTAATATCATGGTGTGGCCTTTTGTAGATCTAGGTAGTGGGCCAATGAAATCGGAACTTACAATCTCCCATGGTTCTTTTGGGCTTATCATATGAATTTTTCCAGCGGGTTTTTGTTGTATAGGTTTATATTTCATGCAGGATTGGAAACTCTGTACGTATTTGTTTATGTGTCTGAACATACCAGGCCAATAATAATATTTTGCAATTCGTGCTATGGTTTTTTACTCCTAAGTGCCCGGCAGTAACACTATCGTGATTTTCTTTCAGAACCTTAGGTCTGAGTGGAGCAGGTATACATAGTTTCCACTCGGGTCCAGTGTCGTTATCTGCATATGTGGTTATATTGTGGAAGTGTCGATATAATTGGTCATTGGTAATTTGTAATTGTGGGGTTAGCTTTTACGGATTGTATTTTATTCTCATACCTAGAGCATGTAGGCTTTGTATTGATCAGGAAAATTTCGCTTTCTGTCACTGGTAGCGGTTGACGAGATAGAGCATCTGCTGCTATATTTTGCTTTACTCTACGGTATTTAATCTCGAAGTCGTACTGCTGGAGCTCGATAGCCCATCGTACCAATCTGCCTGATGGAATCTCTATTGTCCTTAGCCAACGGAGTGCTTGATTTACTGTCACTACGGTGAAGTGATACCCTTCTAGATATGGCCTCATTTTTCGTATTCCCCATATGATGGCGGGACATTCTTTCTTTTCTGCTTCATTGAGCGTTCGCCTGGCTTAGGCAATGACACGTTATTATCTAGCTCAGCCTGGAGAATAAGCGGACTAGAAAAATCCGGGCAAAAGAAGACCGGTCATTCTGTAAATTTTTGGTTTAATCACTTCGAACGATTTTTGCTGTTCGTCTGTCCATTGCCATTGCACCTTTTTTCTTAGTAACTTGTTTAGTGGTGCGACAAGCTCTGAGAACGGCTGTCCTAAATATTTTATTTCACTTTATAGGAACTCGCACTTCTCGATATTGATTTTAAAATTCGCTCTAATGAGTCGTTCAAACACTTCACGTAGCCGGGCGAGGTGGTCATCAAATGCTTTCGTTATATAATGATATCGTCTAGGTAGGCGAATGCATATGTCTCCATTTCAGGCCCTATGACTCTGTCTAGTGCTCTTTGGAAAGTAGCTGGCGCAGAGTGGTGTCCAAATTGCATTACTTTCCACTGGAATAAGCTTCTTCCTGGTACAGTGAAGGCTGTATATTGTCGACTGCTTTCCTCTAGTGGAATTTGCCAGTACCCTTGTTTCAAGTCGAGAGTAGAAATGTATCGCGCTCCCTTCAATTTATCGAGGATATGATTGATTTGGGGCAGCGGATATGCGTCTTTCACTGATTGTTATTTAGTTGCCGGTAATCTATACAAAGTCTCCACCCTCCTTGCTTCCTTCTAACTAATACTATAGGCGAACTGCACGGACTACTGGAAGATTGGATTTTTCTGGTGTATAACAGTTCATCTGTTTGATTATTGATAACATCGTGCATAGCTGGGTTTCTCGGGTAGTAATGTTGTTTAAACGGATGATCGTTTTTCATTCGTATACAGTGTTCGGCTAGGTTCGGCTAGTACTTTCATCGAACCGAGGTAGTTGTGTAGCTAACAACTGTGTGAATCGTTCTTCTTGGTCTTTGGTTAATTCATTTGGTATTTCAATCGTATATGCAGCCGTTTCTGTAGGTGGGGTGTCTAGTCGTCTCGTCTCTCCAAAGAGGCAGATTTCTATCTGGGCTTTTTGGAGGAAGTCTACTCCGAGATTAATGGTTTGAGTTAGTTGCGGCATGTGATAAAATATGTGAGTGACCCTATGCTGTTTCCAAAGTACTTCTAATTTGCAGGCCTTTCCTTTATTTACCTTAGTGCCGTCAGCTAGCGCTGCAGACCACGTGCACTTAGAAAATGGTATTTTGGCTGCCTTCAATACTCTTAACATTTTCTATCCAACAAACGAATTTCCTGCTCCGGTATCAATAAGTGCGGGTACTTCTTGTCCTAATATCGTGAGTGAAATAAAGTAACGATAGCCATCTACGAAATCACTCCACGTTGTCCAGTTTTGTCGGTTATTCCTATACCACGCGAGTGCTGTTTTATGCAAGAGTTCTCGTAATGTTCGGAGCAGTCGGTCGGTCGGTATCTGGTAACATTCTGCTTGCTCTTGCAATCGCTCTAGGAAACTCAGTGGTTCTTGTCCCTCATCAAATCGCACATTCCGCTTTCTCACTTTGTCTATTACCTCAAAATCTGTGAGGCATCTCGTATCGGGCGGAGTCAAAGTTGGTGATAGGGTGGGAGATGGTGCTGTATACATCTATGTGTCTGAGACGGCATATGTCTATCTGTCTCCCCTGTGTTGGTTTCAGGACTTTCGGTCGTAAAACTGCCAGAAGTGGGGATGTCTGGTTCACTCAAGTTGTTCCCTTGCTTCATGTATTCACTTAGTCTTTTCCTGAGTTCGTCGGTTGTTCCTGCACTGGTTAACCCCACATGAATTAATTCGCTCACTAGTTGCTCTTTCTTCAGTGTGTATACCCAACTGGCGGTTTTATCGGTATTCGTCTCAATCTACTTATCGGGCATGATGTTTCCTCACCGCAAAGCCAGGTCCCTGCTCGGGCGCCAATTCTATGTAACGTCGGGTCGAGTATTGCTACGAGTAGTCAGGAGGATGCCCAGGGTCAAACCAAAATCCCACGACGTTGGTAGAATGGAAATGAGAACACTGTATGTTTCACTCGAATTCAAATGCTTTTATTTCCTTTATCCTAAGCTAATAACACTAATATTCCCCTGCTCTAATTTAATGACTTATTCACTACACAGCTTAATTAGTACACACTAATTGAGAGCCTGTGAGGGGGTGTGCTTGTATACCTTTATGCGGAGGGAACGGACAGGTGTACGTCGGACCACGCACGAGGCGTGAATACGTCGTAGCGTAACACTAGAGGAGATTGTGCAACGTCGGATCACGCACGAATGAAGCGAGAATACGTCGTAGCGTTAGCAAGAGGGGAAGTCGTGTAGCGTTGGAGCACACACGAAGCGAGAATAAGTCGTAACGCTAACACTAGAGAGATTTGTGTGACGTAGGACCACACACGAAGTGAGAATACGTCGAAGCGTTAACATGGGAGGAAGTTGTGCAACGTCGGAGCACGCAAGAAGCGAGAATACGTCGTAGCGTTATCACGGGAGGAAGTTGTGCAATGTCGGACCATGCAAGAAGCGTGAATACGTCGTAGTGTTAACACTAGGGTAAAGACAGTAAGAAATATACAGCGTCAGACCACGCACGAAGCGAGAATACGTCTTTGTGCTAGCACACGGATGACGTGTCTTGTCAAGCTGCTGACTGACAAATTTCCAACTGGCGACTGCTTATTTATAAGCCAGCGGCGAGTAGCTCCCTCAACGGTGGTACTGGAGATCGGACTTGTTTGAAACTGCGGTACTGCTACTTGCTTCGGATTTCTGGTACCAGTCTGGATTTCTAGTACTAGCTCGGTACTGGTAAGTGCTCGGTACTGCGGTTGAACATCGACTGATTTCGCTGTTCTGATGACGTCTTATTTATATGGTGCCGGACACTGTAATCGCTGTCGACTGGTCTGCCCCTCCATTTGTTATTTCGTCATTCCACTATGAGTGATCATCACGTATCACTTGGATGATTTGTTCTGTGGGGAGAAATCATATGAATGACTGTCTTATCCAATAGGTATGGCTGTAGAGCGGTCGATATACGAGACACTTATGAGTGTGAATACTGCGGAGTTTACCCTGTGTATGCTATGCATGTAACTTCGCTACACGGAAAATCATTCACCTGGATCGTTTGTGTAAATACTGCGAGCATCAAGTCCGTGAACCACCTGTTGTTCGGGACGAACAATTTTAAGAAGGGGGCAGTGTTACACCCAACAAAGTAAGACAAGCGACATCTGTTGGAAATGCAAACAACTGTAGGTTAGTGAGATCTTATTAAACCTTGCTTTCGGAGAACGGAATATTCAGGAAGGTTCTAGTATAATTTGTAGAGTATAAATACGGCGCATCTCACATCCAGGAAGCGGAGTATTATTTCAGACAGTGAAGTGAACGAAGTCAACTATTTGGTTTGCGATAATTAGAAGTACAGTACTAGCGATAACGAAAGAGTTGATTTGATAATTGTTTGTGAGTTGTGAGTGTAAACACTATAGTTAAATAAAGAAAGAGCTTTGGAATGATATCTGAAATATTGTGTTTTAAACAACGAATTAAGACCACGCACGTAACAATATAAGTAGTAGCGTTCTGCAGTATATCATTATTTCTTTGCTGTCTCTTCACTCAGCAGTTGAAACACTTTAAGTTGGAATGCCAAAAATTGGTCTTGGTCTGCAGATAGTTTAGCTTCTTCTAACTGAATTCGCAAGCTGTAGAAAAAGGCAGAGTCCTTTGTATGGCTACTTGTGTCATATTTCAAGGATCTCATCAAACTTAATAGTTCTTCGTTGCTATTTCTGATGAGCACCTCGTCAACCAATCCCCGCTGTCTGCTTCCTTGACCAGTATTCGCTCTTCAGGGGGAGTAGCAAGCACTTGTGGTTCTGTCTCCACAGTGGTGCCAAATATGTCGCTATCATCAAATATTTCGCCTTCGTAATCAATGACTTCCTCGAAGGTAGGCTGGGAGGTAGTTGGATCTCCATAGCTGTAGTGTGTTCTAGGAGATATTAAAACTGTGTTTCTGTATTTTAATGTATTATCAACTTACTGTTCATTTACACTACTACAGGTATTTAAAAACTATAGCATCTCAACAAAATTATATTTTTTTAATTTTCCGCTGTCACCACCACTTCCAGACGGCAAGTTGTGCTTATCCTTTAAGCAAGTAAACCTATCCTTTAACGTTCGCCATCTGTTCCTTTCTGCTTCACCTAAATGGTTACTTTAATTAACATGAAAGAAAGATTGATAAAAACGCAATAAATGGTCATCTGTTTTAACCCTTCACGAAGCAGGAGTAAGGTATGCATTCACGTAGCTAGGAAAATATAGTAGATAATTTTTAAAAATTAGGTATCTAGCACTAACCGGAAATTTCAAGGCAGACTAAACCCTCATTATTGAAGGAAACTGACGGCCTCAATAGCACACATAGTGTAATAGCAATATAAAATAAAACGGAATTTGGTTAAGAAGGGATCTTTGCCGGGATCCCTTGCTGTACCTGCCTAGTCGTTTGCAAGTGGTTAGTGCGCGTAGTTTAACACATATCTGAGAAAAATAATTAGATTTCATGACAAGTAGAGTAAAGGTGGGTGTTTGTATTTTAAAAATATTTGAGTGATTATGTAGACTATTATTAGATTAGTTTGTGATTAATATTATTATTAAGCGAGGATTTACTCGGTGACTCGTAGGTAGGTCTCGAGCAACCGAAGTCATCACACGGAGTGTATTACGTTGGTAGGTCTCGTGTTTGAGAAGGGTTAATCTCTAGTTGAGATTCCAGCACGCTCCATAAGAGGAAGATTCTTTACCGTTGGTGCGTCCAGCTACCAGTTTATTGAATACTAATGAGTTAGTTTAGTATGTATAGAATATTGCAGATCCTGTTTGTAGCCCACTGAGTATATCTTACTGATAAGAACCCGTTTCTTTCTCTTGCAGACGATCAGCCTTTAGGTGATATTACTATATATATGTGTTTGAAGGAATAAATTTTACTGGTGAAAAGACATCTATGTTTTGTTTTAAATTTTGTCTACTGACCTCAACAACTCAGAAGTAGGATAAAGAGTCCCTTGTGCAAAGAGAAGGAAAATAGTTCTTTTGAGTCTTTATTGTGTGGTTTTGTTGTGTTGTGTGTCAGTAGTGAATAATTTATTTTACACAAACTTCGAAAATAAAATAAATTAAAGCATAAAAGAATAATGCCAGATTGGCACATGCAAAATCACGTAATTGTCAGAAACTGCGACAGCGGTGCCACGAATGAGTGAAGAATCGAAAGTCAAATACCACGAGATTCGTCCTTACACAATTCCAGCATCGATAAACATACTAATTTAGTGTGCGCGTTAGCACGCAACGCTAATACGAGGACCAAATGCAAAACTTCGAATGTTGGTATTGAAGTAATACCTTGGTTTTACCCTGACGATAAGATGCAAGATATCAATGCATGGCTTAAGAAAGTTGAGGAATTCACACAAGTTCAAGGATGGAATGACATACAAATTCTAGTAATTATGCGAATATCAAGCTCCGCCGAAACCTGGCTGAAAAGTCTTTCAAGTATCAACTTCTCCTGGGAGGAAGTACAAGAATGGAGGAAAATAATATATGTTGTGTTTTAAGGTCTATAGTTAGTGTTGACAAAAATAATGAATGTGTTATACCATAATAAACCCAACAGATAAATAAATTACAATTAAAAATAAAAATATCTTCATTCGGCGAGAAAAGTGTTTTTGTGAAGTTGCTGAACTGTTAAATATTTGTAGTATGTAAATAATTTCTTATTATCGCAGTGGAATTACAGTCGGGCTGATGACGCTCTGTTAATAAGAATAGAGATATTAGAGTTTTTCTTCGTTAGAGCTGAGAAGCTCAATCCTTCGAAAATCCACCAAGTTAGAGCTAGAAACTCAATGTCTGGTGTTGATGAATCTCTTAGCGAGAGCTGAAAAGCTCATTACCTGATGTTTTAGCCATGTTAGTGCTGAATAGCTCTATGCCTGGCGAAATGAAAACACGTTTGGAGTTGCTGGTTAAACTGTGATTTTTTATTGTCAGAAGCACTACATTTAGGCTTTATAAAAAGTACTTACTTCGCTAAAACTTATGAAAAGTCTATTCCCATGAGAAACTTTTCATGTTACAAAATTTATTAGTACCTGATTGTCAATAATTGTTTACCACACTCGATTAAATTAATGCTATCGATAAATGCATGCATATTGACCTCTATGTAAACAAGCATATAAATGGAACAATGCTTACATAGCAATCTTTTCTTATTAAAAGAGTGCTAAGTGAAATGGAATAATAATGCATACAGTCATCGATTGCGTCATTGCGCAATCACTTCTTTTCTATAGTTCACTGAGTAGTATATAATAAGCTTGTTCCATCGCGGAACAAAACTTAAAAAATTTAAATTATGTAAAATTACAAACCCACATACTTTTCCGTCGATGATAACATTCCCACGATGCATACCATTTTTAAAACAACAAACACAGATGGAAAGAAATAAAGGCAAAAAAGAGGGCATTAGTAAATCATTAACAAAATATCAAAAGTCTCAAATTATTTCAATCTGAGACTTTAATTAAAACTATAACTTACGCTACATATCTCTCGAATTAAATCGTCCCACGATGTTTCAGCCATCCTAAGGGACCAAATAATCTCTAAAATAAATGGGAAAACAATCCATTAATAAAATAAATAATATAAACATTCAAAATGTAAACGCTTACCTATAACCAAGCAGCTGACACCAAGTCGTTTGACATTTCCAAAATGGCAGCTTTCAGTACATAGTAAAATATTCCGATTAGACTATGATGACGTCCCTGGGTGTCTAAAAATCTAACAAACGACGAGCGCGTCATAGCAACGCCACCGGCAGACACAATTTCTATTGTGTTTCTGCCTATAAATAGCGAGCTACTGCAAGTAGCAAATCACTCAAGTTTTGATTGAGCCACAAGGCAGATCGGCAGTACTGAAGCCATATTAAGCCTTGATTAACAAAATATATGGGAAGTATTGCACCCTATCTTACTAACAATTTAATTAATTATTAATAATATTTAATTTTCTAAAGTTTTCAGCATCCCAGTGGGAGTTTTGATCCCAGCCATAACCTACATGAGCAGTTAAGTTGACGCTCATTCTAACCTGCTTAACCTCACTCTTTGCTTAATTAATAATACTCGCCCCTTTTTCTCTCATTACAGATTGAGAAATAAAATCGCCAGTGGAATCGGATTATATTTTTGAATTAATTTAGATTAGTTGAATTGAAGTAAAGTAGATTAAGTAAATTTTGAATTAAACGAATTTAAGTACCTGAATTGCCTAGTTTTAAGAATATTTTGTGATCAATAAACCAGTGAATTATTTTGTCAAATTGAAAATCCTGTCTTATCATTTCCAAAACCGGCACCTGCCCCTTTTTGCATGCTAAGCCCACATTGGGATTTAACAATGCTTTATCATGGTACAACGGTGACCAGTGATGATCATATTACTTTTTTACAACTCTTACTTTAATATCATGAATGAATCATAGAATGTTTATTATTTGTGCTTTTATTTTTGTTTACTGTTGAGGTGCTCGTATATGCATTTATCATTACGGCATATAGGTCATGTAGGTATGCTCTACAGCGTCGATAATGACTGGTTTGAAATTCTGCATATAAGTAAAGCCTTAAACCCTAAGGAAAAAGAGGAGCTTTACGCTTGAATCGGAAAATATAAAAATTATTTCGCCTCCTCTCTGGAGAATGTTACATACTTCTGCTGCTGAGCTTAAAATAGAATTATATTATATTTTATTTAGATTATAAGTCCATGACTTATAGACCATATCGTGTTAATCCCGCAAGTCGAGAAAAGATAAAAGAAATGGTGGATGAAGTACTTAAGTAACACCATAGATGGCACAAGAACTAGATGTCGCATAGCATACCGCAGAAAAGTATACAGATTTTAAATGGCTGGTCGATTCCGGAATAGACCGCATCATGTTTCTGAAGGACCGAGAAAAAATGTTGCTTTGGCAGCAGTTTTGTATACCTTTTATCGACTGGCTCAATATCGCGGATGCGGGAAAATATGAATCACTCCACGTATCTCTCATCATTTTCCTTTTCATGTCGTTGTACTGATTTAAGTAAAGGAATGATGCACTGCACAACATCTTCGGTGCGGTGGGTGTGGCGTAGAATATGTCAATAAACAAGATATATATGAACTAGGAATGTAAATTTACCAAAGGAAAACAACCCACATAAATGTATAAAGTACAAGTAAAAAAGCAAGATTTAAGACCAATTCTTATGATACCCTAGATGAATGCCCGTATAATCACCGATCTATGCAAGTTTAATTTATGAAGTGATTTTTCTCATATATTTCTAGAATGGTTCGTCGGACAGAAAAAATGATTATAACATAATTAATAGGATTTCGTATTCTGAAGAAGTTTTTAGTACAATAAAATGTGTAGGACAGATGGTTTTCACAGTATATGTAAAAAACCTTAATTTGTTATATGGCAACAACAAGAATGGGTTGCCCGATTTATTCTCTTTCTGGAATTTTATTTGTTATTACCACACCATTTACAAAATTTCAGCTCCCTACGTCGATGTGTTCTCAGACAGTGTCAAAATATATAGTGGAAAATGAAATTTTTGTATGGCAGGAAGGAGTTGGCCAATTTGTCTCATTTTGGAACTTAATTTCACTTTTTTTTAAAGTCTGTGTGCAAACTTTCAGCTCTCCAAGTATACGCGTTCTCGAGCTATTGTGCGCACATACGGACAGACATGCAAAAATCAAATTTTTTAATATTATGCGTGGGTGTCCAATCCATCTTGCTCTACGATGATTATTTCGAGGTGTTACAAATGGAATGACAAACTTAGTATACCCTACAGATTTCTTCTATGGTTTAAAAACATTCAGAATTAATTACAGATGAATTTTTTTATGGCGACACTAATATTGAATTAACTTCAATGCGATTTTTCACTGATTATCTTACCTAAATTGAATTGTCGTAATTGTGAGTACATACTTACAAAAGAAAACGAGGTCTTAACTCATCCTGCTGAGCTTTTTATTTTTGCTCGAAATTATTGTGAAAAAACGATTTTGGAAGTTTACGTGCACCATTTTATATGTTCTTCAATATTCACTTTATTGCTTTTGGAAATATGTTATATAAATATAATCATAAAAAAATTACTGGAATTAAAAAATTATAGTAGGAGAATGTATTCGACATAATGAATGGTTTAATACAGGAGGTAGTTGCTATGAACACCGGAAAATAATTTTGGACTTTGCTATTCTCGTTTTGGTTTGCAAAAATTCCAAATATATTATGAACACAGGTATAATAAGTAAACATTCACGAATGCAAATAATGTCTTCATAAATATAAAATAAGATGTAAGCATTCATATATTAGACAAATTAGTTTCTTACAGCACAGACGTTAATGTAAGGCTACGTAAATTAAAAATAGGCTTTATTGCTCTATTCAGCACTCTATGCATGCTATTTATTATTACTGTTAGATTGTGCCCAGTTGATTATTTTGTAGATAATTATTGGCAGAATAAATGCATTGTAGATCAAGATTTTCGTCCGCTAATTAAAAAAGTTTCTTCTTCTCATGATTCCTATTAGTGGTACCACTTTTTTCGTAAGATATATGGTGTGTTGTTTCCAAGACAAGCTCTCATCCATTATCATTTACAAATATTTTATAGTTTCATCTCTTTTGATATAATATTCTTCCACTTGTAGACTGATGTCCAAGTTTTTCTTCCTTCGCTGCTTAAAGACCATATAGCTTGTTTTTGATGGATTTATTGTCAGTCACTTTCGTGTACCTAATTTATTTCCCTCTGAATTGCTTCTCCACTCCTTCTATTGTACATAAGAAGAGTATCATCCGCATATATATAAAATTCTGGAGTGATGTCTGCTTCCAATAAGTTTTGGATGTACAGAGAGTAGAGATGCGTTACCAGAATTGATCGCTGTAGGACTCCAGTGTTCATCATCTATTTCTCATTGTAACAGTTTTCTACTTTCGTGCAGAACTGCCTATCTTTCAAGTAATTGGTTAGCAACTGTGTAGCCTTTCCTCTAATTCGCAATTTACTCCCTTATTCTATTAGCATCATATGATCGACAGTATCAAATTCCTTCTTCAGATCAATATATCAATATACAGTCCAATGACATAGTTACCATCATCTAACTCTTACTTTGCTTTTGGAAACCATATTATCGTTTTATCGAAACTTCCATGGCATTGTATAAATTCTGTTAGCTGATTATGGATTAGCCTGTCATATATTTTACCAAATACTTTACGGAGCGAAATGGATTGATAATTGCTAGGATCACTTTTGTCCCCTTCTTTGTATATTAGCAGTATGAAAATAGATTTCAGACAAGCTGGAAATTCCGCATTTCTAATACAGTCATTTATTATTCTTGTTAATTGTTCCGTTATTATATCTTTGATATTCTTAACGTCTTTTACTCTTATTCTATCAATACCAGGTACCCATGTCATCTTTCATCAGGAATAATATTTCTCCACGTCAGTACCTACCGTTAACCGGCCTAATAAACACACAGATTGACCTTGTGACATTTATTGATTGCCTATGAGAACCAAACTTGTCCTCCAGTGAGGGGTCAATATTTACAAAGTGTTTATTTATGCAATTGGCAATTTGCTCTTTATCTGTGATGACATTATCTCCATCTTTTAGTTCACCAATACTGTCGGTTCCAGTGTGCGAAGCACCATTTCTTATAGTTTCGTTTATTACGTTACTTCCTTCTTTTTGCAGGAAGCTAGTATTATTCACTATCTATTTATTTTATTTTCAAGCAAGAAACCATATCTTTATATGTACAAAAACTTGCGATGGTGTTCGGCTTCAATTATGAGATATACATTTTTAAAGTCAACACTATGGTAGCACTGCACTGATAGGTGTCTATTTGTTCTTCTGGGGACCTCTGAGACATTTTTTCTATTTATATTTTGAAAATAGAAGCCTTATCTATCTTTGCATAAAAAATTGCGATGGTGTTCGGTTTGAACAAGTTGGAATTATACCCTATTTAATTGGTGTTGATTTTTCAGCGTGGAGCAACTTAATTACAAAGTAATTTAGCGAACCATGCAATCTAATATTGTTAATTATTCTAAAAGGACTAATAATAATGACTTGTGATTTTTATTAATTGAAAGACGATAGATTATAGATAAATTTAAGAGCTCAAAATGTCTTAAATGTTGCAAAATTTAGTGGAAAGATGGCGTTGAAATAATGTAATGCCTGATGAAACGTAGTAATTTACGGAAATAATTTTAGATTCGGTAGTTAGAAACCGATCGAGGTTTTGTGCAAAGAATTATTTTTAGGACAAATAGGGGTTGTAATTAACTACCCATCGAGCCATCATAGGTACATTCCGAACTAAAAAATATAATTTTTTAAAAAATTCGAAAATGTAATCATTTGATTTCCAGCACCCCGCCAAGCCCACCCCTAAAAACTTACATCCCTTATATTGCAGCATATCTTAGCTATTTTGTGAAGAAAGAATTATTGAAATCCATCCTACATTTACATAGAAATATCGATTTTGATGTATCAAGATAATTTTAGGTTACCTGAAAAATGCTCAATTTGGTCGTCTTCCAGGATCTTTCTAGAATAAAATCACATCTAAATTTTTGCCCTTCAACACATTTCTAATTAGTTTTTAAATCCGATAATTAGTATCGAAGATAACTCGAAAAGAAAGAAAACCAGTTCTTTTTAAAGTGGAAATTTGAGGATTTTGTTATGGTCGTAGCGTATTGCATATAGCAAAATGCTACAAGAATTACTGAAGCGTGTAGGCCGGCTGTGTCAAGCATAAAAAAATGAACGCACCCCGACCGAGAGAAATGTGGTTCCTCGGTCTCGGTGTGACACGTCGATGTGACAGAAAAGAAAAGAAGAGTTTTACTCGTCGTCAAAGTAAAAAGTCATCGGTGACCAACCAGAAAAAATTTGTAAAAAGTGTGGACATCCGACGTGGAAATATTAAGATGGAGCAACCCCAAGAAATATAACAGGTATGCCTATTGTTACAATTATAAATTTGCAACTGGAAATGAGTGCATCTATTATTGTAAATATCCTTACGGAAAATCTATTCTTCCGAGAGTACTCATTGTTCCGAAATTTTGCAGATAACTGCATACTTTTACCTGGTCGATACATGACGGAGAAGAGATATTGGCACTCTCCTAGTAAGACTGAATGTAAATATTCCTGCCAAGATTTAAAAGGAAAAAAAATTTCAACTCTAAGGAGGCCAAAGAGAATGGCCCAGCACATGTGGTTTTACTTGGCGAGGTCAAAGAGATAAGGATCGCTGATTCATGTATATATATATCGCTACATAAAAATAAGGATAAATTGATCTTTTGTTGACCCGACCATCTCGCCATCGAAATATTAGGAAAATTCTCCCCGACATCTTGCCCGAAAGTGTGATTGGTTTAGAAGCAAAGGAGTTGAATTGTGTAAAGTCTTAGTCAATAATCAATTGATTAATATTTATATTGCTGAGTATGATAATGAAAATGATGATTATAAAGCATATCGCATTATTCAGGCCTTTGATACTGCTCAATTTATAAAAAATAATACCAGAGATAATGCAGTCTTAAAGATTTTAGCTAGTGATTTAAATACAGAACCAAATGATTTATCATATAGAATACTGACGCAATCTTCTGAATTGAAAGACTCTTGTAATGATATGTTTGTAGGAACTAGCGACTGTGAAAAAAATTCTTATACAGCTGCATCTATTGCTAAGCAAAATTCATTAGGAAAGAGAATTGATCATATTTTAATAAGACCAAGAGATAATAATAATTTATTTATTTGGAACAGTACTAAGATAATAAGATCTTTAAATGTACATTACATGTAGGCATTCAACGTGGAAAAAAAAACTTAAAGCAAAAGACTTATATGTATTAACAAATGAAGAAATGAGTAGAATTAATGATGATGATTACGAGGTATCAATCTCTGAATATGGACTTCCATTGAAAGAACGTGTACCAGGACATTTATTTAGTTATTCAGATCAGGAAGCAGTTTATGTTAAAGTAAAACTAAGGAAAAAAAACAAAAAAAAAATACCAGCAGATAGCATCTGTGATGCAAACGATTCATTTAATGAGAACCAACTACAAACAAAATTGGCAATAGAGGAATGTGTTGTTATTTGTAATGCAAGTCTACAAGAATTGAAGACAGATTGTATGATATACATTGGCATGGCTATGTTTCTTGCATCTCTTCTATTAGTGTGTAATGGATATTCTTCCACCTTATAGCCTACACACGTTATAATTAATACTGAAATTTTGTTTGTCCGGTATCAGTCTAATTTCTGTTTTTTTATGGCCACATTATGGAATGCAATGGAACGTCATGGTATACTGTCTGGAAAACTATCAATGGAAATAGCTCTAGTTTTTTTAAGAAATGAACTTAATTCAGCGATAAATTGTGAAAAGGATATATTTTTTTCTATTTACTCTTATTTAAGAGTAATTGGTGATTTTAGATATTCGTATTCAGAAGTTTGTAGTTTTAAGCACTATTTTGAACTCTATCTAATGAAAAAAAATTAATTTCGTTCAAGTGTAGTTACCAGTGCCGCTGGGCAATATTATTTTAACTCAACAGAAATTCTTTTTGTGATAAAGCATACAGACAGCAAGTCGAAGCATTAATCTCCAATTTAATTCATTTAACTAGATGGCGGATGCTGAAGCGTTTCATCATGCCGTGGAATTTTCACCGTGAGTATCATTGATATATTACACATTTTCTTTTGGTATACGCATACTTCGGCTTCGGTAGCGACTTGCACTGTAGAGCCTTCTTTATCGATAATGATTTTCATATATTTATATACATACGTTTTCAACTTGGAACTATACTTGTACATATATTTATAATTTAATACTATACCTGCATATTTTATTTATAATTTCATGGTATACTTACCTATATACCGTATCAACTTGGAACTATACTTGTACATATATTTATAATTTATTACGATACCTACCCATTTGATCGATATTCGTTTTCACATATTTATGTACATATGTTTTGAATTGATGAGATTTTTTTTCTCTGAAATTATAACGTAAATATGAAATTCTGAAAGTTGTAATTCTTCCTTCACCATCCTGAAGCCCTCTCACATAGGATGAAGGTCATCTAGGCTCGCCTAGTCTCTCTCTCCTTTTACAGGTCCTGAAGAATTATTCCCCTCAGAGTCAAATGAGAGGATGGGGCAGCCAAGGAAGGCAGAACATCTGCGCCGTCGATTGTATACGGGTAAGTGACGTAAGGGTCCCTTCAAGACCAAATGTGTGCCGGGTTTTTGTGTTAGGTAGGCACGAATTTTTTTGATTATGGCTGACGGCAGCGGCAGGTCTTTTGTGGAACCCCCCTACACTCTCCGCTAATAGTTGAGGCGAACTAGCGTGCCGCCCTTCAGTCAACGCTGTCAGTCGAGTGATCTGTCAGCTAATGCTGGCAGTCGTTACTTTATGTCCCAAGCAAATCACTCATCATAGTTCCATAACAATTTTTGTGTGAAAAAATGGTTTTATTTTAATATCGTGTGCGAAGAACAGTTACGTCGGCGAAATCTACCACCCAAACAAAAAACGTTCACAACAGACCGCTGATATATACGAAAGAAAGAACGCGCAAAATATATGTATTTTTAACGGTAAAAACGTCCGTATGAAATTTATAGGATCAAAAAAAGAACCTCGCCACTAGATCACATGCTTTTACATCTTTACCTCTTTACTCTCACACCCCACATTTTATGCAACTCTTATACGGGGTGGTACAGCACCCCAAAGCCCCGAACCGCCAAGCTAAATTTTTTTTCACTTATTTTTTTTTCTTGAATGTCAGCAATACAACTATAAAAACGGCATTGCTCTACGCCTCCCCCCCCCCCCACCCCGCAGTAATTTTTGTAAAGAATTTGTAAAGCACGGTGACTTTACCGTAAATTCACGAAATACTATTATTAACAATTTTTTTTTCGTTCGAAGTGTAGCGTACATATGGTAAATATCCATTTGAGCATATTGATCAAGGTTAAATCTGGTTTACGTTTCAATTCTAGGAAACAAATGTTGGGAAAAACCCCTCAACAGAGGTAGGATATAAAATATTAAGACAGTCGACGTCTGATTCTGTCTTCCACTTTCTATGAGCAATAACAGCGGTGTCTCAAAGGGATTAAAAATGTGTTTTACGTTCGAGGAATGTTTTCGAAAGAATAAATCTTTCAGGTTTTTTCCTGGCATAATTGGGGAGTAGCTAAGGTATGAGTGAATGGAGGATAAATGAGCAGAATGTCCAGTTCTTACCAAATACCGTTGAGACGCAGGCTTAGATCGCTATCGGGCATGGAAAGTGGTTGATGAATCGAAATAAACGGAGTACATTTTTACAAGTGAATTCTGAGTTAATATTTTCCTCTCTATTCTGTAATATCTCAAGTGTGGGTTCGAAAACATTCGGGTCGCGAGATAGTTGTGAAGTTTTGAAAGTTTTTGAGATTTGGTAAAATCAGTGAATGTAGGTATAGGTATATATTGTGGACTGATAATCCTCAGTGAATTGAAAACTGTGAACTAGAGACTGAACTAAAGACTGTGAAATAAAGAGCAAACTAGAGCCTTTTTTATGATAATATATAGACTTGTGTAATATCAAAGTGCAAAATGTAAAAATTCCCTTTAGAACTCACATATATAACAAGAAATAGTATGTCTGTGACGGAAAACGACAGTCTTGTGACTCAGTTCGACAATCAGCCAGCAAGTCAGGACGATCTCGAAATGGATCCGATACCGGGAGATTCTGTGGTAAGCCCTCCGGGAAAGGTAGGTGGAAATTTAAGTGAAGTAGATCTTCTTAAGTGGGAAGTAGACTTATTGCGGCGAGAAAGAGAAATTTTATTGAATAGGAAATCGCCAGTTCCTAGTTCAAGCAGACATAGTGAAATAGATAGTACACAAAGATGTTTAAAAGCTGGCTTTCACGAAATAAGCCAAATAATAGCAGAGTTTAACTCTTCTTTAAATAACAAACCCCATGCAGCATTGTGGAATAAAAACGTTGATGGGCTCAAACCGGTGGACAGAGGAAGAAGCCTTGCTTTATGCATCCTTACGATTAAAAAGTGCTGCCAAACGCTGGTTCGATAGCAGACAGGGCTCCATTAAGAGCTGGGCTGTTTAAGGACGAACTCAAACAGAGCTTTTCCATTGGAACAGATGATGCCAGTGTTGCGTATGAAATCATGACCAGGCAAAAGCAAGATGAAGAAAGTATATAAGAATACTTTTACAATATAGCTGCTTTGGGTAGAAAAATAGACTTAGGTGACTTGACTATAATTAACCACATTATTGGTGGGTTAACAAATCAAGACCTTATTAACATCCTTATGGCATCCGAATGCGAAAATTTATCTGATCGTAAAATTAAATGGTTTGAAGAAATGATGGGACACAGACGTAATCAGCTGGCGGACGAAACAAAATTTGGTTTTAATCATAACATTAATCCATGTAGATTCTTGAGACAGTTAATGCATGTCCTGTAGCGAAGAGCGCGCCCATTGTCAGCCCTACCTGCATCCGTCTTGCGACGAATGCAGATGGGCGCTGCAACTGACACCTCTTGCTGCAAAATCATCTTGGGATTCATGTGGCTGGCCGCACAGCGAATACGCCGCTAGCGATCAGCCGATTTGGGGTGGTTCTTGCTACCCACATCCGTTGATGCTTGATAATTTGTTCGAAATAAATGAAACAAAACAAACGGAGAACTGAGTTGTTTACATGAGGACTTCAGACGGACGGACGGCAAAAAAAAACTTCTCGCGTCGCCTCCACTCGTGCAACTTGAAAACCTGGAAGGAAAATTTATGTTTAAAACTATACCAAGCGTTGCAGTACTGAAATGAAATAATAAAAAAAAGGTTAACGCCGTACAAGTGGCTACCACCCGGAGAAGTTCGACGCGGAGAGAGAGATATTTGAGAGAGAGAAAAAAAAACGTGGACTTCGGATGATGATGAAGTCCGGACTGGACATGACTTGGGCCCATCGCCCGCATCCACCCTGGCTAAGATGTCACAGTCAGAAGAAAATTCTTAGCCCCATATCGGCCAGTGTGTGTGTGTAAGCAGGAGTCTCACCGCCACCCATTAAACACTTACTCGAGCATATTAAGCACTTGACAACGTGGGCATCTGAAAAGGGGGTAATGCATGAGTACAGCTGGAGGAAATAAGTTCATACAACTAGGTTGAGTTCAAACGTTATAATGTAGAATGGTTTACGGCGACTTGCGGAATTGTAATACACTTGTTATATGACAAAGATGGTTAACCTAGTGTAGCTATTTCACACTCTTAAACTAAATGCAAAACATCTGCGTAATCTTACCTACCTATGTTGCTCGAGCCCTACTCTAAAGACTCTTAAAGCTAGACGCGTGTACGCATGGACACGATCAACGAAATTTCACTGTTCAAATAAGATTAAATAAAACCAAAACAAACAAAAAAATGCTTATTGCCTTAAAATAGAGAAGAAAAACAAAAAAATGTAGAAAAAAGGGGGACCAGCTTGTCAAACGTAGAGCGGATTAGTTAGCCATGTAGGGTGCAACTCTTCTTAACGCTGCACAGCAAGACCAGAAGGGTCGGTTCGCATCGGTTTGACAAATAGAGTCACGCTTTTTGCTCACGAACCTGGATACCAACAAGCTGATGTAAAACATTCACTCTAACGTCTTCTTCTTGGACACTAGGCAAGCTTCTCCACTACTTAGTTCCTCCTCATGAATCTCATGTACTCCCAACTAGTTCGGGAACTCTTCTCGTGCCCGACCAGGGCCTCGACCAGCAGGCTGGCTTCGTATAGTGCCTCCCGGATATGTGCGTTAATTGACACCAGTACGGAGACCCAAATGCAGGTCACATTCACTGGTATTTGATGGAAAGGAGAAAAGAAATCGGACGTTTTAAACTGATTATGTTATATATGCGCTCCGCAGGTACGACCAAGCCAATAATACTTGAAAAACAAATCTGACAATTGATTATGCCACGTATATATACGTCCCGTAGGTACGTTCAGTTCACTGGTGTTTGATTTGGATTCACGCTTTGAAATAAATATAGAATATGTATGTCGCGCCGGTTTGATTGTCTTGCTGACACCTGATATGATGTATGTTATGGAGCACTAAGGTACCAATATAAGTTGCTCAGGAACGTCTAAGCCAATAATATTTAAAAAAAATTATGTGATAGTTGATTATGCCGAGTACATACGTCCCGTATATACGTTCTGTTCACTGATGGTTGACTTGAATTTACGCTTTGAACTAAATATGGTACATTCCCGTCGCGCAGGTATTATTGTCTTGATGACACCTGATATGATATGTTATGAGCACTAAGGTACCAATATGAGTTGCTCAGGTACGTCTAAGCCAATAATATTTGTAAACATTATCTGATAAGTGATTATGACGTGTATATATACGTCCCCTAGGTACGTTTGTCTTGCTGACACCTGATCTGATATGTTATGAAGCACTAAGGCACCAATATGAGTTGCTCAGGTACGTCTAAGCCAATAATATTTAAAAAAAATTATCTGATAGTTGATTTTGCCGAGTATATACGTCCCCTAGGTACGTTTAGTTCACTGATCGTTGATTTGAGTTCATGCTTTGAACTAAATATGCTATATGCACGTCGCGCAGGTATGATTGTCTTGATGACACCTGATATGATGTATGCTATGGAGCACTGAGGTACCAATATGAGTTGCTCAGGTACGTCTAAGCCAATAATATTTGCAAACATTATGTGAAAAGTGATTATGCCGTGTATATATACGTCCCACAGGTACGTTTGTCTTGCTGACATCTGATACGATATGTTATGAAGCACTAAGGTACCAATTTGAGTTGCTCAGGTACGTCTAAGCCAATAATATTTAAAAAATCTGATAGTTGATTTATGCCGAGTATATACGTCCCGTAGGTACGTTCAGTTCACTGATGGTTGATTTGAATTCACGCTTTGAACTAAATATGGTATATGCACGTCGCGCAGGTATGATTGTCTTGATGACACCTGATATGATGTATGTTATGCAGCACTAAGGTAACAATATGAGTTGCTCAGGTACGTCTAAGCCAATAATATGTGTAAAAATTATCTGATAAGTGATTATGCCGTGTATATATACGTCCCACAGGTACGTTTGTCTTGCTGACACCTGATATGATATGTTATGAAGCACTAAGGCACCAATATGAGTTGCTCAGGTACGTCTAAACCAATAATATTTAAAAAAAATTATCTGATAGTTGATTATGCCGAGTATATACGTCCGTCCCGTAGTTACGTTCAGTTCACTGATGGTTGATTTGAATTCACGCTTTGAACTATATATGGTATATGCACGTCGCGCAGGTATGATTGTTCAACTCCGTAAAATTTGCGAGCAAACAATAAATAAATCGTCTTCACTGAGGTTATGTAGGCACACAAGCGGTTTGTAGCACTAGAAAACGCGGTTCTGATTTCTTTGCGCCCACATGGTATTCATATCCTCTAGAGCAAAAGGCTCTCTGGTTCCCTCGGCGGACTTATCCCTCGGGTTTTATCTTCGCAGGTAAAAAAAAAAATATAACAATACTTGGAACTAGACTACAGGTTGCACCGGATATAAAAAAAGCTTGACAACATTTTCCCTTTTCCTACTGTCACACCAGCTCGCCACCTTCCTCTTCAACAGACCACCAATGAATCTCCAAAAAAAAACCCATCAAAACGTCCACATCTCACCCGTTCCGAAATGCCCGAGAGCCATCCCTCGCATCTCATCGTGGGTACTCCATGTCATCGGTATGACTTGCAGTTAGAACGTTCTCGTCTAATCTGTCGTGGTGAGCTGACATTGGGTGGTTTGCCATCACGTGATGCTACTCGACTTGTCGCTCGAATAGTTCACGACAGACGGGACGGTGCTCAAGTTCCAGTGTGGAATGGCCTGAACATAATATGAGATTAGTTGCAATGCGTTTTGTCAAAGCTTCTCAAACTATTCATGGCGCGCACTATTTGGCTTACCGGTGTGCTAGTGTGGAAAGTGGCAAAAGGCAACTTACTCGAATTGTGGTTTTTCAAGCTTTTTATGCGCTTTTTTTCTTTTTTCAGGTGTACCAGAAAGATAAAACGAAAAATATATAATGAAAGAAAAGACACTTAGAGGGGAAAGTGGGAATAGACAGGTGAAAGAAAAGTAGCGTGCAGGCAGAGCGCTACAGCGTGGGGACGACCCACCGAGAATAGAGTCTCATTCCGGGCACAACGGGGAAGGGAGAGTAAAGAGGGAAAGGAGAAGAAAGAGAAGAAAACAAAAAAAACAAAAGGCTTGCTTGGGAGGTGAACTATGAATGATAACTTTGCAGCCGCGTCCAACGTGGGGACGACCCGCAAGAGTCTCAAGCCGGGCATACGCTAGACCCTGTGTTGTTGAGATCTAAGATCCCAATTCGTCTTGAGCGAGGGAGGTAGATCGATGGACATCATCTACCAACTCGCCTTGCCCAATGAACTGACCAGGAAGAGGTGCAGCGATTGATTTATTCGCTACGGGAATGTTTGGCTCCAGGTTACGACTTCGTCGGTGAAATGCCGCTACTTATCGTTTTGTGTTCTGCTGAAACCGGTCGCAACACCCCGGAAATCCCCCAATCCCAAGAGAGCAGATCGCTTCGTAACAGATAAAATTCATCTATCAACTCACTCAGGACGACGGAAATCCCGCGGGATGCAGCAAGCGGATTCAAGCTCTAAGGAAATTGAACAAAGATCAGGAAAGTAAAATCCTTCAGATGAAGGCTAACCCAGAAGGGATTAGTTACAAAATTTCAGACTATCTAAACCTGTCGGTTTAGGGGCATTGTACTAAATACAAAAAGATTTTACCGAGACCTCATCCACAGGCACTGTCCCCCGAACACCGTTCTACTACGAGGAAAATTGAAGAAGGGACAGGAAAGTAAAATTTTTCAGATGAACGCTAACCCAGAAGGGGTCAGTAGCAAGGATGAGGTGATGCTCTAAACTCGTTCATTTAGAGGTATTGTACTAGAAACAAAATTTCCGCCAACTCCGCTCACACGACACTACTTGACACGTCAGAGCAATTGAAAGAAAATTGAAGCAGAGACAGGAAAATAAAATCCTTCAGATGAAGGCTAACCCAGAAGGGGTTAGTAGCACAATGCAAGAGGTTTATCACCCACCACTGGGGAAGTAGTAGGAGGGTTTGCGATAACCTGAAGTTCACAAGTGAAGCTTGCCGGATTCCGCACTACTCTGCACGTGATTTCGTACGAAAACGATCTGCCCTGGTTGAAAGGTCCTCACGCGGGTTCGGAGATTGTAGCCTGCCGAGTATCCTTTGTACGCCTCCGCCAGATGTGTTTGATCTGGTCCCGCACTGAGTGCACTCTTTGATTTACTGGGATTATTTCAGGTGCCCCATCTGTGTCCGAGGTCAGATCTCGCAGTAATTTGTAGGCGTTCCCATGTGTTACGGGGTGTCTTCCAAACATCGTGAAGTACGGGGAGAACTTGGTGGAATCGTGTGCAACGTTTCGGAGAGCGAACGCTGTCTCAGTCAGGTGTTCATCCCAGTTCCGGTGATCGTCTCCAACATACGCGCGGATCGCAGCGAGTACTGATTGGTTGACTCGCTCGGACGCGTTGCACTGAGGTGAATAGGATGGGGAGAGACAGTGCTCGACCCCATACTTCTGTAGTAACGATTGGATTAAGAGGTTGGAAGTGAACTGGCTTCCATTGTCAGAATGGAGGAATTCTGGAACCCCAACACATGGTATACTTCCTTTTCCAAGTAGCTTACGAGCCTCGCAGAGGTGGCTTCTGGCATTGCTTTCAGCAGCACAAATTTGGTTAAGTGGTCAAGGATGATGAAGATGTTCCTGTTCCCCTTTTTGCTTCGTGGATAAGGACCCAAGAAATCGAAGAACACGCGCTGCCAAGGTAGCTCTGTGTATCGTCGCTCTCCTAAAGGAGGTCTAAGAGAATAGTTGCACGGCTTCACGCTTTTACAAACTTCACACTGATTAACAAATCTTTGCACGTCGGGCCCCATTGACGGCCAATAGTAGTGACGACTCAGCTTTTCGAGGGTTTTGGCAATCCCAAAATGCGCGGATGTTGGTGAGCAGTGTTCCTCGTCGATCAGTTTGGTGGTGAGCCCTTCAGGCTTCCATGAGACTTGACCCCCTCCCACGATGTTCTTGGGAGAAACAAATGATATAAACACCCTGCCGTCTGTTACTCGGAGGTTGTTAAACGCGTCTGGGTTAGAGGTTATTCTCTGAACTCGCTCAACATAAGACGTCTCAAGATATGCTTGTGAATCTAGGACGACTAAGTCAATAGCGGGAAAACAAGCGTCCTTTTCCATAATAGAACTCCTCAACTCCTCGGCAAAACAGCGGGACAGAGCGTCCGCCACCACGTTTTCCTTGCCTTTCCGATATTCGATGTTAAAGGTGAAGGCTTGGAGCTTAAGACTCCACCGTGCTAGCCTGCCACATAGATCTCTTTAGTCCATGAGCCATTTCAGACTTGCATGATCGGTGATGATCGTAAACTCCAGGCCTTCAACATGTGGCCGGAAGCGTTTGACGATCAGTACCGTCGCCAGACACTCTAACTCGGTGATGCTATAGTTTTTTTGTGCCACATTCAACTTTTGCGACATAAACGCGATGGGGTGTTCAGCTCCTCCAGCAGATCGCTGGAATAGCACGCTGCCCACTCCCGTCGTGCTTGCATCACACTGCATGAAAAACGGTCGCGTGAAATCTGGATAGGCAAGTACTGGCGCAGTGGTAAGACATCCCTTCAGCTGTGTGAATGCTTGCTCGGCCGGCTCGTTCCACAGGAACTTAATATTGTTTCTCAGCAGGTCTGTGATAGGAGTAGCGATTGTCGCGAACTGCGGAATGGAACGCCGGTACCAGCCACAGACCCCAGGAAGCTCCGGACCTTCTTGACGGTGTTTGGTCTTGGAAAGTTCTGAATGGCAGTTACTTTCTCTGTGTCTGCCCTCATGCAGCCATTTCCAACTACAAATCCAAAGTACCTGACTTCTCGCATGTGAACTTACTCTTGTCCACGTTAGTGGTCAAGCCAGTCTTACACAGCAGCTCTGCGACTATACTAAGCAACTTGAGGTGTTCATTAAACATGGAGGAGGTAATAAGCAAGTGGTCTAAGTAGATAGATACCTGGTCGTGCAGTTGGTATGGAATGACCTTACACATTAACTTACACATCGTCTGAGGAGCGTTACAGCGCCCGAAAGGGAGTACTGTGAACTGGTACAACGGCCGCCCTGGAACGGCGAACGCAGTCTTATCGCGGGTAGGTTTTGCTAGTGGAATTCGCCAGAAAGCATTTTTCAGACCGATGGCTGAAATAAACTGAGTCTCTTGCAATCGACTCAAAAGCCCGTCGATGAGAGGTAGCGGAAATGCGTCCGGCGCGGTCACAGAGTTTAACTTGCGAGCGTCCAAACATAATCGAACCTTTCCATTTGGTTTTCTCACTAAAGTGACGGGAGAAGACCATGCACTCTGACTCTCCTCAATAACTCCGAGTGCGAGCATACGGTCGAGCTCGTCGTACATTGCTTTCTGTATCACTGGAGACATAGCGTAATAGCGTTATTTGATGGGCTTTGCAGCACCGACATCGATCTCGTGCTCAACGTAAGACGTGCGACCGAGGCTGTGTTTACTGAAAGATGGAAAGGTTTCAACCACTGTCTGCAAGCGTTGGTTGTCTTCATCAGACAGGTCATGTTTCTGAGAGCACATGGGTGCGGGCTTAGGTAGTGAATATAGCTCGCTTACCATGACTGGAGCTAGGCCGAAAGCTCTCCAAAAATCCATCCCCCAAATACAGGGAATGCTGCAGAGAAGGAACTACATGGAGCCGCATCATGCGCGTCTTCTCTCCATACTTCACTAGCACACGGATGTGACCTAACACCCGTTGCTGTTGACCGTCCGCAGTCGATATGGTAGACGGCATGGAATGCAAGCGGATCCCTGCCCTTTCCAGAAATATTTCGCCCCCGAAACCTAACACGCTCACGCTGGCGCCACTGTCTAATAGACCCCTTATTCGCTGGCCTTGAATAAAAACATCAGCGTAAGGCCGAAGGTCTGTACTACTTGGCAGCGTAGTTTCAGCGACGGTTGCCTTTGTATTTCTGCGCAGGCTGTGGTAACGCCTGGTGCGTGATTCGGTCCTGGGCGGTTACACGTTTGTTCTGGTAAGGGAAAACGGTTCTTCACTGGCATCGCGGTCTGAATCGGTGACGAAATCTGCTGATATATTTTCGGAGGATGTGCAACTACAGGATTCTGGGTCCCATGGTTCCTCCATTGGTAGAGTTTGAATGGTTTGGACACCCACATTGCATGTGGCTGCTGGTGCCATAGATGACTGATTAGGTTTAGTGAGATCTGAGATTAATTCTGAAAGCAGGTTCTGTTCAGGTGAATCATGGAATTCCATCTGGCTGCCCTTGGGCGGGGCACACCCATCACACCCACGCAGCTTACCTAGCGGAAGCGCTCTCGTTCGGTGTTGGTTGCCGCTTCGCTGGTGGAACGTCTTGAAATCTGTGCCGGAGTCAGAATGCGCGGAGTTCCATTGAGTTCTGAAGCCGCCTCTGGTTTCCCGACGAGCAAGTTAATCACTTGCTTTTCACAACACCTGCTGAGCCACACCCGTAGCAGAATATTCGCCGTGGTCGCAGCTGACAGGCGTAATGCGTGTGTCCCTCCAGCACAGTTCCAGCAGATGAGTCTTGATCTTGGTGGTAGTCGATAATCCCTCTGTGGCATAACTTGAAGAGCTGCTACCACATCATGTGTCTCAGCTTCCGGGTGGTCCGACAGAAACTGATTATCCGAATATAATTCGTGGACCGAACTTCGTGGCGGTAACTCTGGAGACTGTGGCTTGGTCTGGGACCAAAGTTTTTCGAATTTGCAACACAAGTCTCTCAGGTCGAGAACGTTCTCCGTGTGATGCAACAGCAATGCCTCCTGCAAAGCCGGTTTCATATTTCTTCTTAAGATCTCCACGAGCTCCTCTTAGGGGATCGGGCGGGACATTTTTGAAACTAGCGAACGAACCGCCAAGCGATAGTCGCTGAAGGATTCTCGAGGACCTTGTGTTCGTGCTTCTACTAGTTTACGTATTTCGTAATCTGCCTCCTGATTCCTGAACTCCCGAAGAAGTGTCGCGCTTAGTTCCGTCCAGGAATGAGAACGGTGGTCTCGCAGGTACAGCCAGTACCAATTCGCGGCTTTTCCAGTGACGAGCGAGTGGAAACCTGCGCAGAGATCGGAATAAGGCACTTGTTCTAACAGAGCTAGTGACTCCACACAGAAAACGAACTCAGTCACATCCAGACCTGAGGTACCATCGAAGTATAGCTTCCATCTGAACACTGGACTGTACGTCATGCTACCACAGCCTCTAGCGGTACCCTGCCGATGGTATGCTGACGCGTTCAGAGGTGAGACAGCCGAGCCTGACAACCTGAGAGGTCGCGACTCGAAGTCATCGAATCTCGGCTGAGGAGCCACGCTGGAATTTGGTACAGAGTACAAACCCTCTAATATTTCCCCCCACGAAACGGACGCGCGCTCTTCCTTGGAGCTGTGCGTCAGTGGCTGCTGAGCGGTATGCGTGTTGGCAGGAGCGAGTAGATCGCGCACCCTCTCCAGGGCTGGAAAGTTAAGATATGATAGATCTGGGTTGAAGCGGGGACTCCCCGTGCTAGCCTTCGGAGTACTCAAGGTGGTGTAGACTGTTCGTGTGGAAGTTTTGGGAGTGGCATCCGTTAAGGAAGCTCTTCCAAGGTTAACTTCGCCTACGGTGATGGACGGAACTGCCAGGCTGTAAGCGCTTTCCTCAACGGACACCCGGCAGCGGAAGTCGGATTGTCTCGACTGAGCTCAGGAGACCCTCCAATGTTGCAACATATTCTTGGGCTTCTGCACGTACAGATGGAGAAGTGTTCTGCAGCCGTCGGGCTCTGTAGAGGACATGAATAATCTGACTACGATAGCGGGAGCGATCCTCATCCGTCCGAACAGGGTCCGTAGCGAGGTCATACCTCAAAGCTTCCACTCGGCTGCTGAGATATTCGACCTCCCGCGCGGGATTCTTGTGAGCATGTGATTTTTGCGCTTCTTTGCTAGGATCTAACTGCTCGGCTTCAAAAGCCTTCTGAAGCTGCTTTCGAGCATCCTGTACTCGACCGCCAGCTCATCTGAAGATAAATAGTTGAAATCCATACTTGGTCCGTTGAAACTGATCACTTGCAATAGGAATTGTACTTGGGTTGTACCAATATCCCGGTAATAGGGAAGAGGTATATGGCTGGTATGTTGAACCCGTTCGAAGGTTAGGTATTCTGCACCCAGAAGGTGTACAAGATGACAAATATGTGATAGGCCAGAGTTCCCTGTAGACTTAACGGGTATTACTTATATAAACTCAGAAGAAAATCCAAAATACAACCTTTATGACAGATCTAAACCGGGAGATCTATACTTTACTCGTACCAATTTTATGCGTATGTAGCTATATAGATTCAAACGAAAATTCAAAGATATTACTTTATTGTGCATCCAAAGGGACGATCTAAGAATTGTGCGCTATATCAATATTTTGATTAATTCGAAGGAAACTCCAAATGATAAATCTTATTACGGATCTAAAGAAGGAAGATCTGCGAAGTTTGCGTGTATTATACTTGTACACCTAAAATATATATATATATATATATATACCCAAAGAAAGCTCAAGATAGTTTGATGCGTATTATAGTTATGCACCTATGAATGTGTTAGTCCAAAGGAAGTTCAAAATTTATGATAAATCTAACGAAGGTATACCTATACTATTTACGTGTATGACATTCGCACATGGGTAAATATTTATGCTTAAAAGAAAATTCAGAAATAATACTTTTATTTAATATTGATATTAATATTTTATTTGTTTGGAGGAAGATCTTGAAAATTTCGTCGTACTAGATTTGTGCGTGTATAACTAAGTAAACTCAAAGGAAAATTGAGGACATTAACCTAAGAATAGATCTAAAACGGAAAATTTATAATTTACGTATATTACTATTTGAAACGTGTAATTATAAGAAGGAGGTGGCTTGGCCATGCAGCGGATCACCCGAACACACACCCACAACATCATTCCAACACTCCAGCTCTACGAACTGGAACAAAACAAATCGTTCTCAATCTCTCCCTCTAACTCTCTTTTCCCAACCCCCGGGCTGGTCACAAACACGGAATTAGTTAGCGAGGAAGGAAGTAAGACAAATTGGCCGACTCCACTGCCGAGCAAAGACCGGTGTCGTAAAGATGAATTTAGCTCATCAATTTATCGAGGCAGTGGGCCGGACCAAATCAGGAGCAGATGATCGACTGTTCAGTAGCTACCAGCACTCAGGAAGAAGCAGTGGCTATTTGTAATAATATACCCAAAGAAAATACCAACAAACCATCACTAATCATGTCCCAAATGGACGAACTACTACAATTACTGCCACAAAATAAAAATAAAAAAAAAACTGTCTTCTTCCTGGAACTAGCAGCTGTGAACGGAGCTGACGCTCGAGAAGCATGCTTCGCATACAACGTTCCATATCCACTGAGCAACCGATCACCATGCATTTCCAGTGCTGATGTCTTACGACAGGCACTGATGAAGCAGCAAAACTTGAAATTCAGAGGAAACTATGGACTAGCTCTTCAATCGACGTGAAAGATTTAAGACTTGCCAACTCAAATCCATTGCCAGGGATACCATAGAATCAAGAGGTGAACGCCGTTCACCAACTTAACGACGGAGCTGAGATATGGCCATGCTTCTTTAAATGTGGAAAAGCCTTTGTCGATGATTGATGCTCTCCCCAGCGTTCACGCGCTGAAGCTTTAGCCTCGGAGAGTACGCCTAGCGTACAAAACCTGCTACCTACCGAGGGAGATGTATACTTCATCATGAAGGTTATAAAAAATTCAAAAGAAACAAAAGTGTATATATTATTTGAATGGGATCCGACGAGATTTACGTGGTTGCACCAATGGAGCGAAATCACGAGCCATCTCGCCAGCTACCAAAGCCATATCTAACGAGAGCCAAAAGGAACTACCACGAAAGCCCCGAGCTTTCCGGGAGAAAAATGTAGCTCTGCGTAGGCCAAGCCATTGGCAGCGTAGCAAGACAACACGTTCCAGCAAGCTAAAGTTGGCTGTTTCAATTGACGAAAAGACCCTCATTTGAAATGAATCGAATTACGCAATATATAACTTATTTAATGAAAAAAAAAGAAAGTACTGAATAACTTAAAGAAAAGCGAATGAAACTGACGAAATGGTTTATATGGTGTAGTTAATTGGTCTACAAAAGAAACAAAAACGTTGGTCATGGCGAAGTAAAAACATTACACTTTAGTGAAGAGAAGCTTGACTCAAGATAAAAAAAACCGAATTTGGGCGCCATTTGTAGCGAAGAGCGCGCCCATTGTCAGTCCTACCTGCATCTATCTTGCCACGAATGCAGATAGGCGCTGCAACTGACACCTCTTGCTGCAAAATCATCTAGGGATTCTAGTGGGTGGCCGCACAGCGAATACGCCGCTAGCGATCATCCGGTTTGGGGTGGTTCTTGCCACCCACATCCCTTGATGCATGATAAGCTGTGCGAAATAAATGAAACAAAACAAACGGGGAACTGAGTTGTTTACATGGTGACTTCAGACGAACGGACGGAAAAAAAGCTTCTCGCGTCGCCTCCACTCGTGCAACCTGAAAACCTGGAAGGAAACTTTATGTTTAATACTATACCTGGGTTGCAGTACTGAAATGAAATAATAAAAAAAAAAGGTCAACGCCGTACAAGTGGCTACCACCCGGAGAAGTTCGACGCGGAGAGAGAGATATTTGAGAGAGAGAAAAAAAAACGTGGACTTCGGATGATGATGAAGTCCGGACTGGACATGACTTGGGCCCATCGCCCCCATCCACCCTGGCTAAGATGTCACAGTCAGAAGAGAATTCTTAGCCCCATATCGGCCAGTGTGTGTGTGTAAGCAGGAGTCTCACCGCCACCCATTAAACACCTACTCGAGCATATTAAGCACTAGACAACGTGGGCATCTGAAAAGGGGGTAATGCATGAGTACAGCTAACAGGGCTGGAGGAAATAAGTTCATACAACTAGGTTGAGTTCAAACGTTATAATGTAGAATGGTTTACGGCGACTTGCGGAATTGTAATACACTTGTTATATGACAAAGATGGTTAACCTAGTGTAGCTATTTCACACTCTTAAACTAAATGCAAAACATCTGCGTAATCTTACCTACCTATGTTGCTCGAGCCCTACTGTAAAGACTCTTAAAGCTAGACGCGTGTACGCATGGACACGATCAACGAAATTTAACTGTTCAAATAAGATTAAATAAAACCAAAACGAACAAAAAAATGCTTATTGCCTTAAAATAGAGAAAAAAACAAAACAAAATGTAAAAAAAAGTGCGACCCAGCTTGTCAAACGTAGAGCGGATTAGTTAGCCAGGTAGGGTGCAACTCTTCTTAGCGCTGCACAGCAAGACCAGAAGGGTCGATTCGCATCGGTTTGACAAATGGAGTCACGCTTTTTGCTCACGAACCTGGATACCAAAAAGCTGATGTAACACATTCACTCTAACGTCTTCTTCTTGGACACTAGGCAAGCTTCTCCACTACTTAGTTCCTCCTCCTGAATCTCATGTACTCCCAACTAGCTCGGGAACTCTTCTCGTGCCCGACGAGGGCCTCGACCAGCAGGCTCGCTTCGTATAGTGCCTCCTGGATATGTGCGTTAATTGACACCAGTACGGAGACCCAAATGCAGGTCACATTCACTGGTATTTGATGGAAAGGAGAAAAGAAATCGGACGTTTTAAACTGATTATGTTATATATGCGCTCCGCAGGTATGACCAAGCCAATAATACTTGAAAAACAAATCTGACAATTGATTATGCCACGTATATATACGTCCCATAGGCACGTTCAGTTCACTGGTGTTTGATTGGGATTCACGCTTTGAACCAAATATAGTATATGTATGTCGCGCCGGTATGATTGTCTTGCTGACACCTGATATGATGTATGTTATGGAGCACTAAGTTACCAATATGTGTTGCTCAGGTACGTCTAAGCCAATAATATTTGTAAAAATTATCTGATAGATGATTATGCCGAGTATATACGCCCCGTAGGTACGTTTAGTTCACTAATGGTTGATTTGAATTCAAGCTTTGAACTAAATGTGGTATATGCACGTCGCGCAGGTATCATTGTCTTGATGACACCTGATATGATGTATGTTACGGAGCACTAAGGTACCAATATGAGTTGCTCAGGTACGTCTAAGCCAATAATATTTGTAAAAATTATCTGATAGGTGATTATGCCGTGTATATATACGTCCCACAGTTACGTTGGTCTTGCTGCCAACTGATTTGATATGTTATGAAGCACTAAGGTACCAATATGAGTTGCTCAGGTACGTCTAAGCCAATAATATTTAAAAAAAAAATTATCTGATAGTTGATTATGCCGAGTATATACGTCCCGTAGGAACGTTCAGTTCACTGATGGTTGATTTGAATTCACGCCTTGAACTAAATAGGGTATATGCACGTCACGCAGGTATGATTGTCTTGATGATACCTGATAGGATGTATGTTATGGAGCACTAAGTTACCAATATGAGTTGCTCAGGTACGTCTAAGCCAATATTATTTGTAAAAATTATCTGATAAATAATTATGCCGTGTATATATAGGTCCCACAGGTACGTTTGTCTTGCTGACACCTGATAAGATATGTTATGAAGCACTAAGGCACCAATATGAGTTGCTCAGGTACGTCTAAGCCAATAATATTTAAAAAAAATTATCTGATAGTTGATTATGCCGAGTATATACGTCCGTCCCGTAGGTACGTTCAGTTCACTGATGGTTGATTTGAATTCACGCTTTGAACTATATATGGTATATGCACGTCGCGCAGGTATGATTGTTCAACTCCGTAAAATTTGCGAGCAAACAATAAATAAAACAAAAATTCGTGGAATCGTCTTCAACGAGGTTATGTAGGCACACAAGCGGTTTGTAGTACGAGAAAACGCGGTTATGATTTCTTTGTGCGCACATGGTATTCATATCTACGACTTATCCTCTAGAGCAAAAGGCTCGATGGTACCCTCGGCGGACTTATCCCTCGGGTTTTATATTCGAAGGTAAAAAAAAAATATAACAATACTTGGAACTCGACTACAGGATGCACCGCATACAAAAAAAAACTTGACAAAATTTTCCCTTTTCCTACTGTCACACCAGCTCGCCACCTTCCTCTTCAACAGACCACCAATTAATCTCCAAAAAAAACCCCATCAAAACGTTCACATTTCACCCGTTCCGAAATGCCCGAGAGCCATCCTTCGCATCTCATCGCGGGTACTCCATGTCATCGGAATGACTTGCAGTTAGAACGTTCTCGTCTAAACTGTCGTGGTGAGCTGCCATTGGGTGGTTTGCCATCACGTGATGCTACTCGACTTGTCGCTCGAATTGTTCACGACAGACGGGACGGTGTTCAAGTTCCAGTGTGGAATGGCCTGAACATAATATGAGATTAGTTCCAATGCGTTTTGTCAAAGCTTCTCAAACTATTTCTCGTTTTAGCTTTTAATGACTCGTGGCGCGCACTATTTGGCTTACCGGTGTGCTAGTGTGGAAAGTGGAAAAAGGCTACTTGCTCGAATTGTGGTTTTTGAAGCTTTTTATGTGCCTTTTTTTTCTTTTTCCAGGTGCACCAGAAAGATAAAACGAAAAATTTATAATGAAAGAAAAGAAACTTAGAGGGGAAAGTGGGAATAGTCAAGTGAAAGAAAAGTAGCGCGAACGCAGAGCGCTACAGTCCTTTAGCTAAGAGTACAAGGAAGTGCATTAACTGTTTGCAGACGGGACACCTAGCCAAGGAATGCAAAAATAAGTACACTTCAAAAGTGAATACAATTAATTGTGACGATTATTTTAAAGACCAATACTATAAAATTGTGTACGTGGATAATAATCCGATTTTGGCTTTTTTGGACTTAGGAAAAAAGTGCTGTACGATCGTGAATTCGGTGGTTACTAGCTATAACTGGTTAAAAGAAGACTGCGAAAAAACTTTGCGTGCGTTTGGAGGTAAGAACATATAATTTTTGGGGAAGATAGAGAAGGCTGTGCGTGTAGATGATGTAGAAGCTAGAGTAGAGATAATGGTTATTAGTGATAAAGCGCAAGATGATAATCGGTACGAAATTTTTTGATCCGCAAAATGTGAAAACAATCAAATCTTGGGGCACCTTCAAGGTGACTGAAACCATGGAAACTTTAATTAAGAGAAATTGGTATTGCCTTACCCAAATAAATGCTGTAACAGCATGTGCCTACACAAAAAAAGAAGATAAAAGCTCGCTACTAAAACTCATTGCTGAATATATGAACTGTTTCGCGGAAAGTATAAAGCAATTGGGAAGAACTGATCTCGTAGAGATGAGTATTAAATTAAAGGAGGAACAAGTAGTAAAACATCAACCCTATAAGGTTGCATATGGTCTAAGTTATGTATTGAGGAAAAGTGTTCAGGAATTATCGAATTTAGATATTATTAGATCATCCACGTGAGAATTTCCAAGTCCTGTACTGCTCGTCCCTAAGAAAAGTGGCGAATGGCGCATGTGCGTCGAATATAGAAGACTTAATGTCAATGATGAACTTCAACATTTTCTGGTACCAAATATCGATGAAACTCTGAATTCTTTAGCTAATAAAAATATATTTACAAACGTAGATCTTCTTAGTTGATACTATCAAGCTCCTATCGCAAAAGAAAGTCAACATTATACAGCATTTGTCACTCCCGAAGGCCATTACGAGTTCACTCGGGTACTATTTGGACTCACAAATTCTCCCGCGGTATTCATGAATTTAATGGCTAAAGTTATCAGTAAGATGGACAAGACAGAAATTCGAAAGGCAGGATTTACATTGAATATAGAGAAGTGTTTATTTTTCAATAAAAAAATAGAATCCCTGGGTCATGAAATATCCCAAGTCCAACCGGAGCAAAGAAAGTAGCAGCAATTCAACATTATAAAAGGCCAGCAAATGTACGTGAGATAAACCAATTTTTGGGGTTAGCTGGATACTTCCGAAGATTTGTTAAAGGATTCTCCCATATTGCGCAACCGCTATCGAAGCTACTAAGAAAAGATGCCACATTCGAATGGACGGAAGACACAGAGAAAGCCTTTAAAGAGTTATGTCAAAGACCTGTTCTTGTATTGTACAATATAAAAGCAGAGCACGAGCTGCATACTAAGCAGTTATGGACTTGCGGGTATCTCATGCAGCGAGGAGAAAAAGACCAACTGAAACCTGTCGCATATTTCAGTCGAGCCACAATTTCATCGAATCGAAATACCATAGCTATGAGCTCGAGGCACAAGCTGTAGTAGAAAGCTTATATCGCTTCAAATGTTACCTTTGGAATAAACATTTCCAGGTCGTAACTGATTGCAATCCGTTACACTAAATACAAGAAAAAATGATCAAGATATCAGAATAAAGTTTTGATTTGATATACTCACACATGCTGGTGCTCTTAGCCGTGCTCATGATGATTGTGGGGACATCTCAAGAAGACTGGATATCCACGATACAAGATCAAGATCCCTACTTGTAGGAAATAAAAATGGTCTCGATGGAATGGAAAAAATTCACTCGGACAAAGATGGTATAAAAGAGAATTACTTATTTTAAAATGGACGAATATACGAGAAGACTTCGAATGGAGATCGCTATGTTTTGTCTGATGGTGTTAGATGGCGAATAATTAATATAATAATAACAGCTCACGACGATATGCGACACTGTGGAGTAAATCATATGTTACAGACTCTATACGTTTATAATTAAGTCAACAGTAATTTAGATATATTTTTCTCATATTTTTCATGTCACCTAATTCATAATTTCACATAGTTTTGCTGGTATTTTTAAAATACTTGTATCATCACGAAATTCATTTCACTTAGTATTCCCACGATAATTTCAGCCAGACGAAATATGATATCAACACCTGATAAGAATCGCTGGCTGAAGCACAAGAATATGGGAATGCTGAGTGAAGTGAATTTCCTCAAATTATTATTTCCACGTCAGACGAATATAATTTGAATTGTTATTGTTCTAGCAAGTAATTTTTAATTTAAATAACGTAGATGTAAAATAAAGTTTATCAGAAGAGGCATGGACCGAGTTTGAAGAAGGAGACACTGAGATTAGAAATCTGGTGAACCCGCCAATGGGCCAACAGTACTTCACTTCTGACTATTACAAACTACTGGAAGACGTATATTTAATGTACAGAGATCACTTCTGTGAAAGGATTGATCCAATCATAAAAGATAATATTGCGGAACAAGTAACAAGTGACAGTACACCCAAACACGCTGCTGAGGGGGCAGTACCAAAAGAGGCCAAATCGACGCAATTCACCGGTCCTAAACTAAGGAACCGCCAATACAAGCTGAGATACCATTATTTGTAAGGATCCTGAGAAGACAAGGACGTAACGTAAAATCCCCGCAGCGATTATTAACCTCACTTAAGCAGGATAGCTCTCCTCGAACTAAACAATACTATGAGCTGAAGGTGAACAGCATTAAAAACCTGTGGTCACACATTCAAACTCAGGATCGCAGCATATGGGAACTACTTGAAGATCCTTCCACACAGGGTTATGATATACAAGAACATGCTCTATTGGAAGAAAAGTCGCATGAATGCCTATCTGAACTTTCATTCAAATTAGGTGAAATAGCACCCACAGAGCAACCATTAGGAGTCTCAGCAACCAACACCAAGCCGCTGAAATTACCTAAAGTTACCTTGCCGAAGTTCGACGGCGATTATTTGCGTAGGAAACAATTTCATGATCTTTGCTCGCAATTAATCCACAGCCAGTCCACAGAAAATTGCCAAAAAATGTTCTATTTAATGGCTAATTTAACTGCTGAAGCAGAAGGCTTTATTAAACACTTCACAGTTTCTGAAGAAAATTATACAGCCGCCTGGAAAACACTACAAGATCGGTACAACAATGGAAGATTACTGGTTGCTGCGTTGATCAATAAATTATTGTCCCAACCATCTCATTCGAATGATCAACCATCAGCGTCATCCATCAAGGCCCCACATGACGTAGCTCAAGAATGCTTACTTGGCTTGCAGAATCTTGGAATATCAACAAGTGATTGGGACCCCATCTTGCTTCACATTCTAATTAAAAGGCTGGATAAAACCACCCATACGTTATACGAATAGTCATTACATTACCCCAAGGAAATCCAAAAACTGAGGAACGTTTTAGAATTCTTGAGCTCTCACCACAATGACCACATCAGCATCGAAATTGAACTCATGCGTATTGTGCAAGGAGTCGCATGGGCTCTTTGCGTGTAAGAACTTTTTGAGACTCTCCCCAGGTAATCGATTTGATGTATTACGAAGGCATAATTTGTGCATAAACTGCCTCAGCACACTTGTCCATTTTGATTCTTTGAACAAATTGGAAACAAGTCAACCATTATCATCAAAAAACAAACCGGATCTACATTCAACAAGGATAGCAAGTGATAAGCTAGCAGAGACATCAAATACTGTAGCAGTAATTGCAAAGTACCATACCAAGTGTTACGTATTTTTGAGTACAGCTATCGTAAAATTGATCAGTAATGTAGGACATATGATAGAATGTCGAGCCATTTTCGATTCCAGTTCACAGATCAATCTAGTGACAGAAAGAATTGTCAAAAGAACGAATCTTATGCCAAGAGGTGAAGCACTCACAATTCAAGGTGTCGGAGGAAATAAAGCTCAAATTCTAAAAAAGGTGAACATTATGATGCAATCCAGATTGAACGTATACTCAGCAAGATTTGAGGCATTTGTTCTTCCCACAATAGTACCACGGCAACCCAATCAGCTGTTCACACATCTACGTGGGCCATATCCCATATTAAGTTAGCAGATCCAACCTTCCATAGAGCAGATGATATTGATATACTCTTAGGCGCAGAATACTACCACGAACTGTAGTCTATAGGCCAGATAAAAACTAGCAAATGACTTACCGACTCTAAAGAACACAGTTTTTGGATGGGTAGTGTCTGGTAAGGTAGGACACGGTTCACTTTATGAAGCTACATGTGGGATATGCAGCTAAAATGAAGAATTGAATGACACAATCGAACGATTTTGAAAGCTGGAGGAAGTTGAGAGCAGTAAACGGGACCCTACTCCAATGGAAAAAAGGTGCGAGGTATACTTTAACCAAACCGTAACAAGGCATTTTGACGGAGAATTTATGGTCAGTCTACCATTTTCTGATGACCCAAATAACCTTGGTAGTTCGCGATATATCGCACTACGCAGATTCCTCTCTCTAGAAAGGAGGCTACAAAGAGATGACTATTCGAAACAGCGGTATATCCAATTCATGGATGAATACATTAAATCTAACCATATGGAGGAAGTAGATGCTAAAACTATGATGTCGTGCCGCCCTGCAGTCAACGCTGTCCGTCGAGTGATCTGTCAGCTCATGCTGGCAGTCGGGACTTTACGTCCCAAGCAAATCACTCATCATAGTTCCTTAACAAAAATGGCGCACAACGTGGGGCCACCTCAGTCAACTTCGCTGTCCAAATGTGTTTGGAACTGGGGACTGAGGCTACTTGAGATATGGACGTTTGGCTAGTGGCTAAATCATCTGACTCGGTAGTCTCATATCTAGTGGAGAATACGTGTGGACCTGAGGTTTGACGGTTTTGTTAATAGAATTTTTTTTGTAAAGTAAAGTTAGAGTTTTTGAAAGTTTTTGATATCTTGTTTCTCGATTTTGAATTAACGTAATGTTTGAAAGTTTTTGGATTTTGTTGGAAGTTAAATTTCGGCTTTAGGTTTGACCCTGGTCAAGCCTCAAGCCTGAACTATTAGTTGATTTTTTGGAAATTGTTTGAATTTTTTGAAATTTTTGAAATTGATCTTTCCCGCTGGCCTTCTGTCCTGGCAATGGTAGGTGGCCTCAAAAATTTTTTTTGTCTTTGCTCTCACGGAGACATGTCTCTGTTGGCCAATTGGCTGGACAGAGTTGTGAGTCTGTGAGACGACTTTTTGGCTTTCAGCTAACTAGTTGGCCAGATACATGGATCTGCCCAGTTGGAAGGTCAGCTGGACACGACAATCAGGTGAAGAGGAAGGAAAGAGTTGTTGGAGGATGGAAGTGATGCTGGAGACCTTCTGTAATCAGGAGTTGGCATACTGCTAACTGCCTGGCTGAAGAATTTCTAGCATCATTTTCAGTCTCTAGCTTCTCCAACCCGACTCTTCCCAGATTTCCGTGAGGACTCAAACAATTTTTTTTCAATGCACACATTCACGTCACTTGCTTGTATAGATGTTCTGACCTGAAAAGAGAGAGAGAGCGGCCTTTAGATTTTATGGTGAGAGGTAGCTCTGTGAGGTGAGGGAGAAATTTTATGATTTGGAAATTTTCTTTTGAAACGTATTAAGCGAAGTTTGGAACGAAAATTGTTGCTCGAACAATATTTCTCGTAGCTTGAGTAGTAACATTCTGCTAACTAATGTCTTCGAATAGTTGATTTTTTTGTTTGAAATTTTTGATAATCTCTCCGAACTGTTGATAAGACGAATGTTCGATAATAAAAAAATTTTTTTGCTGAAATTTTAGTCTTAATCTTCGAACGGTTGGGAAGAAATTTTTTTTGGAATTGTAGTATATCGTTCCAGCCTTCAAATTTTTAAACCAGTGTTTCGTTCTTCATTTTTGAAGAGCCTGTTAGTTTCCGAATTTCGAATTCTTTAAAAATTTTCTGATATCTATCCCAAACCCTTGGTTTGATGATTTTTTTGTTTTGAAATACCACTGATTCTACAATGGCTAAAGCGCGAACACCACCGCGAGCAACTGGGGTACCGATACCGTTGCCAGACCAGTGCTCCATCTGTCAGGAGGGCGACTGGTCAGGGCAGAGGAAGCCAGTGAAGACGGTCTGCAGACATGTGTTTCACAAGGAATGTCTGAAAACGTGGATTGGGCAGGAATCAAACTGCCCTAACTGTAGGTTTCATCTCACGCAGTATGACTTTACTGAGTATACAGGTGCGGTCCCGAAAATGACAAAGCCCGTAAAGACTGTCAGTCACGATCCATTACGTTCCATGCCAACAATTGACTTACTACCTTTGACAGTTCCACCCCCTAGTCGACGATCACTCTCTCCTGGAATGCCAGATCTACATTCAAGGACTCTTACCAATCCTAACTCGCGACGAAATAGCCCACTGCCTTCTGGCAGTGGACATACCTCAGCAGCTACGGATGCTTTGATGGCAGGCTTACGCATGCAAATGCAAGACCTAGTACGCGAAGGCCTCGAACAGAGCCTCGATGTTTTGCGGACTGAGTTAATAACTAGTGTCCACCTCCGTCCATGGGTGACCCAAGACCACCTAAAGAATTTCACGACTCGCGTAGGCAGTCTTCAAATAGACCGCATTCAACTTTTGGTCAGCCTAGTAATCAGCCTAGACCAGATTTTGTTCCACCCCCACCACCACCACCTATTCGTAACCCTGCAGGGGTAGGACAGCGACGCTCTGGCAGTCCTATCCGCAGGTGGAATATATCGTATAGCGCTGACAGCTCACGGCTTACTGTCGACGAATTTGTGTTTCGAGTGGAAGTTTTGACGTATTCGGCCTTAGAAGGAGATTTCGATCTTCTAGTAAGGCTCATGACAACCCTACTTTCTGGACAAGCTATGGACTGGTACTGGTCTCTCCTGAGGCAAAATCCACGCCTTCATGGGAGTATGTGAAGACATCTCTATTAGCTGAATGGGGAGTACCGCAAGATGACCGTAAGGTCAAAGTTCAGCTGGTGTTGCGCAAACAGAAAGCAGGGGAGTCATTTGCTATGTACCATCAACACCTGGTAGAGTTGCGCGATCAACTGCAAAGTCCCTTGGCGGACGGAGAATTTTTAAAGATCGTAAAGTCTAACCTGCTTCCAGACATTCAGCAAAAGATCTGCCTACATCCCACTATATATATACATCAACTACGGAGTCTCGTGGCTCAAATACAGGCGACGCAGCAGCGAATCGCGACAGCGAGCAGCTGGAATGCTTATCGCAGCCAAAGAGTCAGCGAGGTGGATGAATTTCATCACACTGAGACTGAATTGTACACATCGTCTGAATGCAGTGAGGAAGTCCTGCTATCTGCTATTACAACCCCTCAAAATGTAACCTGCTGGAACTGTGACCAGTCCGGTCACTTCTACCAAGACTGCCAGCAGGTGAGACAAGTTGTATTTTTCAACCCCGATTGCAGCCACTGTCGACAGAAAAACTTGAGACGGGTCGGGAATACCACCACTTCTTTCCGACCAGCGTCAACGTCGCAAGCAAGAACTGCAACGAACCCTCCAGTTCAAGCCTTGAACAAGGAGGAAGGTCCCTGAATTGTCCACTGATATCATTCAGTGATTCTGATTATGTCAGTAAAACACCTTATAGTACGAACATTTCACTGATGGAGACGGAGAGCCTGGTAGACTTCTCCGCGTATCCTCAAGCTCCCATTTCCACTTCTGGGGAGCCTATAACATTATTAGACACTTCTTTGGAAGAGTCTTTAATTTTCAATATCCCGATAAGACCGACAGCACTTTTTGCTGACAAAGTTATTGAGCAGGAGGTTTGGCCACCAAGCTCTGTTATGACGAGTGGGCGTGAGCCTGTTTTACATCCGCTGACGCCGTATCATACGCGTCTGCAAAAATACAACGCAGTAAGAGACGGGTAGGAGACGAGTCCCTAAGTGGCAGAGTTAGCTGAAATCGTGTTTCCTGACTTGGATATTAGACCGAAAAAGAAATGATCAACCATTCGTTGGCGGGAATACTGTCGACGGAGTAGGCTGGAAAGGAAAATTGGCACAGATTTCCGTGTCGATGCCAGACGACATTCGACCGTACGCCGAAGTAAAGCTGCTCGGGCGAACTCAGACTGGATTACTTGATAGTGGTGCCACTGTCAGTATTCTAGGTCAGGGAGCTCTAGAGAAGCTTGCAGAAGCAGATGTCGAATGGAAGAAGTATCGGACACAGGTCCAAGTAGCAAATGGTGCCATGACGACTGTGCATGGTCATGTGAACTTGAATGTCACTTTCCGTGATAAGACCCAAAACGTGCGTTTTTACGTGGTTCCTGGGCTCACACAGGCACTATATCTGGGAATAGACTTCTGGCGTCTATTTGGGTTGGCTCCAGACGTCCTGTGTATAGTCGCAGAAGTGAATCCAAGTGTAATAGCTACCTCCGACACCGACTGCCATATTCTTTCTAGTCTTGAGCAACAACGCTTAGAAGCCACTATACAGCTTTTCCCCTTTTTCGCCTCTTTAGGCCTGGGAAAAACTTCGTTGGTCACTCACAAAATTGAAACGAATGACGCGACCCCGATAAAACAGAGGTTTTATCCGATTTCACCGCCAGTACAAAGTTTGATGAGTGCCGAATTAGAACGAATGCTATCACTGGGTGTGATATAGGAGAGCCAGAGTCCTTGGAGCTCTACAGTTGTCTTAGTGAGGAAGCCTGGAAAAGTTCTGCTTTGTTTTGACGCCAGGAAGATCAACTCTGTTACGAAGAAGGATGCCTATCCACTACCGCAGATAGACGCACTTCTGAGTCGACTTCCTCTGGCAAACTACATAACGAGCCTGGACCTGAAAGACGCATTCTGGAAGATCCCACTAAACACTGATTCCAGAGAGAAGACCGCCTTTGCAGTGCCTGGTCATCCTCTCTATCAGTACACGGTGATGCCAATCGGCCTATGCAACGCTCCACAAACAATGTGCCACCTCATGGATAAAGTCATTCCTTTCGAACTTCGTGAGAACGTACTCGTCTATCTAGACGATTTATTAATTCTGTCATCACTTTGACTCGCATCTCACGTTACTATCCCGTGTAGCGGATTGTTTGAGGAAAGCTGGCCTCATCTACCAACGTAGAGAAGAGCAAGTTTTGTATCAAAGAGACCAAATACTTGGGTTTTATTGTCGTAAAAGGAGGTATGAAAACTGACCCTGACAAAATTTCAGCTATAGTTGACTATCCGTCACCTAAAACTGTTCGGCAGGCCCGACGCCTACTAGGTATGGCGGAATGGTATAGACGGTTCATCCCGAACTATGCTGACTTAACTGCCTCCATTACAGACACCTTGGAAAACCCTAGTCAGTTCAAATGGACACCTGAAGCCCAGACGTCTCTTGATCTTTTAAAACAAAAACTTACTTCTGCTCCGTTGTTAGTGAGTCCAGACTTCACCAAACCATTCGTTATACAGTGCGATGCGAGCCAACAAGGTATTGGTGGAGTGCTGATTCAACTAGATGACGAGGGCCACGAGAAGCCAATAGCCTACGTCTCGAAAAAGTTGAACTCAGCACAAAGAAATTACAAGAATGCTTAGCTGCAATCTTGAACGTACAGAAGTTCCGGCCCTTCAAAGAACTCTTCCCGTTTAAGATAGTGACTGATCATGCGAGCTTGAAATGGCTGATATCTCAAAAGGACCTCAGCGGTAGACTGGCACGGTGGAGTTTGAAGCTTCAGGGCTTCGACTTCACTATTGAGCACAGAAAAGGAAGCCTGAACGTCGTCCCTGATGCGTTGTCATGCATCCATTGTGACAGCCTGTCCACAAACGAAGATCCTGGACCCGGAAGTTGACCTTATTTCGCCATATTTCAACTCGTTGGAATATGAGGAACTGAGGCATAAGGTTAAAACGACTTCTGGTAAACTACCAGATCTTTGCGTCAGGGATGGCTACGTTTACATTCGGACTGTTCCGAGAACAGGCGATCCGAATCAGGAGGAAGAGCCATGGAAGCTTTGGATTCCACGAGGGCTTGTCACCGATGTCATTTCAATGGCTCATGATCCGCCACTGGCTTCACACGGTGGTATAGGGAAAACACTAGAACGTCTGAGAAGACACATGTACTGGCCACGAATGACACTTGACGTCAGAAACTACGTAGGTGCCTGTGACGTGTTTAAGGAAACGAATACTGTTCTGAGACCACCTATGAAAATTCAGTCTGTGACAGAACGACCATGGCAAAAGCTGTACATCGATTTTCTAGGTCCATATCCCCGGTCAGTGAAGGGAAACGTCTGCATTCTAATAGTTCTTGACCACTTTTCAAAATTTCCGATTCTCAAACCTGTGAGAAAAGCGTCTACACTCAATGTGTGCCAATTCATTGAGACGGAAGTGTTCCACGTGTTCGGAGTCCCGGAAGTCATAGTCTCTGACAATGGAGTCCAGTTTTGCTCGACTCAGTTCACCAGATTGCTGGACAAGTATGGGGTGAAGCACTTGCGAACGGCAGTTTACTCGCCGCAAGCAAACGCCTCAGAGCGAGTGAACAGGTCTCAATTGTTAGGGATTAGAGCGTATATTCGGAAGGAACATACGAAATGGGATGAGAAACTGAGCCAAATAGCTAGTTCCCTCAGGAGCTCTTTCCATAAAGCTACTAGTTTCTCTCCTTATCGAACACTTTTCGGTCAACAAATGATTGAACATGGCAGCTCCTATTCCATCTTGAGGAGCCTTGGAACTCTTAATGAGCCGTTGAGAGTAGATGCTGAGGACAAATTGAGATTGATCCGTGCGAGATTGCTGGAAAATTTACAACATGCGTTCGAACAGGGTTCACGAGCCTATAATCTCAGGGCGAAACCTGTGGATTTCAAAGTGGGTCAAGAGGTATTTAGACGGAATTTTGCCCAAAGCAACTTCGAACAGAAGACTAGTGCTAAACTGGGACGAAAATTTGTCAAATGTCGGGTTCGAGCCAAGAAAGGCAACTCCCTATACGAGCTTGAAGAACTGCAGGGGAAACGTCGTCTATCTATTGTCACGTTAGATCCTGGTAGCCCTAAGAAGGCATCCAGCCAGCTTTACTGGTAAACTATAGGATACCGCGAAGCCCTCCTAATGCCCCGTCAGTGGTGGGTGATATACCTGTTAGAATCCATTCCTGTATAAGGCTGTCAGCATGTCACTACTTCGACGACGCCTTGGAGATACACCCTTGAACAATCGCCAGTCGGAGATCAGGGTGAGATGTTGCGCCGGGAAAGCTTGGCGATCAGTTCTTTGGGTTGCTTATCGCACGGCTTCCTCAGCATCTCGGTGAGGAAAGGCATAGAGACATCGACCGGCTGGATTTTAGGTTACCAGCTTGTCGATGTGGCTTTGGCTTCCCACACAGAGAGGTATGTCGAGGTCTGATCAAAGACTGACGAGACTTCAGGGATGTGTCCTCGATGCGTCCTCGGTCAAGTAGAGCAACGTGAATATAGCACGAGTGATGAGGAATACGCATTAGGTCGTGGGTCGAGACACACATTGAGCGCACTCAGCGATGAGGCCTATGTTTAAGACCGGCTAGCTCAGTCGACCATTTTTCACCGTTGTCTGAAGCACGGGTGGCGCAGACCACTCTGCCCTGTTATGGTCGTAAAATATTGCATATAGCAAAATGCTACAAGAATTACTGAAGCGTGTAGGCCAGCTGCGGCAAGCATAAGAAAATGAACGCACTCCGACCGAGAGAAATGCGGTTCCTCGGTCTCGGTGTGACACGTCGATGTGACAGAAAAGAAGAAGAAGAGTTTTACTCGTCGTCAAAGTAAAAAGTCATCGGGGAACAACCAGAAAAAATTTGTAAAAAGTGTGGACATCCGACGTGCAAAAATTAAGAAGGAACAACCCCAAGAAATATAACAGGTATGCGTATTGTTACAATTAAAAATTTGCAACTGGAAATGAGTGCATCTATTATTGTAAATATCGTTACGGAAAATCCATTCTTCCGAGAGTACTCATTGTTCCGAAATTTTGCAGATAACTGAATTATACTTTTTCCTGGTCGATACACGAGGGAGAAGAGATATTGGCACTCTCCTAGTAACACTGAATATAAATATTCCTGCAAAAATTTAAAAGGAAAAAAAATTTCAACTCTAAGGAGGCCAAAGAGAATGGCCCAGCACATGTGATTTTTACTTGGCGAGGTCAAAGATATAAGGATCGCTGATTCATGTATATATATATCGCTACATAAAAATAAGGATAAATTGATCTTTTGTTGACCCGACCATCTCGCCATTGAAATATTAGGAAAATTTTCCCGACATCTTGCCCGAAAGTGTGATTGGTTTAGAAGCAAAGGAGTTGAATTGTGTAAAGTCTTAGTCAATAATCAATTGATTAATATTTATATTGCTGAGTATGATAATGAAAATGATGATTATAAAGCACATCGCATTATTCAGGCCTTTGATACTGCTCAATTTATAAAAAATAATACCAGAGATAATGCAGTCTTAAAGATTTTAGCTAGTGATTTAAATACAGATCCAAATGATATATCATATAGAATACTGACGCAATCTTCTGAATTGAAAGACTCTTGTAATGATATGTTTGTAGGAACTAGCGACTGTGAAAAAAATTCTTATACAGCTGCATCTATTGCTAAGCAATATTCATTAGGAAAGAGAATTGATCATATTTTAATAAGACCAAGAGATAATAATAATAATAATGTATTTATTTGGAACAGTACTAAGATAATAAGATCTTTAAATGTACATTACATGTAGGCATTCAACGTGGAAAAAAAAACTTAAAGCAAAAGACTTATATGTATTAACAAATGAAGAAATGAGTAGAATTAATGATGATGATTACGAGGTATCAATCTCTGAATATGGACTTCCATTGAAAGAACGTGTACCAGGACATTTATTTAGTTATTCAGATCAGGAAGCAGTTTATGTTAAAGTAAAACTAAGGAAAAAAAACAAACAAAAAATACCAGCAAATAGCATCTGTGATGCAAACGATTCGTTTAATGAGAACCAACTACAAACAAAATTGGCATTAGAGGAATGTGTTGTTATTTGTAATGCAAGTCTACAAGAATTGAAGACAGATTGTATGATATACATTGGCATGGCTATGTTTCTTGCATCTCTTCTATTAGTGTGTAATGGATATTCTTCCACCTTATAGCCTACACACGTTATAATTAATACTGAAATTTTGTTTGTCCGGTATCAGTCTAAATTCTGCTTTTTTATGGCCACATTATGGAATGCAATGGAACGTCATGGTATACTGTCTGGAAAACTATCAATGGAAATAGCTCTAGTTTTTTTTTTTTAAGAAATGAGCTTAATTCAGCGATAAATTGTGAAAAGGATATATTTTTTTCTATTTACTCTTATTTAAGAGTAATTGGTGATTTTAGATATTCGTATTCAGAAGTTTGTAGTTTTAAGCACTATTTTGAACTCTATCTAATGAAAAAAAAATAATTTCGTTCAAGTGTAGTTACCAGTGCCGCTGGGCAATATTATTTCAACTCAACAGAAATTCTTTTTGTGATAAAGCATACAGACAGCAAGTCGAAGCATTAACCTCCAATTTAATTCATTTAACTAGATGGCGGATGCTGAAGCGTTTCATCATGCCGTGGAATTTTCACCGTGAGTATCATTGATATATTACACATTTTCTTTTGGTATACGCATACTTCGGCTTCGGTAGCGACTTGCACTGTAGAGCCTTCTTTATCGATAATGATTTTCATATATTTATATACATACGTTTTCAACTTGGAACTATACTTGTACATATATTTATAATTTAATACTATACCTGCATATTTTATTTATAATTTCATGGTATACTTACCTATATACCTTTTCAACTTGGAACTATACTTGTACATATATTTATAATTTAATACGATACCTACCTATTTGATCGATATTCGTTTTCACATATTTATGTACATATGTTTTGAATTGATGAGATTTTTTTTTCTCTGAAATTATAACGTAAATATGAAATTCTGAAAGTTGTAATTCTTCCTTCACCATCCTGAAGCCCTCTCACATAGGATGAAGGTCATCTAGGCTCGCCTAGTCTCTCTCTCTTTTTACAGGTCAACTAGGGACTCTGAAGAATTATGCCCCTCAGAGTCAAATGAGAGGATGGGGCAGGCAAGGAAGGCAGAACATCTGCGCCTTCAAGACCGAATGTGTGCCGGCTTGTTGTGTTAGGTAGGCACGAATTTTTTTGATTATCGCTGACGGCAGCGGCAGGTCTTTTGTGGAACCCCCTACACTATCCGCCAATAGTTGAGGCGAACTAGCGTGAAGCCCTTCAGTCAACGCTGTCCGTCGAGTGATCTGTCACCTAATGCTGGCAGTCGTTACTTTACGTCCCAAGCAAATCACTCATCATAGTTCCATAACAATTTTTGTGTGAAAAAATGGTTTTATTTTAATATCGTGTGCGAAGAACAGTTACGTCGGCGAAATCTACCACCCAAACAAAAAACGTTCACAACAGACTGCTGATATATACGAAAGAAAGAACGCGCAAAATATATGTATTTTTAACGGTAAAAACGTCCGTATGAAATTTATAGGATCAAAAAAGAACCTCGCCACTAGATCACATGCTTTTACCTCTTTAACTTGAGACCCCACACCCCACATTTTATGCAACTCTTATACGGGGTGGTACAGCACCCCAAAGCCCCGAACCGCCAAGCTAAATTTTTTTTCACTTATTTTTTTCTCTTGAATGTCAGCAATACAACTATAAAAACGGCATTGCTCTACGCCTCCCCCCCCCACCCCGCAGTAATTTTTGTAAAGAATTTGTAAAGCACGGTGACTTTACCGTAAATTCACGAAATACTATTATTAACAATTTTTTTTTCGTTCGAAGTGTAGCGTACATATGGTAAATATCCATTTGAGCATATTGATCAAGGTTAAATCTGGTTTACGTTTCAATTCTAGGAAACAAATGTTGGGAAAAACCCCTCAACAGAGGTAGGATATTAGAATATTAAGACAGTCGACGTCTGATTCTGTCTTCCACTTTCTATGAGCAATAACAGCGGTGTCTCAAAGGGATTAAAAATGTGTTTTACGTTCGAGGAATGTTTTCGAAAGAATAAATCTTTCAGGTTTATTCCTGGCATAATTGGGGAGTAGCTAAGGTATGAGTGAATGGAGGATAAATGAGCAGAATGTCCAGTTCTTACCAAATACCGTTGAGACGCAGGCTTAGATCGCTATCGGGCATGGAAAGTGGTTGATGAATCGAAATAAACGGAGTACATTTGAAAATAATTTACAAGTGAATTCTGAGTTAATCTTTTCCTCTCTATTCTGTAATATCTCAAGTGTGGGTTCGAAAACATTCGGGTCGCGAGATAGTTGTGAAGTTTTGAAAGTTTGTGAGATTTGGTAAAATCAGTGAATGTAGGTATAGGTATATATTGTGGACTGATAATGCTCAATGAATTGAAAACTGTGAATTAGAGACTGAACTAAAGACTGTGAAATAAAAAGCAAACTAGAGACTTCTTTTTTGATAATATATAGACTTGTGTAATATCAAAGTGCAAAGTGTAAAAATTCCCTTTAGAACTCACATATATAACAAGAAATAGTATGTCTGTGACGGAAAACGACAGTCTTGTGACCCAGTTCGACAATCAGCCAGCAAGTCAGGACGATCTCGAAATGGATCCGATACCGGGAGATTCTGTGGTAAGCCCTCCGGGAAAGGTAGGTGGAAATTTAAGTGAAGTAGATCTTCTTAAGTGGGAAGTAGACTTATTGCGGCGAGAAAGAGAAATTTTATTGAATAGGAAATCGCCAGTTCCTAGTTCAAGCAGACATAGTGAAATAGATAGTACACAAAGATGTTTAAAAGCTGGCTTTCACGAAATAAGCCAAATAATAGCAGAGTTTAACTCTTCTTTAAATAACAAACCCCATGCAGCATTGTGGAATAAAAACGTTGATGGGCTCAAACGGGTGGACAGAGGAAGAAGCCTTGCTTTATGCATCCTTACGATTAAAAGGTGCTGCCAAACGCTGGTTCGATAGCAGACAGGGCTCCATTAAGAGCTGGGCTGTTTAAGGACGAACTCAAACAGAGCTTTTCCATTGGAACAGATGATGCCAGTGTTGCGTATGAAATCATGACCAGGCAAAAGCAAGATGAAGAAAGTATATAAGACTACTTTTACAATATAGCTGCTTTGGGTAGAAAAATAGACTTGGATGACTTGACTATAATTAACCACATTATTGGTGGGTTAACAAATCAAGACCTTATTAACATCCTTATGGCAACCGAATGCGAAAATTTATCTGATCGTAAAACTAAATGGTTTGAAGAAATGATATTGCAGGGACACAGACGTAATCAGCTGGCGGACGAAACAAAATTTGGTTTTAATCATAACATTAATCCATGTAGATTCTTGAGACAGTTAATGCATGTCCTGTCGCGAAGAGCGCGCCCATTGTCAGCTCTACCTGCATCCGTCTTGCGACGAATGCAGATGGGCGCTGCAACTGACACCTCTTGCTGCAAAATCATCTTGGGATTCATGTGGGTGGCCGCACAGCGAATACGCCGCTAGCGATCAGCCGATTTGGGGTGGTTCTTGCTACCCACATCCGTTGATGATTGATAATTTGTGCGAAATAAATGAAACAAAACAAACGGGGAACTGAGTTGTTTACATGGGGACTTCAGACGGACGGACGGCAAAAAAAAACTTCTCGCTTCGCCTCCACTCGTGCAACTTGAAAACCTGGAAGGAAAATTTATGTTTAAAACTATACCAGCGTTGCAGTACTGAAATGAAATAATAAAAAAAGGTTAACGCCGTACAAGTGGCTACCACCCGGAGAAGTTCGACGCGGAGAGAGAGATATTTGAGAGAGAGAAAAAAAACGTGGACTTCGGATGATGATGAGGTCCGGACTGGACATGACTTAGGCCCATCGCCCCCATCCACCCTGGCTAAGATGTCACAGTCAGAAGAAAATTCTTAGCCCCATATCGGCCAGTGTGTGTGTGTAAGCAGGAGTCTCACCGCCACCCATTAAACACTTACTCGAGCATATTAAGCACTTGACAACGTGGGCATCTGAAAAGGGGGTAATGCATGAGTACAGCTGGAGGAAATAAGTTCATACAACTAGGTTGAGTTCAAACGTTATAATGTAGAATGGTTTACGGCGACTTGCGGAATTGTAATACACTTGTTATATGACAAAGATGGTTAACCTAGTGTAGCTATTTCACACTCTTAAACTAAATGCAAAACATCTGCGTAATCTTACCTACCTATGTTGCTCGAGCCCTACTCTAAAGACACTTAAATCTAGACGCGTGTACGCATGGACACGATCAACGAAATTTCACTGTTCAAATAACATTAAATAAAACCAAAACAAACAAAAAAATGCTTATTGCCTTAAAATAGAGAAGAAAAACAAAAAAATGTAGAAAAAAGGGGGACCAGCTTGTCAAACGTAGAGCGGATTAGTTAGCCAGGTAGGGTGCAACTCTTCTTAACGCTGCACAGCAAGACCAGAAGGGTCGATTCGCATCGGTTTGACAAATGGAGTCACGCTTTTTGCTCACGAACCTGGATACCAACAAGCTGATGTAAAACATTCACTCTAACGTCTTCTTCTTGGACACTAGGCAAGCTTCTCCACTACTTAGTTCCTCCTCCTGAATCTCATGTACTCCCAACTAGTTCGGGAACTCTTCTCGTGCCCGACCAGGGCCACGACCAGCAGGCTGGATTCGTATAGTGCCTCCCGGATATGTGCGTTAATTGACACCAGTAGGGAGACCCCAATGCAGGTCACATTCGCTGGTATTTGATGGAAAGGAGAAAAGAAATCTGACGTTTTAAACTGATTATGTTATATATGCGCTCCGCAGGTACGACCAAGCCAATAATACTTGAAAAGCAAATCTGACAATTGATTATGCCACGTATATATACGTCCCGTAGGTACGTAGGTGTTTGATTTGGATTCACGCTTTGAACTAAATATAGTATATGTATGTCGCGCCGGTTTGATTGTCTTGCTGACACCTGATATGATGTATATTATGGAGCACTAAGGTACCAATATGAGTTGCTCAGGTACGTCTAAGCCAATAATATTTAAAAAAAATTATCTGATAGTTCATTATGCCGAGTATACGTATACGTCCCGTAGGTACGTTCAGTTCACTGAAGGTCTATTTGAATTCACGCTTTGAACTAAATATGGTATATGCACGTCGCGCAGGAATGATTGTCTTGATGGCACCTGATATGATATATGTTATGGAGCACTCAGGTACCAATATGAGTTGCTCAGGTACGTCTAAGCCAATAATATTTGTAAAAATTATCTGATAGTTGATTATGCCGAGTATAAACCTCCCGTATGTACGTTCTGTTCACTGATGGTTGATCTTTCTTTAGCTCGTGTGCTTAGGATTCGGCGTAGCGAAATGGACCTCTGGTTAGGCTCAAGTGCTGTAAATAAACGTTAATATTCACTCAAGCTTACCAATGGTGGGGGCTTAAGTGCTGAATACTAGTAAAGCAAAAGGCAGGCTTCTTTACTTTGGAAGTTCTTTACTAAAACTTAAAAATTCTTACATTACTACTGCTTTTATAATGCTTAAAAATTACTAACTAAGCAACTTAGTGTAATGAACTTAAGGTGCTATGAAGTAAGCAATATTTGTCTTGAATTCAATAATTATTGGGGGCAATTGCTTACTTTGCGCAATTTGCCTAGTAAGCAAGAGTTCAATAATTATTGGAAACAATTATTGCTTATTTGTTTTTATGCTATGCGGTTTTTGACCTTTTGTATATCTACAGTCAGATTTATTGTCTTATACTATATATCTACAAATCTGAACAATTTTGCTATTATGTAGATCTACAGTTATTTATGTTCAAGTTTGAACTTTCTGCCGGGGGGACGCTATTGGAGGAAGATTGAACTCTGACATACTCTCCACGTCCTCTATGGGTGTTGCCTCAGTACTTGATAACGTGAATTTTCGCTTCCACTTGCATCTTATGACTGTGATAATCCCTGCTATGATGAGTATTGTGGTGGTTGAGATGCTTGCACCGGTGATGTGGTGATGAATGATCTCCCAGCTTCCCTCAACATGAAGATTGTCACCTTCAGCTTCCAATGCCTCGTAGATTTGGTCGGACGTCTTTATAACTGGTTCCATGTCTGTCGATATTGTTAAGCTGTTAATTGTTGGTAGGGAGACATTGATTGGCACAGGTTTTATAAAGGACGCGATGACTGGTGTTTTCAACGGGTATTCGGATTTGAGTGTATTTCGCTTCGTTTTTATTGTACATTATTGCGAAATTCTTTTGATTCCAGTGCCATTTAAAAGGATGTCCTCATGATTTCCATTACACTGTATTCCTGCTGTGGTGGGTTTGTTGGCAACAAATAACCAGGTGTTGATCATGTGAAGGTGCTTCCATAGAACGCTTGTTAGGTTGAATTGTCTGATTGGACATTCATTGCCTTCGTGTCGGTGATATAGTTCATCTATGATGCAACTCGGATGATTCTCGATGCTTCGTATGACTGTTGGCGTGCATAGTAACATATGTTTTTTTGTATTTACGCAGCTATCCAATTCCATCTCAGTTAAACTAAAGTAGGACTGTGTGTTGTAGTTTATGGCTAGAATAGGAGTCGCAAGATCTAGGACCACGTATTGATTGTCTGATTTTTTTTTGAGGTATTGCTGTACATTTTATTAGATTGTACTGGGATAGTTCGGCTATGTTGATGTATGCTAATACCTTAATCTCTTCTGCTGAGAATTCTAGCTCAATTTTGGCGTTGTGGAATGGCAGAATGTCTAAACTTGAGGGCAGATTTCCTTTGGCTTTGGTTCGTATTTCTGATATTTGGGCAGGTTTCAGGAAGTCTATTAGACTTCCATAATGGAAGTAAACCCTAGTGATCTTGTGATATTTTTCTAATAATTCCTCTAGGTAATTAGCTGCAGCATGGTATGCTGCGAGGAAGTGTATGTTTAATTTGTTTGTGTCGGGCCCTGCGAACCATTGTGCTTGAATCTTTTTAATTACTATCAATCCCTGGTTCAATCTATCGGTGAAAGTGTTTAGCTTTTTCACTGTTCTTGCTTCTGTTTCGTTGGCTGTTGCGATAGTTGTAAGCATGATATTCGTTTGATAGTTGATCGTTTGAAGTAGGAGCTTTTGGTTATGATCTATTTCGTCAATATTGTTATACACCTCATCGTTGACTCCGAATACCCTCTCTAATAGCCTACCCAGAATTACTCTTTTTACCCTTTTAGTTGTTTCTATGTGGTTTTGGGTTTCCGTGTGGATTTCCTCGAGATGATGTATTAACCCTTGGCAATGTGTTTCGTCGGATATTTTGTATGTCTCGTCGCAGAGTGTTTTTATTTGATTCATTGTCTGTTTTAACATGCTGCTATAATTACTTATTTCTGCTGAGGACAAGCTGAATTCAATTCTGAAGGTGCCTCGCTTCACTTGGACATCGCCCATTTGCTCAACGTACAAGCCTGCTTTTGGTTGAGTTAGGTTGTAGGAACAGTGCCCTACTTTCACAAATAGGAGTAGCGGGAGGCAGAGTATGGTTGGGTGTATTGTTGTCCACCGTCCTCCATGATTAGTCGGCCTTCTATACTCTTCAGAATAGTGTCTTTTCGCGAAGTTAGGTGACTGTGTTTTATAGCGCATTTCGTAAGCCTTGACTGCCTGTAATTGTTTTTCTATAGGTACTAAATTTTTGTACCCAGTTGTTACAGGGTAAATTCGAGCACCATTACGCTTACGTTGCATATGATCGCGTCGAAATTTATGTACTTGTGCCTTATAATTTGATGGCGTGTCTGTGCAGGTGTCTCTTTTTTCCTGCTTGTCTGCTGTTGAACGCCCTTTGGTTTCATTTCCATTTGCTGCTAGATCCCGATGTGAGGTTAATGCGAGGACATTGACGCGTGCGTTGTTTACTGCGCAGAAGTTTTGAGTTGGTTTTGATGAAGCTATGTTTCCTAGTGTCTCGTTTTCACCGGCTGACTGGTCTGCGAAGGACATGCTCACTTTGCTTACTTTCATTCTCTTAACTAACCTCTGGTCTGTATGCATATCTTGAGCTGGCTGTCTCCTTCTTAGCGTGCTCATTGAATGAGCAGCAATTTTTCTCTTTACGCAGCTCTGGGTTAGACTATTGTCGTCGTGTTCTTCCACTGGCAAGGGACAAATTTTTGCTATTGGACGTTTTATGGTATGATCACCTTTGTATCTTAGTGTTACTACTCTCACCAAGTTGTCCGATCCTGGGTGTACTTCTGTGATTCTTGCAAGTGGCCAATTTGTGGAAGGTGTACCCACGTCTTTTATAAGTACAACTTGTCCGATTTTAACATTGCTAGTCTTGCTTTTCTATTTTGACCGTTGCTGTAATTGCTTAAGGTAGTCCTTCGTCCATGCTTGCCAGAAATCTTTACTCATCTTTTGGATATGTTGCCATCGAGAGAGACTGTGCTGTTCCTTCTCCCATCCCGTTGAATCTGGAGGCACAATTAGTGCTTCTCCCACAAGGAAATGTCCTGGAGTGAGTGTGTTTATGTCTGTTGGATCGTCCGTCATTGGGCACAGGGGTCTTGAATTGAGACAAGCCTCAATTTGACAGAGTAAAGTTGACATTTCTTCATATGTAAGTGTGGTTTCCCCTATAATTCTCTTCAGATGATACTTAACTGCTTTAACACCGGCTTCCCAAATTCCTCCGAAGTGAGGAGCTGCGGGGGGAATAAAGTGCCATGTCGTTCCTTTATTTGCTAGATATGAAGCTGCGCTTTTCACGTTTTCTTTATTAAGTACTTTATTAGCACTAACGAAGATTGTGGCATTATCACTATAGATGTCAGTGCACGTGCCCCTTCTTGCAATGAATCGCTTGTAGGCTGCGAGGAAATCCTCTGTTGTCAAGCCGCTTACGATCTCTAAGTGTATGGCTTTAGTGGTCAGACATACAAACACTGCAATGTAACCTTTATAACTTGTGATTCCTCTGCCTTTAGATGCTCTGATTTATTGGCCCAGCGTAGTCTATTCCTGTGTGGCTGAATGGCTTTGATGGTGTGACCCTTAGTGTTGGTAGTGCGCCCATTTGCTGAGATGGGTTTTGCGTCTTAAAACGGGCACAACGAATACATTTGTTCAATACGTTCTTAACAGTATTCTTGCCTCTGATAATCCAAAACTTTCTGCGAATGAATGCTAAGGTTGTCTGATTTGATCCGTGGAGTGTCCGTTCGTGGGATTCTTGAATAATTAATTTGGTTATGTGATGACTCGAGGCTAGGATTATTGGGTACTTTTCGTTGTAAGGTACGTTGGAATTACCGATGCGCCCTCCTAATCTGATGAGTTCCTCTGTGTCTAAAAACGGGTTGAGTGATAAGAGTGCACTTTTCCTTTCTAAATTTCGATTTTTGCGTAAGTTGTGGATGTCAGAGGTGAATTCATTTTGCTGAATGATACGGACTATGCTATTGAGAGTATTCAACATCTCTGGTGCTGTAATATGCACTTTGCTTATTGGTTTCCTTCTGCAAGCGTTGATAAATCTTTGACAATAAGCCCACACTCGTAAGAGTTTAGGTAACTTGCTGTACTTTAAGAAGATTTTTTCTTGGTACGCGTCCTTTTCTGATATGTTTCCGCATGTGATTTGGCGTTTCATTTCTTCCATTGTCGATAGTTCAGGTGATGCAACGGATGGCCATTTGCTCTTTTGTTCCATCAGCCATGTAGGCCCATGCCACCATAAATTTAAGCCAAGAAGTCTTGATGGGTTGATTCCTCTAGATGTCACATCTGCAGGGTTATGCTCTGACCGAACGTGATACCAGATGTTTGGTGTTGTTAATTCTACGATTTCAGCTACCTTATTTGCGACAAAGGTTTTCCATTTTTCTGGGCCTCCTTTGATCCAAGCTAATGTGATTGTTGAGTCTGTCCAGGCGTATGTGATAACGTGTTGAAAATGCATGATGACTTTTACCTGGTGTAACAATTTTGCCAAGAGTGCTGCACCGCATAATTCCAGCCTTGGAAGTGTTTTCTTAAGTTTTATGGGTGCTACTTTGGTTTTAGCCGTTAGTAGTGTTGTTTGAATTGTTCCATCTTGCTTAATAACTCTGCTGTAGACTGCCGCAGCATACGCTTTTTCGGATGCATCACAGAACCCGTGAAGTTCTATTTCTTGATTTGAAAGGGTATGCTGCATCCATCTAGGAATGGAGATTGACTCAATTTGTGGGAGCTCCTTCTTGAATTTTTCCCATTTTTGAGATACATCTGTTTGTACTTTCTCATCCCATGAGTTTCCTTCCATCCAGAGTTCCTGCATCATGATTTTAGTTGTTATCATTATCGGTGCAAGCCATCCAAGGGGATCGAACAGTTTGGCGATATCTGACAGCATGGTTCGTTTTGTTTGTTGTTTTTGTTCACAAAGATTGACTTTAAAATGGAACGTGTCTGTTGCAGGCGTCCAATATACTCCCAAGGTTTTAATCGTTTCTCCGTTGCTGATCTCAATTGGGTCTTTCTCCCGTAATTCTTCTGGAATTGTTTTGAGGAGGTTTAAATCATTACTTGACCATTTTCTTAGGTTGAAACCCCCTGCTTTTAGCAGCCCAATTAATTCGAGCATAGTGGTCATACTTTCTTGCATTGAATCTCTTCCAGACATTAAATCGTCAACGTAAAAGTCTTTTAGAGTGGCGTTTACAGCTTGAGGGAATCTGTTATGCTCATCGACTGCTAATTGTTGTAATGTCCTAACTGCCAAGTACGGTGCTGAGGCTGTGCCATATGTAACCGTCGTTAGAGCTTATTTCTTAATAGGTTCGTCTTCTGAAAACCTCCACAGTATTCTGTGCAGGTTTTGTTGTTCATCATCGATTTGTATCATCCGATACATCTTCTCGATTTCGGCTTTGAACACATATTTGTGTGTCCGCCAACGTAGTAGGATGTCGAATAGGTTTTCTTGCAAGCGTGGTCCGACGTACATTATATCATTTAGACTCAGTCCGGTATTGGTTTTAGCGGAGGCATCAAACACGACTCGTAATTTTGTCGTGATGCTTTCCTCTTTTATTACTGGTTGATGAGGTAGATAATAGGTGATACCATCCGCTTTTGGTGAAACTTGCTTCATGTGTCCTAGATTTAGGTATTCCAACATAAATTTGCTGTACTCCTTTTTTAAAGTCACACTCTTCCGAAATCTCTTTTCAAGTTGAAGTAATCTGGCCAAGATTGTGTGCGTTTTCTTTTAGTGGCATTGACACTGTATATGTCCCATTGAAATTTCGAACGTGTAATTCTTTGAAATGCTTTTGGACAACTTTATCATCTTCCGATAGGCTAGAATTTGTTGGTAATTCCTCTATCTCCCAGAATTGTGTTAGTTGTTCGTTCAGCTTGACCATTGATACCATGCTAATTACATTTTTTTGCGTTGTTGTCTTTTGAGTTTCGATTTTCCCAGTCACAATCCACCCAAACGTTGTATTTTGAATTAGCAACTCATCTCTTGGTTTCCGTATACCTTCGAGTAGGATAGATCCGTATACGTCTGCACCCAGTAGCACATCAATTGGCCCAGGTGTGTTTAAGGTTTGGTCGGCCAATAGAAAATTGTGGTTTTCCCATAACTCGCCAGGTGATATTGGTGTGCAGGGTAACATTTGTGTTAAGTTGGGTAGTACTAATATTTCTACTTCCAACTTGTAGCTAGAGGGAAATCGAGGTGAAAGGTTTAGCAAAACTTGGCTTCTTGATGTGCTTGCCGTAGTGTTTCCTACACTTGAGATTTCTATTTCAACTTTATTTCTTGGTAGCCCAAGTGTTTGAACTGCTTTTTCTGTCACAAATGAAGCTTGTGATCCGGGGTCTATTAGTACTCGAAGTAGCTCATTAGTACCCATGGCTGTATGTGCTTTTACCAATGCAGTAGCTAACATTACTTGTTTCTGTAGTTTGACATTGTAGGTTGCCTTCTTGGTTTCTTCTATGCTTTCTTGTGTGGTTTTGGTTGATGCCGCATGTGAAGATACTGGTTGTCTTAACTCACCGCTTTGTCCTGACGTTGCTTGGTGCATGTGTAATAAAGTATGATGATACTTTTTACATTTATTGCATCGTTGTTTGCTTAAGCACTTGATGTCTTCTTTGTGATTTAAGCAATTCGGACATAACTTATTGGGCTTTATAAATCTGCATCTCTCATTCACGTCTATTGCTACAAATTTCTTGCATTTGTAGATTGAGTGAGCTTCATTGCAGTATTAACATCTGACTTCGATTGCATGAAATGTCTTAGTCATTGATCTTGACGTCACGCTTAGTTTGCAAGAGTCATAAGCTTTCTTTTGGTCTTTAAAATTCTCTAAAGACTGAAAGCGGGTCTCGATGAATTTTAAAAATTCATTCAGATCTGGGATTTCTCGTGGTTCTTTGACGCACTGCTCGTACCAGCGTCGTGTTTCTCTATCTAACTTTTTAAAAGATAGAAAACGATGATCGGTCCCCAGGTATCAGTGCTAATTCCTAAATTATGTATAGCATAAATGCATTCACGTATAGTGTCGTGAATATGCTTAAGACCGCCTGGAGTTTCTATGTTCTGGTGCTGTTGATTGAAAAGTACTTCAAGTTGACTGAACAATACCTTTCATTCATTAGCTCCCATGCAGCTTGGTAATTTGAGTCAGAAATTTCCAAGTGCTTTATAATTTTTGCCGCTTCGCCCCTGATATTCGTTTTAAGGTATTGGAGCTTTTCTGCATTGCACAGCCGTTTGTTGCAATGAATTGTTTTTGAGAAAATATCTCTAAAAGCTGGCCAGTTGTTATAAATACCTTCGAATGAAGGTATTGTTTGCCGTGGTAGCCGTAACCCCGCATCTTCAATTGTGTGCGTTTCACTGGGTTCATCTGTTTTTTGTCGTTCATGTAGTAATATCATTACTTCTTGTACTGCTGTTTCCAAGTTCTCGTAATCACCTGACTGGAAGTACGGGTCATTGAATTCATTCTCGAATTCGTTAATTTCTTCATGCAGTTCTGTTATATTGTTCAACTGCTCATGTAGATTCCATATTTTATATTCATAGTACATTTTTGTGTGAGGGCTGTTTTTGTTTCGATGTATGTCTCCTATTATTCTCCTAATGGAATTTATTTTTAACTTTTGTCTTTTGAGTCTGCCTATCTGCTCAATATTGTTTTTCGGGGTGACTAATTTAAAGTCGTCTTCTTCTTCGGTCGTGTCACGGTTTATATTATCATCTTTTGGCGAAGTTCCAACTGCAGGTTCTTCATCTTGATCTTTCTTACTTTGATCATTGTCTTCTTCCCCTTCTTCGTTTACATACTGTTTATATGTGCTGATACGCTTCATAGCTTCCTCATAAAAACACTTTACTTGACGGTAAAAGTCGTTTTTATATAGCTGCGATCGGTTGAAATATTTTCTACCAAAATCTCGTGTCGAGATTTAAATTCCGTCCAGTATTGTAGAAAAAGCTTCTCTTTCTCTGCAATGTACGCTAGTGTTTTTCGAATAGGGCCATCTTTCTTCATGTTGATTAGCGTATCCTCGATAATGCCAGCAATTTGCTTTTGATCTTTCAAAAGCTGCTGTATTTTTGAAGTGTCCATGGCTGGTTCTGGTTTGTTCTTCTCGAAGGACCAATCTTTCTTTAGCTCGTGTGCTTAGGATTCGGCGTAGCGAAATGGACCTCTGGTTAGGCTCAAGTGCTGTAAATAAACGTTAATATTCACTCAAGCTTACCAATGGTGGGGGCTTAAGTGCTGAATACTAGTAAAGCAAAAGGCAGGCTTCTTTACTTTGGAAGTTCTTTACTAAAACTTAAAAATTCTTACATTACTACTGCTTTTATAATGCTTAAAAATTACTAACTAAGCAACTTAGTGTAATGAACTTAAGGTGCTATGAAGTAAGCAATATTTGTCTTGAATTCAATAATTATTGGGGGCAATTGCTTACTTTGCGCAATTTGCCTAGTAAGCAAGAGTTCAATAATTATTGGAAACAATTATTGCTTATTTGTTTTTATGCTATGTGGTTTTTGACCTTTTGTATATCTACAGTCAGATTTATTGTCTTATACTATATATCTACAAATCTGAACAATTTTGCTATTATGTAGATCTACAGTTATTTATGTTCAAGTTTGAACAGTTGATTTGAATTTACGCTTTGAACTAAATATGGTACATGCCCGTCGCGCAGGTATTATTGTCTTGATGACACCTGATATGATATGTTATGAGCACTAAAGTACCTATATGAGTTGCTCAGGTACGTCTAAGCCAATAATATTTGTAAACATTATCTGATAAGTGATTATGCCGTGTATATATACGTCCCCCAGGTACGTTTGTCTTGCTGACACCTGATCTGATATGTTATGAAGCACTAGGGTACAAATATGAGTTGCTCAGGTACGTCTAAGCCAATAATATTTAAAAAAAAATTATCTGATAGCTGATTTTGCCGAGTATATACGTCCCTTAGGTACGTTCAGTTCACTGATGGTTGATTTGAATTCACGCTTTGAACTAAATATATGATGTCCCACAGATACGTTTGTCTTGCTGACACCTGATGTGATATGTTATGAAGCACTAAGATACCAATATGAGCTGCTCAGGTACGTCTAATCCAATAATATTTGTAAAAATTATCTGATAAGTGATTATGCCGTGTATATATACGTCCCACAGGTACGTTTGTCTTGCTGACACCTGATATGATATGTTATGAAGCACTAAGGCACCAATATGATCTGATAGTTGATTATGCCGAGTATATACGTCCGTCCCGTAGGTACGTTCAGTTCACTGATGGTTGATTTGAATTCACGCTTTGAACTATATATGGTATATGCACGTCGCGCAGGTATGATTGTTCAACTCCGTAAAATTTGCGAGCAAACAATAAATAAATCGTCTTCACTGAGGTTATGTAGGCACACAAGCGGTTTGTAGCACTAGAAAACGCGGTTCTGATTTCTTTGCGCCCACATGGTATTCATATCTACGACTTATCCTCTAGAGCAAAAGGCTCTCTGGTTCCCTCGGCGGACTTATCCCTCGGGTTTTATCTTCGCAGGTAAAAAAAAAAATATAACAATACTTGGAACTAGACTACAGGTTGCACCGGATATAAAAAAAGCTTGACAACATTTTCCCTTTTCCTACTGTCACACCAGCTCGCCACCTTCCTCTTCAACAGACCACCAATGAATCTCCAAAAAAAAAACCCATCAAAACGTCCACATCTCACCCGTTCCGAAATGCCCGAGAGCCATCCCTCGCATCTCATCGTGGGTACTCCATGTCATCGGTATGACTTGCAGTTAGAACGTTCTCGTCTAATCTGTCGTGGTGAGCTGACATTGGGTGGTTTGCCATCACGTGATGCTACTCGACTTGTCGCTCGAATAGTTCACGACAGACGGGACGGTGCTCAAGTTCCAGTGTGGAATGGCCTGAACATAATATGAGATTAGTTGCAATGCGTTTTGTCAAAGCTTCTCAAACTATTCATGGCGCGCACTATTTGGCTTACCGGTGTGCTAGTGTGGAAAGTGGCAAAAGGCAACTTACTCGAATTGTGGTTTTTCAAGCTTTTTATGCGCTTTTTTTCTTTTTTCAGGTGTACCAGAAAGATAAAACGAAAAATATATAATGAAAGAAAAGACACTTAGAGGGGAAAGTGGGAATAGACAGGTGAAAGAAAAGTAGCGTGCAGGCAGAGCGCTACAGCGTGGGGACGACCCACCGAGAATAGAGTCTCATTCCGGGCACAACGGGGAAGGGAGAGTAAAGAGGGAAAGGAGAAGAAAGAGAAGAAAACAAAAAAAACAAAAGGCTTGCTTGGGAGGTGAACTATGAATGATAACTTTGCAGCCGCGTCCAACGTGGGGACGACCCGCAAGAGTCTCAAGCCGGGCATACGCTAGACCCTGTGTTGTTGAGATCTAAGATCCCAATTCGTCTTGAGCGAGGGAGGTAGATCGATAGACATCATCTACCAACTCGCCTTGCCCAATGAACTGACCAGGAAGAGGTGCAGCGATTGATTTATTCGCTACGGGAATGTTTGGCTCGAGGTTACGACTTCGTCGGTGAAATGCCGCTACTTATCGTTTTGTTTTCTGCTGAAACCGGTCGCAACACCCCGGAAATCCCCCAATCCCAAGAGAGGAGATCGCTTCGTAAGAGATAGAATTCATCTATCAGCTCACTCAGGACGACGGAAATCCCGCGGGATGCAACAAGCGGGTTCAAGCTCTAAGGAAATTGAAGAAAGGACAGGAAAGTAAAATCCTTCAGATGAAGGCTAACCCAGAAGGGTTTAGTTACAAAATTTCAGACTATCTAAACCTGTCGGTTTAGGGGCATTGTACTAAATAAAAAAAGGTTTTACCGAGACCTCATCCACACGCACTGTCGCTCGAACACCGTTCTACTACGAGGAAGATTGAAGAAGGTACAGGAAAGTAAAATTTTTCAGATGAAGGCTAACCCAGAAGGGGTTAGTAGCAAGGAGAGGTGACGCTCTAAACTCGTTCATTTAGAGGTATTGCACTAGAAACAAAATTTCCGCCGACTCCGCTCACACGACACTACTTGACACGTCAGAGCAATTGAAAGAAAATTGAAGAAGAGTCAGGAAAATAAAATCCTTCAGATGAAGGCTAACCCAGAAGGGGTTAGTAGCACAATGCAAGAGGTTTATCACCCACCACTGGGGAAGTAGTAGGAGGGTTTGCGATAACCTGAAGTTCACAAGTGAAGCTTGCCGGATGCCTTCTTAGGGCTACCGAGACTGTCCTTATTTGTTCATTTGCTTGACCACCACAGATTAGGAAATAATGGAGAAATGCAGGGATTAAAATTGTGGAAAGGGGAACAAAAGAGCACAAAAAATATATATATATAACACAGGGACATATATGGAAGATAAAAAGGATCTTATTAACGAGAGGTATACCGGCCGCTAGGTTGAGCAGGTCCTAAGCGGCGCATTGGTAACCTGTAGATACCAGTTAAGCTGGCTGGATGCCTTCTTAGGGCTACCAGGACTAACCTAGCTCGGTTCAAGACTTAATATCCTGGGCATGATATACTCCGATGAGGAGACCCTTCTGATTCCTTAGACGATAAGCACCGCGGCCTATGCGCTCTACAACAGTGGCTTTGATGACTTTTGGAGCGAGCTACGCTGCGAACCGATCTACCGCACTACTCTGCACGTGATTTGGTACGAAAACGATCTGCCCTGGTTGAAAGGTCCTCACGCGGGTTCGGAGATTGTAGCCTGCGGAGTATCTTTTGTACGCCTCCGCCAGATTTGCTTTGATCTGGTCCCGCACTGAGTGCACTCTTTGATTTACTGGGATTATTTCAGGTGCCCCATCTGTGCCCGAGGTCAGATCTCGCAGTAATTTGTAGGCGTTCCCATGTGTTACGGGGTGTCTTCCAAACATCGCGAAGTACGGGGAGCACTTGGTGGAATCGTGTACAACGTTTCGGAGAGCGAACGCTGTCTCAGTCAGGTGTTCATCCCAGTTCCGGTGATCGTCTCCAACATACGCGCGGATCGCAGCGAGTACTGATTGGTTGACTCGCTCGGACGCGTTGCACTGAGGTGAATAGGATGGGGAAAGACAGTGCTCGACCCCATACTTCTGTAGTAACGATTGGATTAAGAGGTTGGAAGTGAACTGGCTTCCATTGTCAGAATGGAGGAATTCTGGAACCCCAACACATGGTATACTTCCTGTTCCAAGTAGCTTACGACCCTCGCAGAGGTGGTTTCTGGCATTGCTTTCAGCAGCACAAATTTGGTTAAGTGGTCAAGGATGATGAAGATGTTCCTGTTCCCCTTTTTGCTTCGTGGATAAGGACCCAAGAAATCGAAGAACACGCGCTGCCAAGGTAGCTCTGTGTATCGTCGCTCTCCTAAAGGAGGTCTAAGAGAACAGTTGCACGGCTTCACGCTTTTACAAACTTCACACTGATTAACAAATCTTTGCACGTCGGGCCCCATTGACGGCCAATAGTAGTGACGACTCAGCTTTTCGAGGGTTTTGGCAATCTCAAAATGCGCGGATGTTGGTGAGCAGTGTTCCTCGTCGATCAGTTTGGTGGTGAGCCCTTCAGGCTTCCATGAGACTTGACCCCCTCCCACGATGTTCTTGGGAGAAACAAATGATATATACACCCTGCCGTCTGTGACTCGGAGGTTGTTAAACGCGTCTGGGTTAGAGGTTATTCTCTGAACTCGCTCAACATAAGACGTCTCAAGATATGCTTGTGTATCTAGGACGACTAAGTCAATAGCGGGAAAACAAGCGTCCTTTTCCATAATAGAACTCCTCAACTCCTCGGCAAAACAGCGGGACAGAGCGTCCGCCACCACGTTTTCCTTGCCTTTCCGATATTCGATGTTAAAGGTGAAGGCTTGGAGCTTAAGACTCCACCGTGCTAGCCTGCCACATAGATCTCTTTAGTCCATGAGCCATTTCAGACTTGCATGATCGTTGATGATCGTAAACTCCAGGCCTTCAACATGTGGCCGGAAGCGTTTGACGATCAGTACCATCGCCAGACACTCTAACTCGGTGATGCTATAGTTTTTTGGGCCACATTCAACTTTTGCGACATAAACGCGATGGGGTGTTCAGCTCCTTCAGCAGATCGCTGGAATAGCACGCTGCCCACTCCCGTCGTGCTTGCATCACACTGTATGAAAATCGGCCGCATGAAATCTGGATTGGCAAGTACTGGCGCAGTGGTAAGACATCCCTTCAGCTGTGTGAATGCTTGCTCGGCCGGCTCGTTCCACAGGAACTTAATATTGTTTCTCAGCAGGTCTGTGATAGGAGTAGCGATTGTCGCGAACTGCGGAATGGAACGCCGGTACCAGCCACAGACCCCCAGGAAGCTCCGGACCTTCTTGACGGTGTTTTGCCTTGGAAAGTTCTGAATGGCAGTTACTTTCTCTGTGTCTGCCCTCATGCAGCCATTTCTAACTACAAATCCAAGGTACCTGACTTCTCGCATGCAAACTTACTCTTCTCCACGTTAATGGTCAAGCCAGCCTTACGCAGCAGCTCTGCGACTATACTAAGCAACTTGCGGTGTTCATTAAACATGGAGGAGGTAATAAGCAAGTCGTCTAAGTAGATAGATACCTGGTCGTGCAGTTGGTATGGAATGACCATACACATTAACTTACACATCGTCTGAGGAGCGTTACAGCGCCCGAAAGGGAGTACTGTGAACTGGTACAACGGCCGCCCTGGAACGGCGAACGCAGTCTTATCGCGGGTAGGTTTTGCTAGTGGAATTTGCCAGAAAGCATATTTCAGATCGATGGCTGAAATAAACTGAGTCTCTTGCAATCGACTCAAAAGCCCGTCGATGACAGGTAGCGGAAATGCGTCCGGCGCGGTCACAGAGTTTAACTTGCGAGCGTCCAAACATAATCGAACCTTTCCATTTGGTTTTCTCACTAAAGTGACGGGAGAAGACCATGCACTCTGACTCTCCTCAATAACTCCTAGTGCGAGCATACGGTCGAGCTCGTCGTACATTGCTTTCTGTATCACTGGAGACATAGCGTTATAGCGTTATTTGATGGGCTTTGCAGCACCGACATCGATCTCGTGCTCAACGTAAGACGTGCGACCGAGGCTGTGTTTGCTGAAAGATGGAAAGGTTTCAACCACTGTCTGCAAGCGTTGGTTGTCTTCATCAGACAGGTCATGTTTCTGAGAACACATGGGTGCGGGCTTAGGTAGTGAATATATCTCGCTTACCATGACTGGAGCTAGGCCGAAAGCTCTCCAAAAATCCATCCCCCAAATACAGGGAATGCTGCAGAGAGGGAACTACATGGAGCCGCATCATGCGCGTCTTCTCTCCATACTTCACTAGCACACGAATGTGACCTAACACCCGTTTCTGTTGACCGTCCGCAGTCGATATGGTAGACGGCATGGAATGCAAGCGGATCCCTGCCCTTCCCAGAAATATTTGGCCCCCGAAACCAAACACGCTCACGCTGGCGCCACTGTCTAATAGACCCCTTATTCGCTGGCCTTGAATAAAAACATCAGCGTAAGGCCGAAGGTCTGTACTACTTGGCAGCGTAATTTCAGCGACGGTTGCCTTTGTATTTCTGCGCAGGCTGTGGTAACGCCTGGTGCGTGATTCGGTCCTGGGCGGTTACACGTTTGTTCTGGTAAGGGAAAACGGTTCTTCACTGGCATCGCGGTCTGAATCGGTGACGAAATCTGCTGATATATTTTCGGAGGATGTGCAACTACAGGACTCTGGGTCCCATGGTTCCTCCATTGGTAGAGTTTGAATGGTTTGGACACCCACATTGCATGTGGCTGCTGGTGCCATAGATGACTGATTAGGTTTAGTGAGATCTGAGATTAATACTGAAAGCAGGTTCTGTTCAGGTGAATCATGGAATTCCATCTGGCTGCCCTTGGGCGGGGCACACTCATCACCCCCACTCAGCTGACCTAGCGGAAGCGCTCTCGTTCGGTGTTGGTTGCCGCTTCCCTGGTGGAACGTCTTGAATTCTGGGCCGGAGTCAGAATGCGCGGAGTTCCCACTGAGTTCTGACGCCGCCTCAGGTTTCCCGACGAGCAAGTTAAGCACTTGCTTTTCACAACACCTGCTGAGCCACACCCGTAGCAGAATATTCGCCGTGGTCGCAGCTGACAGGCGTAATGCGTGTGTCCCTCCAGCACAGTTCCAGCAGATGAGTCTTGATCTTGGTGGTAGTCGATAATCCCTCTGTGGCATAACTTGAAGAGCTGCTACCACATCATGTGTCTCAGCTTCCGGGTGGTCCGACAGAAACTGATTATCCGAATATAATTCGTGGACCGAACTTCGTGGCGGTAACTCTGGAGACTGTGGCTTGGTCTGGGACCAAAGTTTTCGAATTTGCAACACAAGTCTCTCAGGTCGAGAACGTTCTCCGTGTGATGCAACAGCAATGCCTCCTGCAAAGCCGGTTTCATATTTCTTCTTAAGATCTCCACGAGCTCCTCTTAGGGGATCGGGCGGGACATTTTTGAAACTAGCGAACGAACCGCCAAGCGATAGTCGCTGAAGGATTCTCGAGGACCTTGTGTTCGTGCTTCTACTAGTTTACGTATTTCGTAATCTGTCTCCTGATTCCTGAACTCCCGAAGAAGTGTCGCGCTTAGTTCCGTCCAGGAATGAGAACGGTGGTCTCGCAGGTACAGCCAGTACCAATTCGCGGCTTTTCCAGTGACGAGCGAGTGGAAACCTGCGCAGAGATCGGAATAAGGCACTTGTTCAGAGCTAGTGACTCCACACAGAAAACGAACTCAGTCACATCCAGACCTGAGGTACCATCGAAGTATAGCTTCCATCTGAACACTGGACTGTACGTCATGCTACCACAGCCTCTAGCGGTACCCTGCCGATGGTATTCTGACGCGTTCAGAGGTGAGACAGCCGAGCCTGACAACCTGAGAGGTCGCGACTCGAAGTCATCGAATCTCGGCTGAGGAGCCACGCCGGAATTTGGTACAGAGTACAAACCCTCTAATCTTTCCCCCACGAAACGGACGCGCGCTCTTCCTTGGAGCTGTGCCGTCAGTGGCTGCTGAGCGCACCTTCTCCAGGGCTGGAAAGTTAAGACATGATAGATCTGGGTTGAAGCGAGGACTCCCCGTGCTAGCCTTCGGAGTACTCAAGGTGGTGTAGACTGTTCGTGTGGAAGTTTTGGAAGTGGCATCCGTTAAGGAAGCTCTTCCAAGGTTAACTTCGCCTACGGTGATGGACGGAACTGCCAGGCTGTAAGCGCTTTCCTCAACGGACACCCGGCAGCGGAAGTCGGATTGTCTCGACTGAGCTCAGGAGACCCTCCAATGTTGCAACATATTCTTGGGCTTCTGCACGTACAGATGGAGAAGTGTTCTGCAGCCGTCGGGCTCTGTAGAGGACATGAATAATCTGACTACGATAGCGGGAGCGATCCTCATCCGTCCGAACAGGGTCCGTAGCGAGGTCATACCTCAAAGCTTCCACTCGGCTGCTGAGATATTCGACCTCCCGCGTGGGATTCTTGTGAGCATGTGATTTTTGCGCTTCTTTGCTAGGATCTAACTGCTCGGCTTCAAAAGCCTTCTGAAGCTGCTTTCGATCGTCCTGTACTCGACCGCCAGCTCATCTGAAGATAAATAGTTGAAATCCATACTTGGTCCGTTAAAACTGATCACTTGCAATAGGAATTGTACTTGGGTTGTACCAATAGCCCGGTAATAGGGAAGAGGTATATGGCTCGTATGTTGAGCCCGTTCGAAAGTTAGGTGCTCTGCACCCAGAAGGTGTACAAGATGACAAATATGTGATAGGCCAGAGTTCCCTGTAGACTTAACGGGTATTACTTATATAAACTCAGAAGAAAATCCAAAATACAACCTTTATGACAGATCTAAACCGGGAGATCTATACTTTACTCGTACCAATTTTATGCGTATGTAGCTATATAGATTCAAACGAAAATTCAAAGATATTACTTTATTGTGCATCCAAAGGGGCGATCTAAGAATTGTGCGCTATATCAATATTTTGATTAATTCGAAGGAAACTCCAAATGAGAAATCTTATTATGGATCTAAAGAAGGAAGATCTGCGAATTTTGCGTGTATTATACTTGTACACCTAAAAAATATATATATATATATATATATATACCCAAAGAAAGCTCAAGATAGTTTGATGCGTATTATAGTTATGCACCTATGAATGTGTTAGTCCAAAGGAAGTTCAAAATTTATGATAAATCTAACGAAGGAATACCTATACTATTTACGTGTATGACATTCGCATATGGGTAAATATTTATGCTTAAAAGAAAATTCAGAAATAATACTTTTATTTAATAATGATTTTAATATTTTATTTGTTTGGAGGAAGATCTTGAAAATTTCGTCGTACTAGATTTGTGCGTGTATAACTAAGTAAACTCAAAGGAAAATTGAGACATTAACCTAAGAATAGTTCTAAAACGGAAAATTTATAATTTACGTATATTACTATTTGAAACGTGTAATCATAAGAAGGAGGTGGCTTGGCCATGCAGCGGATCATCCGAACACACACCCACAACATCATTCCAACACTCCAGCTCTACGAACTGGACAAAACAAATCGTTCTCAATCTCTCCCTTGTTACGACTCATTATTCTGCTCGGCAGGTTATTTGCCACTTGTGTTAATCTCTAGTCATTGTCCACTGTATGTAGCGAATGCAATGAACCGTTGACTTTTCGACCTTTGTTCTTTTGAGGGATCCAAGAAAAGGCCGGCAAAGGAACCCATGGCGTCAAACATCTCCTGATAAACCTAAGTACTCACACATCACAAAACCAAATAACCAACACCACACAAAACATATATACGCAAAGCATATAACCATAGGGAATCCATACGGCATATAGCGAATAGCCACAATAGTTATCCCGCTCAAACAGCAGACAACATTCACACACACACACATACACACGTAAATGCTTGCAAGGAATCTTGGATACACCGGATAGTTTTAGGTTAGAATGTAAGGCTTTCTGCTCTATTGAACTGTGTTAAAAAGTAAGTAGTATGGTATTATCTTAAATGGTCCCATGAATGTTATGCTGAAGTCTCCCTAAGGCGTAGCCCCACCTACGTTCAAATTTAATAGTTAGTCTTAAGCTGATCTTCATAACTTGACACTCATTGGGCCATTTACATTGTAAAAGCGTTGTAATGAATTAATGAATTTCATTTTGTACTTGAGATTGGAATTAATTTTGTACAGTATTTTAGTAATTATCCGAGACTTAAATTAATTTGCATTTTACTATATAGGTATCTTAGATATGAAATTTTGCGTAAGCTAGTTTTCCTTAACCAAATAATAATTCTAAAATAACCCATTGGAAGCACGAAGCGAAGACTACATTGTTCAGTAATAAGTTCTTTATTTTAACGCTCTCCTGAGCCTCTTCCTTCGCTAAGCCCCACTTCTTACACGAATGAGTTAAATAATAATTACTATAATGTAATATTTCGCGACAAACCAATAGCATGAAAGTGTGAACAGCCCGGACGAGAAATAACCATAGCCCAGTAGTCAAACGACAATGCGAATGATTCCACAGATAAAATGCAATATAAAACGATAAAGTCGAGTATGCCGATAAGGCAGTACCATTGCAACCAACTTCAATTGTTGTAGATTTTGCCGAATTTCGGAATAAAAAAAGAGCGGGCGTTTTTGGGGACTCTCGATCCGGTAGGTGAAGTGAACACTTGGGGACAGATCGTCGAGACGTAAAGTTAAAAATTAAAAAAGAGGAAGAAAAGAAGAAAAGTAAAAGGGTTGAAATCGATAAATTATAAAGAAGAAAAGATAAGGAACAAAACAATAAAGTAAAAGCAATTAAAGGAAGTGAGTAAAAGTGAGGTGATTAGGAAAGGAGTAAGTTCAGGAGAGTCAGGTGCTGGTTTTTTTTGGGATATTCTCCTGATGCCGGCTTCATGCTTCCAAGGGATTATTCAAGTTAAGTATAAATTTTGAAATGCTGTACTTTGGTTCGATTCTCTTAGAGTTTTCATTTAAGTCTATTCGAAATTAGTGCCTATATAATTGTACTTCTTTTTTTTTAATAATAATCAATATATGTATTATACACGTAAGCACTTTAAATTAAATTTCTACCCGATATATAGTGCGAGAAAAAAAAAAGGTTTCGTGTTATCTTCCTATAAAGATCACGTGGCGCCCATTGAATTGAAGTTTTAGTGGAGAATTCTTTTCTTCGTAAACCCCCATGACCCTTTGGATGTAACAAAGTGGCGCCCAACGTGGGGCCCCAAAAGTGTAATATGAGTAATGTAAATCTCTAGTGGCAGCTGTGTTTTTTTATTTACATATTGATTGGGTGATTGCTTGCAAGTAAAGAAATTGCTTTCAGATTCAGCTACGTCATAATTCTGCAGCGCAAGTTAATTTTTTTTGCAATCATCGAAATTATTCTTGTGATGTACAACAGTACATACATACATATTGGCTTAACGTCAGTAGAAGGTTACGTCGCATACTCAATACCGATAATTGCCGTTGCGTCTGTTACTCATTAGGTCAGACATTGCAACCTCTAGCTGCCCTTCGATTGGAATTTCTATTTTTTTTATAGTGTGGAAATTGCACAAAAATTTCGAGATAACAAAACTTCATTAGCCCAGTGATCGAATGGTTTGGTGAGATCGCGTGAAAAAGAAAGAAAACAAAAAAAAATTTGTCCGGCTGCATTTAGTTGAAAATTTATTTATATTGTTCGAGAATATTTGTTAATCGAATTAGAAGTTTTTGCTGTTGTGTAAAGAATTATGGTTTACAAAAAAAAAAAAAAAGTCCAATAAATAGTGTGTTTTCAAGTGCGAGGGTAATGCTATCGGAATAAGGATTGCCATAGTTTGATAAATCTGTGATAGACACCATGCCTCTTCTCCAATTTGTATGGTGATCATTATACCAAGAAATTCAACACCGCACTTGGATGACATATTAAAAGCGCACCTTAGCAGGTGATTGGAAATTACAAATATACATACATCATATAAGATACATTAAATATTACTTACATTATATTAAACATATATTACATAAACATACATATATTTTTCATAAATACTATAAATTATATTTTGCGTACATATATACATATATATTTTTCATGATAAATGTGTATAAGTTGGCTGTGCTTTTGAAGGAATTTTTGCTTTTGCTAATATATGTATATTTTATTCGGTTTCAACTTTGAAAATTGAAGAGAAGTGACAAGTACTATGCGATATGGAGTGGATAAATTTTTGATAACATTAAATTTTTTCGATGGTGTCAATTTGCGATCGAATTGAAATTATTCGTTTTAATAGTCTCATAACATGGATTTTCTTTAAATCTTCCGGAATATTGCCAATAGTTGCATAGCTTTTTGATCAGTTTTGGGAAATTTTTAATAGCTATTTGAGGTACAATACCAGTTTAGATTATTTAGGCCGTGGCTCGCAGACTCAAGATTATAATATGAAAAAAATTACTGAATTCATTGAAGAAATATAGTAGCGGCTGGAGTTGAAGTTGCAATTTTTTTTTTGTATTGATCACTTAAGCACCTAAAGATATATATATTAAATTTTTTTTTTACTTAATAAGATAAGATAAGGATTTATACCTATGAATATAAAAGGTGTAAATAAAAAGAATTGGTAGAAATTGAATTTTTGTACGAAATTACGTGAAGAATATATTCTTTTGGTTACCTTGAACTGAATCATACATAGTATGCGAAAGCTATGATCTGTTTAGTAAAATAAGGCACTGTAAAATTTATTGGTACGTCGAGTTACGAACCGCTTTCGGGTGGAGCCGTATTCAGTTAGTCTGTCATACTATTTAGAAAATATACATTCTGTCAACAGGGTATTCAGTTAGGGTTAATAGACTGATACACCCACGTGCAGACTAAAGAAATGGTTCAGCTTTGTTTCACTTAATCTTAAATCGAAGATGGACATAAATCGCCTCAATCAGGACGAGTTGGCTTATGAGCTCATTATTAGAGGTATGCCGGTAGGAAAAGTGGACGAGATGAGAGCCACCTTACGACCAGCTCTTAATACGGAAAAGGAAGGGAAGTCGATGGTGATCGACCCTTATCCTATAAAGTTCGATGAAGATCGGAGGGCACTAAAGAAGAAAATCGAGGAAATATCTTCTCTGCTGGACACTTTTGAGGGCGGGGCTGGTTCTTCAGAATACAAGAAATTGACAACAAAAATTGGATGGGCGGTAAATAGATGTGTTCGCTCCCAGTCAGTAGAGGAGGCGGAAAAAACGGAGAAAACGAAAATTAGAGGGGAATTGATATTTTATTTGGGATCACTGCATAGTAAAACCTGTGAAGAGGAAGATGCAAGCGATGACTCCACAGGGAGTGTAGTATCGATACAATCTAGTGGGGGTTTGTCAAGTTCACGTTCGAGAATTCCTTTGTATAAGTGGGACATAAAATTTTCTGGTGAACATGGACAATTACTTAACTCCTTTCTAGAGAGGGTTACCGAGCTCGCTGAAGCTAGAGGAGTTACCAAGAGCAAGTTGTTTCGATCTGTCTTGGATTTGTTAGCAGGACGTGCCTTAATTTGGTACCGCGCCAACAAGTCTACTCTCCACTCTTCGTCCGATCTGGTCAAGGAAATGAAAAAAGAATTTTTACCAGCGGATTACGACGATCGGCTCCTAGAGGAGATAAAGAAAAGAACTCAAGGAAAGGACGAAACAATTGGAACCTACGTGGCCATAATGTCCAGCATGTTCTCTCGCTTAAGTGTACAGGTATCTGAAGATCAACAATTAAAGATACTCAAGAGGAATGTGACACCCTTTTACCAATCACAACTAGGTCTTAAGGAAGTAAAGTCGACTAGGGATTTAGTAGATTTGGGCAGGCGCTTAGAATCGGTCCGCGTATCAGTTGAGGCATTTGTACCCCCTCCATCAAAACGAAGCAGCAATCTTCTGGAACCGGACCTTGCCTATTTAGAGACACGGCCGTCACATATTTCAACGATGAATAATTCTAGGGCTCCAGTTAACTCTCGTCCAAAATGTTTTCATTGTGGTCAAATAGGACATATAGCTCGCTTTTGTAAAAGAAATCTAAGATGCTATGGGTGCGGAGCTCATGGAGTTATACGCCCAAATTGTAATAATTGTGCGAAGGAAATACCGAATCAGGTGGATAAAGGCATCAGAAGGGGACCGACCTCTCAAAGGGAAAATAGAGTAAGTCAGCCAAACCAAAAAGCCAGGAATCCTAATGCTAGCAACCAAAATCACCAAGTTCAGAATTCGGAAAACGGAAGTCGAGCCCGGCAATAAGCGGCGAGTCGAGCTCTTATAATTCTTTAACTGCCGCAGGCACAAAAAATAGTTTAGATTCGGAGAATCAGGTGTCCGAAAGGGAAAAGGATGGAATCATGTCTTTGGTAAGCTATGTATTTGCTTCCATGGGGGATGATACGGGTCCACACCTGAACATCTCTATTAGTGGCATTAGAATTTGTGGTCTACTAGATTCGGGTGCGACCTGAACCGTGGTAGGTGGGTTAGGATGGGAGCTTCTTAAAGGACTGGATCTCCAAATCTCTGAATCAAAGGCACATCGAGTAGCCTTAGCTGACGGTAAGGAAGTCGAAGTGGTTGGAGAAATAGCTCTTCCGATAGAACTAGAGGGGAAGATTAAATTGATTGACGTACTCGTTATCCCCGGGCTACCACAGTATATAATTTTAGGTGTTGACTTCTGGAGAGCGATGAATATTTCAGCAGATTTGCTGAATAATTTTTGGGAGTTTGGTCCAAAGGAATGCACATATAACCTAATGGCTCTTGAAGGCCGTGACAGCCTCTCAGAAGGACAAAGTAAGGAATTAGAATTAATCATAGAGAGCGCGGAGTCGAAAATGGGGAAAAGTCTCGGGTGTACCACTTTGGTAGAGCACATAATTCAAACAGACTCTACACCAATCAAGCAGAGGTACTATCCAGTATCTCCAGCAATCCAAAAAGTTATCAATGAGGAACTGGACGAAATGTTGAAAGCAGGCGTAGTAGAACCTTCGGATAGTGCTTGGGCCTCTCCAGTAGTTATAGTGAAGAAAAAGGACGGATCTTATCGTTTTTGCGTAGACTATCGTAAACTTAATAAGGTAACCAAAAAGGATGCATATCCGCTCCCTTACGTGTCAGCTACATTGGATAAATTGAGGGATGCGCGATATTTATCGTCGCTTGATATAAAGTCTGCGTTTTGGCAGGTTCCTCTCGCAGAAAACTCAAAGCACTATACAGCCTTCACGGTGCCGAATAGGGGATTATATCAATTTAAGAGAATGCCGTTTGGGTTGAGCAATTCACCTGCCACCTGGCAGCGTTTAATTGACAGGGTTTTATCTGGGAATTTAGAAAGCAACGTCTTCGTTTACTTAGACGATGTAATCATCGTCACGTCTACATTTGAGGAGCATAAGGCCGTCCTAGAAGAGGTATTTGAAAGATTGTTTAAGGCAGGGTTAGTGATTAACTATGGAAAATGTGAATTTTGCCGTCCGGAACTACGTTACCTAGGATACGTGGTGGGAGAAAACGGGTTACAAGTGGACCCTGAAAAGGTAAAATGCATTATAGACATTTCTAACCCGCAAAATGTGTCAGAAGTCCGACGTTTCATAGGTATGATAGGGTGGTATCGAAGATTCGTACCAAACTTCGCTACGCTAATAGCTCCTATTACAGAGCTTTTAAAGAAAGGTAGGAAATTTATTTGGTCTCCAGAATGTGAAGTTGCTTCCGGGAAGTAAAAGAAAAATTGATAAGCGCTCCAATTTTAACGTGCCCGAACTTCGATTATCCATTTGTTATCCATACGGATACCTCTAGTTATGGACTAGGAGCTGTATTGACACAAGAGATCAGCGCTGATACTAAAGTTATCGCGTGCCTGAGTCGTTCACTCAATAAAAGTGAACGAAATTACTCGACCACCGAGCGCGAGTGTCTGGTTGTATTGTGGGCCATTGAAAAACTGAGACCATATATCGAGGGGTTAAAGTTCACAGTGATTACCGACCATGCCTCCCTTGTCTGGCTCCACAACCTAAAGGACCCAACAGGTAGACTAGCGCGATGGGCGATGCGGCTCCAACAGCATGATTTTGAGATAGTGCATCGGAAAGGTAAAGAGCATCTCCTACCAGACTGGCTATCTCGATCAGTACCTATCGTAGATTGTGTGAACGAGGAAAATAGTAAGAAAGAAGATAAATGGTACAATTAACTTATTCACCAAGTTAACACTAACCCAGCAAATTTCCCAGATTGGACTATCGAAAATGGGATTCTTTACAAACACCGCAGGCCCAGATACCCATCATTAGCTGAACCTTCCGATTTCTGGCTACAGGTTGTTCCGAAATATCAAAGAAAAGAACTTATTTTCAAAGCGCATGACCTACCGACCTCCGGTCATTGCGGAGTCAAAAGAACCTTCGACCGACTATCACAGAGCTTCTATTGGCCGAAAATGAAATCGGACATATCGTCATATGTTAGGAATTGTGTAACATGCCAAGCTACTAAACCAGAGCGGAAAAAACCGGCAGGTCTTATGGCTCCACGCAGAAATGCTGATGGGCCTTGGGAGTGTTTAAGCATAGATTTAATCGGCCCCCTTCCCCGCTCAACTAGAGGATTCACTTACATATTGACTATAGTAGATCAGTTTTCAAAATTTCCAATGATTTTCCCCTTAAGATCTGGTACTGTTGGTCCTATATGCCAATTCCTAGAGGATTATGTATTCTTATTATTTGGGGTACCACAAAGATTTATAAGCGATAACGGGGTCCAATTCAAAAGCAGAGATTTTCGAAGACTTTGCGACAATTACGGAGTCGAAATTAAATATACGGCTTTATAACACCCTCAGGCTAATCCGGCAGAACGCGTTAATCAAATCATAAAGTCTATGCTTCGTGCCTACGTGTCCGAAAACCACAGAGTTTGGGATCAGCATTTGGCAAAAATCGCCTGTGCAATTCGAACACAAACGCAAGAAGCTACCAGTTTAACACCGTATTTCATAAATTTCGGACGCGAAATGGCCGTGAATGGAAAAGCACATAAGCATTTAGGTCAAGAGGATAAAGTGGACCCTATCTAAAGGTCAAGAGCATTAGAAGAAGTATGGGATGACGTGAAAAATAGGCTGGAAAAGGCAACTAAATCGTCAAAACGGGTGTATGATCTCCGCAAAAGGGATCAAAGGTATTTGGTCAACGACCTTGTCTGGCGTAAGAACTACGTCCTATCTGACGCGGTAAAATATTTTAATGCGAAACTAGCGCCTAGGTATATAGGACCATTTCGGATAGCTAGAATCCTTTCGCCTGGACTTACGAGCAACAGGATGCTAGTGGAAGAATTGCAGGAAACTGGCACGCAAAGGATCTTAAGACTTATTATTCGGAGAAGGAAGATATGTAGTGCTTAGTTTGGGTAGCTTCAAAGATCATACATTCATAGCTGGTATTTTTTTTATTGTTATTTTTGTAACTTTAGTAGTAGCGTTAGTAGATCCTCAATAGTAGTTTTGAAGAAATAGTTCAGTGAAATAAAATCAAAGCTTTGGGATAGCATATGTATTCGATAGCATTGATGTATATACGTAGTAATAAGGAAATTTCTTGGAATCACGACATGAGAATCAAAACATCGATATATGATGGTCCTGGTATTAGGTATAGACTACAAAAACGGTTTGAACTGAGAGATTGAACGTAGTCCAGTCAGAGCGATCAAAATTAATCTTAGATTTCATTGTTTTTTCTGGTTAAGACTATTCCGGTAAGAAGTAGAGTGGGAAATTTATGTACTAGAACATTGGCATGGATTATCGTGTAGTAAAAGTGAATTTATTTTATGGTACACTAATGAATTAAACGAAGGCTAATTTTGAGAAGATTTGGCTTTCCAAACGAAATCTTCCGGAAGAAAAAGGGGATGTTACAACTCATTATTCTGCTCGGCAGGTTATTTGCCACTTGTGTTAATCTCTAGTCATTGTCCACTGTATGTAGCGAATGCAATGAACCGTTGAATTTTCGACCTTTGTTCTTTTCAGGGATCCAAGAAAAGGCCGGCAAAGGAACTCATGGCGTCAAACATCTCCAGATAAACCTAAGTACTCACACATCACAAAACCAAACAACCAACACCACACAAAACATATCCACACAAAGCACATAAACATGGGGAATACATACGGCATATAGCGAATAGCCACAATAGTTATCCCGCTCAAACAGTAGACAACATTCACACACACACACATACTCACGTAAAAGCTTGCAAGGATACACCGGATAGTTTTAGGTTAGAATGTAAGGCTTTCTGCTCTATTGAACTGTGTTAAAAAGTAAGTAGTATGGTATTATCTTAAATGGTCCCATGAATGTTATGCTGAAGTCTCCCTAGGGCGTAGCCCCACCTACGATCAAATTTAATAGTTAGTCTTAAACTGATTTTCATAACTTGACATTCATTGGGCCATTTACATTGTATAAGCGTTGTAATGAATTAATGAATTTCATTTTGTACTTGAGATTGGAATTAATTTTGTACAGTATTTTAGTAATTATCCGAGACTTAAATTAATTTGCATTTTACTTTATAGGTATCTTAGATATGAAATTTTGCGTAAGCTAGTTTTCCTTAAGCCAATAATAAATCTAAAATAACCCATTGGAAGCACGAAGCGAAGACTACATTGTTCAGTAATAAGTTCTTTATTTTAACGCTCTCCTGAGCCTCTTCCTTCGCTAAGCTCCACTTCTTACACGAATGAGTTAAATAATAATTACTATAATGTAATATTTCGCGACAAACCAATAGCATGAAAATGTGAACAGCCCGGACGAGAAATAACCATAGCCCAGTAGTCAAACGACAATGCGAATGATTCCACAGATAAAATGCAATATAAAACGATAAAGTCGAGTATGCCGATAAGGCAGTACCATTGCAACCAACTTCAATTGTTGTAGATTTTGCCGAATTTCGGAATAAAAAAAGAGCGGGCGATTTTGGGGACTCTCGATCCGGTAGGTGAAGTGAACACTTGGGGACAGATCGTCGAGACGTAAAGTTAAAAATTAAAAAAGAGGAAGAAAAGAAGAAAAGTAAAAGGGTTGAAATCGATAAATTATAAAAAAGAAAAGATAAGGAACAAAACAATAAAGTAAAAGCAATTAAAGGAAGTGAGTAAAAGTGAGGTGATTAGGAAAGGAGTAAGTTCAGGAGAGTCAGGTGCTGGTTTTTTTTTGGATATTCTCCTGATGCTTCATGCTTCCAAGGGATTATTCAAGTTAAGTATAAATTTTGAAATGCTGTACTTTGGTTCGATTCTCTTCGAGTTTTCATTTAAGTCTATTCGAAATTAGTGCCAATGTAATTGTACTTCTTTTTTTTTAATAATAATCAATATATGTATTATACACGTAAGCACTTTAAATTAAATTTCTACCCGATATATAGTGCGAGAAAAAAAAGGTTTCGTGATATCTTCCTATAAAGATCACGTGGCGCCCATTGAATTGAAGTTTTAGTGGAGAATTCTTTTCTTCGTAAACCCCCATGACCCTTCTCGCTGAGCTACCAATCGTTGCGAAACAAGGGATGCGCAACAAGTTGTGATCCAACTATAAAAGTTTTGGATGTAACAACTTGCCAGCAGAAACAACGATGGGAGGCCACACATTTGTTACTGTTTCTTTGCCAGGAAACTTGTTTTGAGTTTATGAAGTACTTGCTATAAAACTATAGCCAAGTACTTTCATGCTAGCACCTTATTTGTTAATCTGACTGTTAGAAATAGCTTACTCGATCTTCCTGAAAACGATACGTTGGTTGTAGGTACGTTCATTGAACGGAGTAGCTAATGTAGCTTTGCTCCTATGTTTGGTGTAGTGGAGTAGCTAATGTAGCTTTGCTCCTAATGTGGTGTAGTGGAGTAGCTAATGTAGCTTTGCTCCTAGTGTAGTGGATTAGCTGAACAGCTTTGCTCCTAGTAAAAACAACTTGATATTTTTCTTGTGAGTTACTATTGCAACTCATCTTTTCATTAAAACGTTATAATATTTATACTAAAATTTAACCTTAACTGCTATGGAAGAAAAGCTAAAACTCTTAATTTATTTCCTCACAGCCCTCGCCGTATACATATATACATAAATTGCACTTTGCTCAATATCTACAGCTGGCCATTATTATCCATCGTTTTTCATCCGTAAATATTATTTTCGTCAAACGTTTGTACTTTGTTTCTATACGTACATACATAAATATAAATTTCGCTAAATGCTTGCAGCTGGTCATTACTACTTCACGTCATTCATCGTGAACCATCAATTTGGTCACCTACATACATACATTTCTTTTACCGCCGGCGCAAGGTCGTCATACATATTACAATGTGGGATTTCTTGCGCGCAGGGGTATTACCTCACTTTCTTTTTCCACTTGTTTTATATGCGGAAATAATTGCTGTAGGTCAGTAATAATATGTATGTACGCGCCATTCTTTAGGTATAATGTACTGCAGGTACGTACATGCATGCAATAATTTATTTCTCTTGCTATGCAATGTAGGTATGTAAATATGTATGTACATTTTTCTTTTGGCAAGAATTGTAGTCATATGCAATGCATGTACAATGTACATATTTTCTTTTGACAAGTATTAATGTAGATATGATAGGCAATTTAAGTATATACGTAATTTGTATAAACGAAGGCCTGATATGTGATGTACGTATGTATGTACGTAATTTGTTTTAGTAAGGGCTGTACGTAAAAAACCCCCACCACTCCTCCCCTCGAAACCGAGGATGAATCTTGCGAAAAACAAATTTTTTATATGTTTTATTTCCTGCACCTTTCCTGTTTTTCTTGTCGTTTCTTTTGCTATTTTATTAAAATAATAACGAAATAACAAAAAAAAAACGTGTAGGTACTATTCCGTTCCGTTCTCTTCCTTTTTCCTCTTTTTCAGGGGTTCTCTGGGCATGTTCTTCGTTGATTGGGGGACAAAGTATGGATGCCACTTTTCGTAGACAGGGGACAGGCCCAACTTTCGGAAAGGAAAGATCAGGAAGGTACCGCGAGTTTTCTTCCTTCTCTTTTTTTGAAATTGGAAGTAGCACTTAACTGTGCTAGCCAATGTGGCGGTTCTGGGTGTTGGTTGGTTAGCTTTACAAAATTATTGGTGGCTTCACAAATGTTGTTGTTTGTTTTTTACAAAACTATTTTGAAAGCTTAGATTTCTTCTCCTATTACTATTTTTAATTTAATTTTATTATTTCTGTTTTTAGTTGCCGGGTATTATTGATCTAATGTTTATTTTTCTAATATATGTTTCCTTCCGAACTAGGTCTTTACACTACATTTTTAATTACTTCTACTGCACGTGTTCTTTTGTTACATGTTTATGTTGGCATAATTTTCATTTATTTACTCCTAGGTTCTTCTACGGTATTGTATACTACTTTATCTTTCTATTTTATATTTATATTTAATTCTAGAGCATTTTCCTTTAATTCTATAGTGTAAATCTTTTTACATGTTTTCTTTTAAGTCATTCTAGTTTTAATTTATTTATTTTATGCCTTCCTTTCTAATTTTATTATTTTACTTTATTTTTAAATGCATATTTAATTTCTATCCTTTTATCTATTTTTTTTTAGCATTAATTCCAATGCGATTTTTAGGGTTCCGTACCCAAAGGGTAACAACGGGAGCCCCTATTACTAAGACTTCTCCGTGATTTTCTATTGGCGACATAACAACAATTAATAAAAATAAAAAAAAAAATAAAAATTGAAGGGGGCCCCCATACAAGAAACGTGATTTTTTCGTTATTTTTTCAAAATACAGCATTATTATTCTTTTTTCAAATGACACCACTAATTTTTCAAATGGCAGCATTCTTTTTTCAAATGACGCCTACTCTCATTTGAATAAAGAAAGAAGAAGGGCATAGTGTTAAATTTTGTACGATGGCACGGAACCCTTTGTGTCCGAGCCCGACTTGCACTTGGCTGATTTTTCTTTAATATTATTACTCTATCTAATTTTATTTTTATATTCCTTTTGTATATGGTTTACATGGGCTACTTTTTGTTTGAATTTTATATTGATTTGGTGATCCATGTTGACAGTGTCCCCCAAAGGAACTTTAAACCAATTGAACCGACTTGATTGTAGGAAACGATCGAGCTCGCATTAAATTGGCCTGCTGAGATTGGGTTTACTCTTCTAAAGGAATTCCCTCTGTCAAAATCTCGGAGTTACCTTGTGTTTAATTCGCCTGTTGTCTCATCTTGCTGACAACAGGGTGGAGGTACTTCACTGCCGCCACAATCATTATGGCCAAAGCTATAGATATAGATATTGTGGACAGGATGTGGGATTGTCTATTGGATACCTTTTCCTGGTATTTAGTTATTATATTTTGTATTTCTTCTAATGAGTGCGTACCCTTATAAATGGCGATATCGATATCATTTCCTGTTAATATCTCAGTGTGTGGAGCTTTTGTCTTGAGATTCGGATAAGATGTCCGCCAGACATTGAAGGGAATGATTTAATTCAGGAAATTGTTTAGGCTGGATAATTTTTAGTGAGTGTTTAATTTCACATTCGAACTTGAGCACTTTGTTACATATTTGCATTTGACATGGTTGGGACATTTCAATTATCCCCTGTCCCTCTAATTTGGAAATCACGAATTGATCTAGACACGTGATATGTAGCACCGCGAAGGTGATTAACGAAAATAGCCATGCGTTGGGCTTGTTTAGTTTTATCAGCATATCCTTTTGGGGAGTTTGCACTCTAGTTCTGCATTTCTGCACTTCATTTAAAGGATTATATAACAATTTAATGGCACATTCATTGGATGTTGCCGCTTTGATTATAGGCGTATTCAGGCGGCCTGCATACTTGTTTTTTCCAAGTTTTCTTGAAGTTTTTCATGTCCTCGACTTTTAATAGGACGAATTCCTGTGTTTGTGCACTGTTCGCAACATATGAATAATCAGGATCTGGAATTAATGAATAATTTGACGTTTTTGGCACAGGAAAACACCAAATTTGTCGTAGCGTTATTTTTGGTGAATCAATAATTGGGAGAGTTATTCTCACCACCAATTTGTTCTGCATGAGGAGTGACTGAGCTTGTCTTGCGATATATTTCCAGCAGATTTTTTTGGCGATACTAGGAATGGGTGAATATGATTCTTTCTACTAGCCATTATTTTGTTCAGCAGGGCTTGTTGTCGATATTCGACTTCAAAGTGGGGTAAATTTCTTCTTTCGCAAATGAACTTTTACGAGAACCTTATCTCCTAAGTTGATGCTTTTTGGAGAACTATTTTTGTCATAGTACAATTTAGAGCGGTTTTTATTCTTATATATGGTCTCACGTGCCATTGAATACCAATGTTGCAAACGTGATTTGAGTTCATTGGCATAATTGTCGTAATTATATGACACTTGTGGTTTTTGCTGAAAAGAACTCGGTATATTAGGCGGATGTCCGTATAGGAGCTCATAGGGCGTATAGCCAGTACTAGTGTATGGTGTAGTGTTGTACACAAAGATGGCATAGGGCGTCCAGCTATCCCAAGAAAGGGGGTCTTTGTTTACGTATTGCCGTGAATACTCCGCAAGTGTTCGATGACTTCTATACAGGGCGTTCCGTAAATGTCTTTAATCCGTTAAGGGGATGAAAGTAGAGGTCATTTGGGTCAAAAAAGTCTAGATACTTTTATATCGAACTCCGCTTGGTTTTCGAGTAAATCGATAATATCGATTTTCGAGATTTTGCATACCTTTTCAGAGTAATTTCGTTATAAGTTCTATTGTAATTAATGGATTGTGACGTTCAAACCTTTATTTAAAAGAACCTTTATTGGCCTTTCTAAGAATGCATAATTAGTTATAATTGTACCGTCAATTATGTAAAAAAAAACAGTTTTCTCTAGAATTTTTTATTTCACCAAAATTTTTGTCGCGCTTCAGTGTACATTTATTCGAAATATCACCATTGCACAAACTTGGCAAAACTATGAGAAAATTTGCGCAATATGTCCCCTTTCCAAAATGACCTCCCTAAGTGCTATCAACAATAACAATCAAAAGCTATAAGCAAACATTTGGAAGATGCGCCCATCGAGATTATCTTCAGTTTTTTCGTAAGATTCTACCTCCTCCTACAGTTTTTAACCTACGACAACCGCTTATATGTCATTGTACGGGAATCTGAACTGGCTATTATATAGGGTACTTTTCGATTTCGAAATTCGAAAATGCAGGGGGTAATTTCGAAAAAAAAACACTTTTTTACCAAACTTGATATTTACGTAGATTTCGTTATTCCGCATCTTCATTTTTGCGTGAGGGGCAAGCCCTGGGAGGGGCGGGAGTTCAAAGTTTCAACTTTAAGCGGCTATATTTGAATAGAAACTACCAAAAATATCCTTTCCATTTATGAATTTAAAACTTACTTGCTAGAACAATGCTTGGTTGAGAAAATATAGCCGCTTAAAGTTGAAACTTTGAACTCCCGCCCATCCCAGAGCTTCCCCTCCCGCAAAAATGAAGATGCGGAGTAACGAAATCTACGTAAATATCACGTTTTGTAAAAATTGTTTTTTCGAAATTACCCCCTCCAAATGTTTGCTTATAACTTTTGATTATTATTGTTGATAGCACTTAGGGAGGTCATTTTGGAAAGAGAACATAATGCGCAAATTTTCTCATAGTTTTGCCAAGTTCGTGGAATGGTGATATTTCGATTAAATGTGCACTGAAGCGCGACAAACATTTTTGGTGAAATAAAAAATTCTAGAGAAAACTGTTTTTTTTTTAATGATTGAAGGCATATTTATAACTTATTATACATCCTTAGAAAGGCCAATATCTGTTCTTTTAAATAAATGTTTGAACGTCACAATCCATTACCTACAATAGAACTTATAACGAAATTACTCTGAAAAGGTATGCAAAATCTCGAAAATCGATATTATCGATTCACTCGAAACCCAAGCGGAGTTCGATATAAAAGTATCTAGACTTTTTTGACCCAAATGACCTCTACTTTCACCCCCTTAAAGGATTAAAGACATTTACGGAACACCCTGTATAGAGCGCCATTCGTTTGCGGGTGATAGGGCGTTGTGGTTATCGTTTTGCCTTCAATATTTTGCAAGTCTCCTAGAACAGATTGTTTAAAAAGTTAGCGCCTTGATCTGTGAGTATCTATTCAGCAATTCCGTGATGACATACAATGCCCTCCACAAAGGCTCTTGTGATTGTGGTAGCTTCGGCCTTGGGTAAGGATAGTGCGTCTGAGAACTTCGTAAGGTCGTCCTGAAATATCAACAGTATTTGTTTCCATCGTAGCTTACAGGTAGTGGTCCTACGATGTCTGGGGTAATTCTATCGAAAGCTGTCACACTAGTTGTTGTGATTTTCATAGGTGTTGGTGAATTCTTTCGCAGTTTATTTTTCTGACAAGAGTCGCACTTTCGAATAAAATTCTTAACATCTTTCATAATGGAGGGCCAAAAGTATTTCATCTTGAGTCTTTTCACAGTGCGCGACACACCTTAGTCACCTCCAAAAGAAGACGTATGGTATTCGTTGATGATTTCGTCTATATCTTTCGGGTTCTTAAAATATACCCTCGAGCCATTCAACAACCGTATTGATACATTTCTGTCTTTGAAAATCTCTTTAATGTTGGATTTTAATTCCTTAAGTAAAAATTTGTCAAAGATTTGTTTTGAATTTAATGAAAAGACATTTTTAAATGCGCAATATGTCAATCCCTGTAATTGACATATGGTGACCTGTGTTTATAAATCACAATTTTAATCAATTCCAATGATTGACATTTGTGGTGTTCTGAAATTCAAAATGGTGGTGGGTAGTTTAGCGATTAAAAGAGATATCATTGGTTACCATTCACTATTAATCATCGAATTCATTAATGTAACAAAATTAAATAATTCTACACTTAAAAATTAAATTTAGCACAATTCAAACTCCTTTTTCTTCAATAAATGCAAAAAAAAAATTACGCAAATATGTTATTAATGATTGACACACGCGTGCGTTTTTTTTTTTAATTCAAAATATTTCAGAAAATTTCACTCTTAACTACAATTACTTAATATTAATCTAAATAACTTATTTCAACTAAATCTTTACTGTTTAAACATGTCTTGCCAAAGATACCAGATAGGCATATTTTTGGCAAAATATTACAACAATAAAAATTACAATTTAATATATTTATGTATATAATAAATGCTGAAATGAAATAATGACTTTTATTAGTGTTAAGAATCAATTTGCTTTGGTTAATTTGCGACCAGTAATTATACACTTATGGCATGCTATTACGTTTATCCCTTAACCTCAAATTGTTTAGAAAAATGAATAAAATCAATACCTTCTTGATAAATCTTAACAAAATGAATTCTTCGTGAAATATTAATTTGTTCTGTACAAATTCCCACAAAATAAAATGGCCAGGAAATTTGGTGCCAGATTTTTTTACTCAAATTTCCTAAGTGGAACCGATGAACAATTCAATGAAAAAGCCTAAGTCCAAAACCCGAAGAACAATTGATATCCAAAAAAAGACTTGCATGTGAAGTAAACTATGACCAACTTGGCATATTTTAACTCAATGACAACTCGAAAGAAAAAGAAATCGAATGAAGTAATGACACGCCTTTTATAGACAGATTTGTTTCAATTTCACTATCCATAATGTGAAATTATTAAAATATTGCCCTTTAGTGAATATATTAAGATTTTTAATTATTATTGGTATATGCCAAAATGAATTTTACATTTTTTGGCATGTTTACCATAATGATTAAATATTAATTTTCTTAATTTCCATTAATTTTTACGAATTTCTGGTCTACTTTATCGACGCTCCATTTTTTAGTTCATTCCAACTAATTCCTCCAATGACTTTTGCTGTTTTATCTTGCTCTCACGGTACATCTCTTTCACACTCGCTAGTGTGAATAGTAATTATAAAAATCGCGAATTACGCGAATCACGCGAAAAAGATCGCGAAACGAGCGCGGCCATTAAAATCGCGTAGTTCTTTTACCCCAATTTGACATATCACATAAAATGGGACATTGAAGTTCGCCGTGTAATTAAATCTCGAAACGTCAAACGCGCACGCTTCATTTTTTGTTAAATTTGTTAAATTTAATCGTGTTTTGTGTAGTGTTTTGTGGATACTTCATCTCTGGGGATCATATTACGCAGGTAGTTATAAAAATTTCTTGGATTATGTTGCATGTTGTGTTAGTTTTTAAAGTTGGGGGATACCTGCAAAGGTGAGTTCATTTTGGGTACTTCTCACCTTAATTATCCACCAATTTTCAATAAGACGAGTACAATTACCTTACTAATTTTGTTTTATTGTGTTGATTGTGTTATAGAAGTTAATTTAATAGTACTTCCCTGCATTTAATGTTATTTGTTTTGGTGTTGTTAATATGTAATAAAAACCTTGCAAGCTATATAGCTTTTCATTTATTTGTTTATTAGTTCATTTGTTAGTTTGTTTATATTAATAGTTCAAATTTTATATTTTACATGTGTTTCATTTGTTTAACTTCATTTCCCTTCTTTCGTTTTGAGGTTCGTCGAACATCCCTCCCCCCCTTTGAACAGCCATGTTCAACTGTTGTCTAATTGCGTTGATGCCTCGTTTATGGATTTGAACAATTTTAATGTTCCGTAAGCAAAAACTCTCAACGTGACTTGATAGCGATCAGGTAAATTAATTACCTTTTGTCTATTTCGCCTTTGTTGGATTTGTTTAAAGTCAATTTTTTGAATCACCTTTTTTGGCAGAGAGATGTCTATTCCTTCTCTCATCTTTACTTCGTTAATGTTGGAGGAGGCCTTAAGTTTATGCAGATTTGTCACCTTAGCTCCGTTTATCATCGCAGGTTCGCTCATCGCAGGAGTTGTTTGTGGAGTTGCTGTTTCCAGTAGACCAGCTAGTCGGACGGTTGCTGCTGCTGTTGTTGTGGATGGGGCAGGATTCGTCTCTACAGCTTGTGTGGGCTCTGCTGTTGCTTCTATGATGTCGGACAATAGTTTGTCTGACTCATTTGGGTTTGATTCGGGATTGACCGGACTACCAGGCAGCGAAAAATTGAAATTTAGGTCATCATAAATGTCCAGAATGTCCTGATCGACGAACTGGTTATTGGTTGCTGTCATTGACGTACTTGAATCCTCTGTCGTCTTTTTGGGTTGCCCAGTTAAAACATCGCAGCCTTCTTCTATGTACCAGCTAGGATCGCGGAAACTGTCCTGCCAATCAAAACTAACATCCTCATAGAGGTCTAGGATGTCCGTATTGTCGTTGTAGTCTGACATCTGTAAAAGAAATGAATTAGTACTATGTCTTTTATTATTATGGTACAACACAACAATTAACACATGTGCTAGGACAACACATGTTTGTTAATTAACACTTAATTACTTGGTAAACGACAAATCTTTGTGACTGGTGTTGTGAATGTGCTTCTTTGAGTTTTTATTTTAACTACTCGTACTAGACCATCAGAACCTTGATATACTTCTTCGACAATTCCTAATGGCCACAGTGTTGGTGATGTATTCTCGTCCTTTAACAATATCACGTCTCCTCTCTGAAGATTAGGTTCTGTTTTACACCATTTAGGTCTATTTTGCAGCTGGTTCAAATAATTGTTGGACCAATAGTTCTAGAATTGCTGAATCATTTGCTGGACATGTTTCCATCTGTTGGAATAACTTGCTTCTTCACTTGTGTAATTCGGTTCTGGTATGGCGTGTAATGATTGTCCAATGATAAAATGTCCAGGAGTTAACACTAATTGGTCGTTTGGATCATTTCTGATCTGACATAATGGCCTTGAATTAAGGCAAGCTTCTACTTGTGGTAACAGCGTAGCATATTCTTCAAAGGTAAGGGTCGAGCTCCCAATTGATCTACGCAGATGGGCCTTTATGGCCCTTTGAAGTTCCTTTTATAGGATGGATTTGTCTCCAATAAAATTGGTGCCACAGTCTGAATAGATGTCATTGCATAATCCTCTTCTACTTATAAATCTTTTTAATGTGGCAATGAAGGCCTCGGATGTCAGTCTCGACGCTAATTCCAGGTGTATTGCATTTTTTACCATGCAAATTAACAGACAAAAATATGCCTTTTGTAACTTTGCATTTCTTAAGTTTGATGCCTTAACTGGGACCGATCCCGCATAGTCAATTCCCACCTTGGAGAATGGTCTAACAATGTTAACTCTCGCTGCTGGCAGATAACCCATTAGCTGTGACGTCGTTGCCTGTCGTTGTCTGAATCATTTGACGCACTTATGTAATCTAGTTGAAATGCAGCGTCTTCCGTCTAGAATCCAAACTGAATTTCGACTAGCGTTAAGAACCACAGCTGTACTTCCATGCAACATTTCTACGTGTAGTTTGTCGATTAAGATTAATGTTACATGATGATCTCGTGGCAATAATATTGGATGTTTCCTGCTATATGGTAACAACGCATTATCTAATCGACCTCCGACTCTCATTAATCCGTCATTATCCAACATTGGATTTAGTCTGAGGAGTTTTCTGTCCTTAGATAACGGGTTTTTCTGTAATAAGTTTTCATATTCCTCTGGGAATGCTGTCAAATGAACCAACTTAAATATGGTTTTCCGGCTTGCTTACATTCATTTCTACTGAGAAACTGGACCCTTTTGGTTTTGGGATTTTTAAAATTGTAGCAAAATCGTTGTATTGTTGCTAAGATACGTACTAAACGCGTGAATGACGAGTATCTTAGCAAGATGTTGTCTTCTATATTTACTAATAGAGTAGTTACTAACGGAGGCTTTTGCTCGAGTATTGTTGCCTCTGTAATTGGATTGTGCTTTGGCAATTTTTCTTGCACTTGTGTGAGCCATGTTGGGCCATGCCACCATAATTTGTTGTCGAGTAAGACCGTAGATGAAATGCCTCGTGACGCTATATCTGCTGGATTTTGGTTTGATGAGATATGTCGCCAATGATTGTATTTCAATGAGTCTTGGATCTCTACTGCTCTATTGGCGACATACATTTTCCATTTAGAGGGATGCTCTTTAATCCATTGCATGACAATTGTGGAGTCCGTCCAAACTACTATTGGAATTTCTTGTAAATGCATGCCTTGCACTACAACTTTAATTAGTTTCACCAGTAATAAGGCACCGTTCAACTCTAGTCATGGTATTGTTGTTGGTTTAATAGGTGCCGCCTTAGTTTTTGGAGCTACTAAGTGTGACACTATTTCACCATTATCCTGCTCCACTCGCAAATACACTGCTGCAGCATATGCCTTTGATGAAGCGTCGCAGAACCCATGAATCTGCATACGTGCTCCTTTAGAATACTGTACCCATCTTGGGATGCGAACTTGTTCAAGTGTTTTTAAATTGACTACAAACGTTCTCCATTGTTGACTAATTGTTTCTGACACAAGGTCATCCCATGATGAGCCTGTGATCCATAAATTCTGCATTAAGATTTTGGCTTCTACCACAACAGGAGACAACCAGCCTAGTGGATCGTATAACGATGCAATTCCAAAATACCTCGTTTCGTTATAATTGCAGGTTCACACAGAGGTTTAATTCTAAAGGTGAAGTAATAATGCGTAGGATGCCATGTAGTTCCTAGCGTTTTTATTGATTCAGTCTCTGAAAATGTAAATGAGTTTTTTTGCTCTCTGTGTTCTGGAGGAAGATCGTGTAGCAGCTTATTGTCATTGCTGGATCATTTACGTAGATTGAATCCAGCAGATTTCAATATTTGAATGAGTTCATGTTGTACCATCTTTGCATGATCCAAGTTATCAGCTACAGCTAACAAATCATCCACGTAGAAGTGTTGATATACTGCTTCTGCTGCTAGAGGCCACTTGTGACGTTCATCTTCAGGCAGTTGTTGGAGTGTCCTGATAGCTAAGTATGGAGCAGACGTGGTACCAAAGGTCACTGTTTTCAATTTGTAGTCTGTTAGCACTCCCGTTTTTGGGTGCCGCCATACAATTCTTTGAGACGTTTGAAGATCCGGATGTACTTAAATCATGCGATACATTTTCTCAATATCTGCATTCAGTACAATTTTGTATTCTCTCCAATTTAATAGTGTTGCAAACAATGTAGGCTGAAGGGTTGGTCCATTAACAGAAACTTGTTAAGCGGCATTCCATTCGTGGTTTTTGCAGAGGCATCAAACACAACGCGTAGTTTAGTTGTGGTGCTATCTTTAAACACAGCATGATGTGGAATATAGTAATGCTGCTCTTGGTCTTGTGATCAATCTACTTCCTCCATGTGAATTAATTCAATATATTCATCTAGACATTTTTCATAATCAGTTTTAGATGTAGAGTTTTTGAGAGTTGCCTTTGTAGGCTCTCAAAAGGCCTGACTCCCTGCTGTCTAGAGTTACCTAAAATTGGTATCGTGTTATCTATGAAAGGTAGTTTCACTTGATACCTTCCTGTGTCTAACATTTAACAATTGCTCTTGCAATTGTGAGAAAAAAAATTATAAAAAAGGAAAAAAGGGAAATAATCAATCAAAGATTTCACTTAATACAACAAATTCTTTATTATAAAACTTTTTATTTACACCGGTTTTTACTTTATCGAACTAATTATTTCGCGGCCGTGCCGAATTAAGTTTTCTAATAGACTAACTTACATTTTTAATTACCTACTCTTCTTTGCTCTACGAGCTTTTAGGAAAATTGCAGTTGGCGGATTATATTTCACTTCGTTTGATAATTTACCCGTGTGAAAGAATGTGTACGTGACAAATTTAAGTTTTCAGTTCTGTGTGAAAGGAAATTTGTTATTTGGATTCTTAATAAATTGCATTCAAGAATTATTTGGATGATAATATGATATTTATAAATTTCAGGCGTAAGCGGTTTCGTGCTGTGAAAATACCGGATGATGGAATAAGGTGTCATGGTCTGATCGTGGGATACTTAATGCACTGAACCGAAAGGTAATTGTGGTATATGTATGTGTTATATGTAATTATTATATTATGGATTTGTTTACTATAACTCCCCCATCGTTTGATTGAGGCTCCGACGAAACTTTAAAAATAGTTTCTCTAACTGCAATTTTCTTATTTCTCTTGAGGTATAATATTATTATAATAATGGCAACTATACTAACAATAATTGATAAATTTATACTTGACGATACTATGTTAAATATTCTGTTATTCTTTGAATGTATTTCTATTAACTCCCTATTTCTTACATTTTTGAAATACAATTCGTCTAATTTTATATCTGGTATGGTTTTTCCTTCCTTAATTTTGGTTACAAAATTTGGTAATATGATTTTGTCGTATATTGTTTTTTGAAAGTTTTCAAACGTTTTATTATTTATTTCTATTTTACAATTTTTGAATTTTATTAAGTAAGTACCACTTAATTTCATATTTAGGTTATTACAGTTTTGCTTCATTATTGTTTCTCGTATGTTTTTTGTTATTATAACACCTGTAGTTATTTCCTTTACCTCTACAATATTTGTAATTATCTTGGTGCAATACGCTTCTTTTGAATTCATAATATTTTTAATACAGTTATCATTTATTTCTAAAAGATTTTTCTTTAGGTTGTCTTTTACTGGAAATTCAAATGCTACATTTTTATCGTTTACCAGAATTTCTTTGTTTTCTAGGAGTATGGATTTATTTTGGGAGTCCGGGAGTGGCTCAATTAGGACTTTCGAATAATTGTTCTCGGCAAATTGCGGAATAAGTAGGACGATTATTATTTGATCTCGCTAAATAGTTACTGCCAACTTTATTTCCGGGAGACTATCGGTACCTGTAATTAGTTCTAGTTCTTCTTTACCTAAAATATTTCTTGTGAGTATCCCTAATTTGCTAGAAAGCAAAATTTGTTCTATATCGTGTACATGGCTTCTAAGAAGTATCATGTCATGATTGATCTGGTACATATATTGTATTAAATTCATTTCCTGTTCTAGAGTTATTACCCTACCTGTCAATTCTTTGTTAAAAGAGTTCAAGTAGCTTTCTATTGTATACTGTTGATTTCTGATGTGGGAAGTTATATTTTGAATTTGGTTGGATAGTTCTTTATTTATAAGGACCTGCTTATTACTCTCATTGGTTAACTCAGTATTGTACTCAAATAGTTTATCTAGTTTATTTTTGATCTGAACTTCGTCCTCGTGGTCCATTGTTCCAGCTAGATATTTGAGGCCAGTACCTAGTATATTCATAAGCGCTCTTTTTTCTTTAAAGTGAGGTTTGATATTTTCTATTTTAGCTTCTAATAAAATGAGGCTTTGGTTAATGGTATTATACATTGGTTCTACTAACTTTGACTTGGGTTTGAGTGCCAGGAAGTTTGCTTTTATGCGATTCTTTGCTATTTCGAAATCCGTTACATTGACTATATGTAATACCTTGCGATAAGTCTTTATTACCTTAATGTTTTCTATGTTCATTGTCAAGTAGCCGTTATTGTTGTTTAGATCGTTCAGGTGTATTTCCTGTGTCTTGTCCATTTGTAGCATTGTTGTTACGATTGCAGTTAGTATCAGTAGTATGTGTGTCATCATTGTTTCCTGAAATGAAAGTTTTTGGTCTATTAGTTCGTTTTGCTCGGTTCAGTGTACTGTTAGTTTTTATTGTTGGTTTGTCTATGGTTTGGTACTTTCTCTTTGGTTTAACGTGTGCCCTGTAATATTTGTATCGATTATTGACGTCTTCAACGTGGTCTTAGTCCACTTTTTCTGTGTTGATTTTCCTATATTTTGAGTGGTTCTTACCTCCTCTTATTTCTTTTATAAAATTATGACCATCTTCCAGCGGGATGTTTTTTCTATTCTGATTAATTTTTTCAATAACTCTTTGTTTTTTCTCTAAGGTTTTATCGTAAATTTCCTTGAACTCTTCGCGGTGTACTTTTCCATTAATAAAATCGATAGGTCTTTTATTAGTAGTTGAATGTATGGTGTTGTTATAAAATCCTATGATCTTTAAAATTTTCTCCTCTACTGTTCCTTGGTTGCTTATATCGTCATGTTTTAGGAGTCGAATGTGCTCGTTAATGGTGTTATGTAATCGCTCGATGTCAGCATTTGACGTATGATTGCTGTTAGATGTAAAATGTATTCCTATGTTTCGATTGGCCAGGAATTCTCTAAGAGGTAGTGCTTTGAACCCTAATTCGTTATCCACTACAATTTTTTTGACATCACCGAATTGGCTAAAGTAATATAAAAGCGCTCTCTTAAATTCTGTCCACGTCCTTCCTAGAAGTTTTATTGCGAAGGCATGTTTTGAAAATTTGTCTATGGCGGTCAAAAATAAGGATTTTCCTAATGTGTAGAATACATCTACGTGTATTATTTCTTTTGGGTTCTGAGGTGTTTCGGTAAACTTAAACAAAGGTTCTGATGGTTTCCTAGAGTATTTTTCTGTGTTACATATATCGCAATTGTTTATAAATTGCGTTATGCGTTGCTTTAATTTTGGGTTATAATAACATAGTTTTAATTCTTTAAAAACTTCGTCTATCCCTTTGTGGTTATTTTTCAGATGTTCCTTTTCTATTAAATTTGCAAGTTTCTCTTCGTCGGTCACGTCCTCTAGGAATATAGGACAGCGTATTATTTTAAATTTGCGGTTGCCAGAAAATTTTTGGCTAAATGTGGTTTCAATAATATGAAAGAAATCTTCGTCCGTAGTATAGATTGCATTCAGTCCATTTGGGTTGAAGTGGTTTTTTAGTAACATAACAGCGGTTGATTCGTCTAAAAACTTCATGTATATGGTGGTACGGTTTTTTATCGAATATTTTACTATTTTTTATTTTTAGGGATCCTGTGTTTGATTTATGGATTACAAATTGGGTCTTGAATACATTTAGTGCTGAATTGCTGGTGGATATTACGGGGTCTTCGATTAATAAGTTCCAGTCTGCAGTTTCTATCAGCGACAATGCGTCTGCATTGCTATTTTTCGTACCCTTTTTGTATCTGATTTCATAGTCAAACTCAGATAGTTTTAACCTCCATCTAATAAGTTTAGAGTTTGGCTCCTTAATTGAAAATAACCAAGTTAATGGCTTGTGGTCGGTTTCTACTATGAATTTTCGACCGAAGAGGTATGGACGGAAATATTTCGTAGCCCACACGATTGCCAATAGTTCTTTTTCAATTGTGCTATAATTGATTTCATGGTCGTTTAAGGTACGACTCGCATAACATACAGGATGGTTTTCCTGTGAAAGAACGGCACCCAATGCATATTGACTGGCGTCCGTAGTAAGGGTAAAACTGTATTAAAGTCCGGGTATCGCAGAATGGGGTCATTTGTCAGAAGTGTTTTTAGGATTTCAAAACTTTGTTGATATTCTGGATCAGCTAGATTTATTTTGATGTCCTTTTTTAAATATTTAGTCATTGGTTTCGCAATCTTGGAGTAATCCTTTATAAATTTTCGGTAATATCCCGTTAGCCCTAAGAATTGCTTAATTTGCTTACTAGTTTTTGGCATCGGGAAGTTCCTTACACATTTCACTTTGCTTGGGTTGGGTTTGATACCTTCTGGGGTGACTATATGTCCTAGAAACTCGGTTTCTCTCTTTAGGAATACTGATTTGTCCATCTGGACTTTTAAGTTTACTTCCCTCAATCTATTAAAAATCTTCCTTAAAGAGTCGATGTGTTCTTGAAGGGATGTTGAAAAAATTATAATGTCGTCTAGGTATACTAGACATATTTTATTAATGAATTCTTTCAGGACGTGATTCATTAATCTTTGGAATGTCGCCGGGGCTGTTTTCAAGCCAAATGGCATACGTAGAAATTCGTAGTGGCCATTCTCGACACTGAAAGCCGTTTTGTGTACGTCTTGCTGATCGATTTCAATTTGGTGAAATCTCTTCGCCAAATCAAGTGTCGTGAAGTATTGACAATTCCCTAATTTCTCTAAAATTTCGTCTATATTAGGCATGGGATATTTGTCGTCGACTGTTACCTCATTAAGTTTACGGTAGTCGATTACAAGTCTCCACTTCGTTTTACCGCTGGCATCTGCCTTCTTAGGTACAATCCAGATCGGTGCGGAGTATGGGGAGTTGCTGTGACGAATAATATTTTTTTGCAACATCTCTTGGATTTGATTTTCGACTTCTTCTTTATGTACATAAGGATAGCGATAGGTTTTACATTGAATAGGAATGTCATTGACTGTGCGTATCCCATGTTTTATAACATTGGTAAAACTGAGATCTGAATTCTCATTGTAGAAAATGTCAGTGAATCTTTTCACTACATTTAGAAGTGCATTTTGTTCTTCTGGATTCAAATGGTTAATTCTCAATTGATCCATAACAGGTATTTTATCCCTTTCCTCAATAATATTAAAATTCTGCTGGTCGACCTTCTCTGTTTCCAGTGGTTGAGGAATTTCTAATTTGATTATCTCATTTTTTAACTTCCTAACTTTTGCGCGAATTTGAAAATTATTTATATTGTAAATTCCCTCGTCGACAACAAACGAGTTGTCTTTAGACGTCTGTTCTTTAATGAAGCCTAGTCCTTCCTTCTGCGATACGGACAGGTTCATTTCGATTTCCTCATATTCTTTATTCTGAGGTATATCTTTATCTATATCGTTCTTTAATTCAAAGTTCAAGTCAACGGTTTTTGTTCCCGATATTAGTTTTTTGTTCTTATAATCAACAATTGCTTCTATCTGAAGAAGTATATTGTTACCGATTAAACCATCGAATTGGTCATGGAATTTATAGACCAAAAATTCGACTTTGGCTGAGTGGTTACCTATCTCTTCGAATAATGGTATGTTGACCTTTTCATTAATTTCCACGATGTGGTTTAAAGTTTTTAATTTAAGGGGTTTTTCATTATTACTTCTCCATTTTGGATGGCAAAGGTTAGGGTTGATTATGGAATGGGTTGCCCCTGTATCTATGATAAATCTTAAAGGGATAGTTTTCGATTTAACGACTATATAGGGTAGTCTGTGTTGGAGGCTTGAGATTGAAAATTTTCTGATTGTGCGGCAGCTGATCTATTCGCGACACGCACTAAATCAACTTCCATAGGTTCTGGCCTATTGGAGTTACTATTTGTGATGGCTTGTGTATTATTTCCAAATCGGTAGTTTGTGTTAAAATTATGAATGTTGTTGGGTCTTAAATTACTGAAATTCGGATGATTATTATTGGGTCTGAAATTACTAAAATTGGGGTGATTATTATTGGCTCTGAAATTACTAAAATTCTGCTGATTATTATTGTGGGAGTTATTATTTGCATTACTCTGTTGCCGATGTGAATTAAAATTTGGACGGAAGAAGGGTTGGCTTGGAGTAGGTCTTGGTTGTTCGTTAGAAGGTGGTATTAGAATTATTCCTAATATGATTAGGGAAGTAGTTTATTGGATTACTATTGAAGCTTTGTTGTCTATTGTTATAATTGTTATTTCTATTTGATTCTCTGTTAAGAGGGGGTTTATTTAATTGACTATTTTTTCCCTTTTGATACGGGTTATAAAATGCGTATCCGCATTCATAAAGTATGTCCATACTTCCTTCTAAATTGTTGGGGTTCCTGCAGTGGAGAATAGAACGCATAGGTTCTGGCAATTTATTTTTGAAAATCGTCAATGCGGCGGATTTATTTGCCTCGATAGTATTATCAATTTCTTTTTCATCTTCTGAAACTTGTTTTGTTTTAACGTTCAATCTCCTGAGTATCGTTTTAATTTCGTTGTAGAAATCCACGCTGTTAGTTTTAAATCTAGTGGCTCTTAGTTCGTCAAAGAGTTCCTGTGTTGTAAGTCTGTCTCCGAAGTTCTGTATCAACGTACTCTTAATGTCAGTCCAAGAGGTTATGTGAGCGTTAATTTCTATCACTTCCCCGGCTTTCCCTTTTAATTTAGATTTAATGTGGTCTGAAAATATGTTTTGAGATAATTCATCATATCTCTTCAATGTGGGGTGAATTTTATCGATTAAATCGATGAAGTTTTGAAGGTCTCTGAAATCGCCATTAAAATCGGGGAGTTTAGATATATATTTGAGGGGCTCAATGGTGAGCGAAAGCATGTTTGATTGTTGATGAGGAACAGTGAAAAAATTATTGACTATATTCGGAATTGCCCTAGATCTATCTAATGCCGACTCGAATTGTTCTGGTAATGTGGATGTATTGATGTCGTTTACAATTTGTTCAATTAAATTTTCAGGATTGGGGTCTGTCATAATATTACTTTCTTCACATTACGACTTCCGTATATTCTATTATCTATTTAATATGTATATATTTGGGCGTTTATTAAGAGAGGATAATAAAAAAATTCTGGTTTTTCACTCACTTTCTTAAACTTTCTTAATTAAAACTTTTATCACTTTCCTATGTCCAAGATTTTTTTTCGTATATTTTTTTTCTGTCACCTTTTTTTTTGTTTTTTTTTTTTAAATAGTTTTGTCAGTTAAAATCTATTAATTAAAATCTATCAATTAAAATCTATATGGTTTTAAAGAAAATAAGGATGTAAATAAATTTATGATAAAATTTAAATAGTTTTGTCAGTTAAAATCTATTAATTAAAATCTATCTATGTGGCTTTAATTAAAATAAGAATGTAAATAAATTTATGATAAAATATAATTCTGACCTTACAATTTATATACCTTGCTAAGTAGATTTTTGTTTTGTTTTTTTTTATGTATTCCTTATCCAGTTATTGGCGTAAAATTTGGATCCAAAATGTGAACCTTGGTGTTACATATGTATATGTAAGTATTGGTTAAATTTCTTCCTTCTTCCAGCAATAAATCTGGTCCTGTTCGTTTCCTCGTTTCTTCGCTCGGCGTACTTTAGTTATTGTTGATTAGAGTGTGTTTGGTCGATTTGCTGCAGCAAATTATTGTAATTCACTGATAATTATTGTAATTCACTGATCACAATTAATCTAGATCTTTCTAGGGTATTAATTTTTTTTTTCGTACAATCCGACAGTTATATTATAACTTCACTAAAAACTTTTTTAGTATTATAGTTTCGCACTAATAATCGAATCTTCACGATTTGTGCGTTTTAGATCACACATTGAAGCATTGAAATACACACGAAAATAATTCGCGATGTGTATCCTACCGACTGCGCCATTTAACAATTGCTCTTGCAATTGTGAGAAAAAAAATTATAAAAAAGGAAAAAACGGAAATAATCAATCAAAGATTTCACTTAATACAACAAATTCTTTATTATAAAACTTTTTATTTACACCGGTTTTTACTTTAACGAACTAATTATTTCGCGGCCGTGCCGAATTAAGTTTTCTAATAGACTAACTTACATTTTTAATTACCTACTCTTCTTTGCTCTACGAGATTTTAGGAAAATTGCAGTTGGCGGATTATATTTCACTTCGTTTGATAATTTACCCGTGTGAAAGAATGTGTACGTGACAAATTTAAGTTTTCAGTTCTGTGTGAAAGGAAATTTGTTATTTGGATTCTTAATAAATTGCATTCAAGAATTATTTGGATGATAATATGATATTTATAAATTTCAGGCGTAAGCGGTTTCGTGCTGTGAAAATACCGGATGATGGAATAAGGTGTCATGGTCTGATCGTGGGATACTTAATGCACTGAACGGAAAGGTAATTGTGGTATATGTATATGTTATATGTAATTATTATATTATGGATTTGTTTACTATAACTTCTAACCTAATACATGTGCTTTCATACATGGTTTGACATAGTTGTTCGTCCTTTGATAGGATGCGATTTGTGGCAGCTTCCTCTGTTTCCCAGAATTGTCTAAGCTGTGTGTCTAGCTCAGTGGCAGTAGGCATGAATGTGCTAACGTAGCTTTCACTCCTTGTTTTCTCTGCAGTTCCGAGTAGTATCCAACCAAAAATTGTCCTTATTACTGCCTGACTAGAGTCTGTACATTGCACAACTCCTTCTTGTACAATTTTCGCATACACTTTGACACCCAATAGAGCGTCGATTCTGCCAGGCTTCCAATAGGTGGGATCTGCTAGTTCTAGTTAATCTAGATGTTGATAATTTCCTTTGGCAATTGACTTTGTTGGCAAATTAGCAGTTATGCTGTTAATCACTAAAAAGGTTTCCTCGAATTTTGCCTTGTTTGGCCCACAGGATTGTAACCATAGTTTGGTTTGTTTATCCAAGTTCGCTGAGTCGATAAGTCATCGAAGTGTTCGTGATTTTCCTGATGGAGCTTTAACCTTAACTAAAGCTGTTAATAATAAGGCATATGATCTCTCCCTATTCATATACGTTTGAGTCCTTTGAGACAATTCAGTATTATTACTGGTAGTTGGCTTTATTTGTTTGGCCTCATTATTTTCGTTGTTGTGTAGATTGCTTGCCTCTACAGCTGTGGGATGTAAATTGTTTATCTTTACGTCCTCGTGAAGTGTGGTATGATGCCTTTTCTTGCATTTGAGACACCTATACCTGCTTGAACATTCTGTGACTGAGTGCTTTTTAGAAAGACAATTGTAGCAATGTTTGTTTGTAGCAACGAATTTCGTTCTGCTTTGTACATCCATTCTTAGGAATTTGTTATATTTTTGTAAGAAATGATCTCCATTACATGCAGAATATTTTGTGAAATTAACTACATGATATACCTTGGTTGTAGTTGGTTTGTTGATACCTTTGGCTTGACTTGGTTTGGGCACCAATGTATCTGAAATTGCCTCTAGTACTTTCAATCGAGTGTCTAAAAAAGAGTTGAACTCTTGATATTTAGGAAGCTCTTGTGATGCTCCCTGATGTTCTTCCCATAACCTTAATGTTATAAAAGGTAGTTTTTGTACTCTTAAATATACAAGTAGCACATCCCATTTTGATGTGTCCATTTGAAGGCTCCTTAATTGCTGCATGCACTCTTCTGTAGTATCAATTAGAAATTTTAAACCAGCAGCTGTCTCTGTACTCAATTTTGGTTGATTTGTTAATAGCTTCAATTGATGATTCACTAAGATCTTTTTATTTTCATATCTCGCCTTTAATTTGTCCCATACGGGTAGATAATCTTCCTTCGTAATTGGAGTGTGCCGTAATAGTTTTTCTGCATCTCCGTGTAATGACCCTTTTAAATAGTATAATTTGTGAACATCTTTCAGATTTGTGTTATTGTGTACTACAGCTATATACAAATCGTGGAAGGAACGCCAGCTATCATAATCGCCACCATATTTTGGTAAAGTAATTTTCGGTAGAACATTATGTTGTTGTTGTTGTTCCACACGTGTTTGCTGTGCTAGCAACAATGTGAAATCTATCAGTTCTGTTGTAGGATGGATTGCACCACCTATATATGTACAGTAATCTGTCGCTAGCTTACTAAATGTCTTATCAAGAATGCATTTCGCCGTGGTTTTTGGAGGGTTTTCAATAATGTATTCATTGATCAACTGATCAATCTGTTCATATTCCATCCACAGTCGTCTGATTTCGGAAAGCTTTGCTTCGAAATAGCCCTTTGAGTGTGTTTCGAGTAATATTCGTTTCCCATTCTCGATCGTTTTTTGCAGACGACTTCTCATTGCCTGTTCCTTCTTTAATATCGCCTTTAATTCTGTCATTGTCAAATTTGTATTAATATATTTGAGTATACTTAATTTGAACTTTCAACTATATTGTAACTAAATGTAAATTACTTGTGCTAATTTTAAAAATAAGTTTCGTTAAAATTTAGAATTTGACTTGGAACTTACACAAATTGTACTAAAACTGACTACATGCAGCAGATTAGTAGAATTTGATTTGATAAATGCAAGTGACTTGAAAAAGTACTAGATTCACCTCGGTACAGTGTGAAACTATTGTGAATTATATTTTGTACCCAAAATGCGATGTTTAGTATAATGAACAAAATAAATGAACTGGATGAACAAATGAATGAGCCAATGAATTCCTGGATGGAACCACCAAAAAATGTGATGAATTTAATGAAAAGACACTTTTAAATGCACAATATGTCAATTCCTGTAATTGACATATGGTGACCTGTGTTTATAAATCACAATTTTAATCGATTCCAATAATTGACATTTGTGGTGTTCTGAAATTCAAAATGGTGGTGGGTAGTTTAGCGATTAAAAGAGATATCATTGGTTACCATTCACTATTAATCATCGAATTCATTAATGTAACAAAATTAAATAATTCTACACTTAAAAATTAAATTTAGCACAATTCAAACTCCTTTTTCTTCAATAAATGCAAAAAAAAAAATTACGCAAATATGTTATTAATGATTGACACACGCGTGCGTTTTTTTTTTTAATTCAAAATATTTCAGAAAATTTCACTCTTAACTACAATTACTTAATATTAATCTAAATAACTTATTTCAACTAAATCTTTACTGTTTAAACATGTCTTGCCAAAGATACCAGATAGGCATATTTTTGGCAAAATATTACAACAATAAAAATTACAATTTAATATATTTATGTATATAATAAATGCTGAAATGAAATAATGACTTTTATTAGTGTTAAGAATCAATTTGCTTTGGTTAATTTGCGACCAGTAATTATACACTTATGGCATGCTATTACGTTTGTCCCTTAACCTCAAATTGTTTAGAAAAATGAATAAAATCATTACCTTCTTGATAAATCTTAACAAAATGAATTCTTCGTGAAATATTAATTTGTTGAAGCCCTTTGCTGATCTGTACAAATTCCCACAAAATAAAATGGCCAGGAAATTTGGTGCCAGATTTTTTCACTGAAATTTCCTAAGTGGAACCGATGAACAATTCAATGAAAAAGCCTAAGTCCAAAAACCGAAGAACAATTGATATCAAAAAAAGACTTGCATGTGAAGTAAACTATGACCCACTTGGCATATTTTAACTCAATGACAACTCGAAAGAAAAAGAGATCGAATGAAGGAATGACACGCCTTTTATAGACACATTTGTTTCAATTTCACTATCCATAATGTGAAATTATCAAAATATTGCCCTTTAGTGAATAAATTAAGATTTTTTATTTATTATTGGTATATGCCAAAATGAATTTTAAATTTTTTGGCATGTTTATCATAAGGATTTAATATTAATTTTTTTGATTTCCATTAACTTTTACGAATTTCTGGTATACTTTATCGACGCTCCATTTTTTAGTTCATTCCAACTAATTGCTTTCATGACTTTTGCTGTTTTGTCTTGCTCGCACGATACTTCGTTTTCGCACTCGTTAGTGTGAATATTAATTATGAAAATCGCAAATTACGCGAATCGCCCAAAAGCATCGCGAAACGAGCGCGGCCATTAAAATCGCGTAGTTTTTTTACCCCAATTTGACATATCGCATCAAGTTCACCGTGTAATTAAATCTCGAAACGTCAAACGCGCGCGATTCTTTTTTTATTAAATTTATTAAATTTAATCGTGTTTTGTGTAGTGTTTTGTGGATATTTCATCTCTGGGGATCATATTACGCAGGTAGTTATAACAATTTCTTAGATTATGTTGCATGTTGTGTTAGTTTTTAAAGTTGCGGTATACCTGCAAAGGTGAGTTCATTTTGGGTACTTCTCACCTTAATTATCCACCAATTTTCAATAAGACTAGTGCAATTGCCCTAGTAATTTTGTTTTATTGTGTTGATTTTGTTATAGCAGTTAATTTATTAGTACTTCCCCGCATTTTATGTTATTTGTTTTGGTGTTGTTAATATGTAATAAAAACCTTGCACGCTATATAGCTTTTCATTTATTTGTTTATTAGTTCATTTGTTACTTTGTTTATATTAATAGTTCAAATTTTATATGTATATCATTTGTTTAACTTCATTTCCTTTTCTCGTTTCAAATCATCGAGGGATCTTTGCACCTGTGGCATACTCCAGGTGCCAGTTACATGCTTTGCCTTATTTTTATTTTGAATCTGATAAATTCCGTTCTTTCCTTTTCAGGTTCGTCGAACAGATTGGTACTGACAAACCGAAAGTGTTTATGTTATTTTTTGTGTGCAGTACTGAAAAATTCCTTTAACAGTATCTCGAAGCTTAGATTGGTCCGTTTCAGATTTTAATAGAAGCATCGCTTTTATTATAGTAAAACTTGTGCTTGTGACTTGTGGGCCTATGAAATAGAAGTTTTTGTTCACCGATATTTGGTACAGAATAATTTTCGAAGAGTTTTTCAATTTATTTTCTACGTGAGAATCCAGTAGTGGAAGTATAAAAATCTTGTTCCGTCGCGGAACAATATTCTAAAATAATATAAATAAATCAAAGCACTCACTATAATTATCGTCCAGTGCCACAGCAACTCCTGGCACTTTATAAGTATTGCCTATATTCGTTTAGGCCCCTTTTTTTACCTAAAAAATATAAAAACAAAACAAATTAATTATAAAACAAACAAAAGTATAAAGTCTCAGATCATTACGATCTGAGACATTTACATGAAACTTTTTCTTACCTAACCGTGGAATTCGCCTCCCACGATACACAGTATTCCTCCTAGACAAGCCTCAGTACCTATAATCTAAAAATACTGATAGAAAAGTACATAAATAAATGTAAATAAATAAAAATTGAAAAATCTTACCTTTTTTTACGGCCACTGCCGTCAACATCTAGTGACATTTGTGTCACAGGCTGCTGGTGTGTTGACTTCTTCTTCCATTTACTAATGGATATCTCCACTACGCCAACGACAACAAAAAATCGCCATAACGACGCGCTGCTACTGTATAGCGTCAAGGCAACGGCAACCGACAGACGCACTGCTCCCATTGTATTCCCGGCTATAAATAGCGAGCTGTTCGGCATAGCAAATCACTTGCAAATTGAGCGATCAACAAGACAGATCGGAAGCGATAAACCGAAATTAAGTCTTGACTAACCAATAAGGGAACAATTGAACCCTGATTTTACTAATTAAATTATATTTTTCAGCACCCCCAAGCTAAGGTAGTTTTGAACCTGGCAAAACTTATGAGCAGTGAATGAAGCTCATTCTGCTTGTACCTCAATTAAAAAACTTCTTTCTAATCTCGTGTTTCTTATATTTACAGGTTAAACGTGGAATAAATAACGCATTATTATTTGAAATTATATTATTATTTGGATTTACTTTATTATTTGGATTTATATTATTAATTACTTTATTATTTGGATTTATATTATTATTTGGATTTACTTTTTTATTTGGATTTATGTTATTATTTGGATTTTCATTTTGAATTACCATTTGAATTATTATTTGTATCTTCTTGTTTGGTTTTATTATTTCATTTTGTTTTTTACAATTATCATTTTTTGTTAGCGAGTAAGCACTGAAGTAGTAGGCTAAGGCTAATTTTTGTGAAAAAATAAATACATTGACATCTAAGAAATTTTGTGTTCAACAGTCTTATCCACCAAACCGGCACCTCCCCTTTGTTATGTAAAGCCCATATTGGGACTTCACATTTGTCCTTCGAGCCGGATAAGTCTGAAAAAACAAAATGGCGGATGTCGATATATTAATTCTCACACAAAAGGCTCTACACGATCAAATTGATAAAGCCGACATTAACCATGGCAAGGCAAGTACAGAAACCAAACAAGGAAAGAAGTATTATGCTACTCGCATTCAATCTCTTGAAAAGCTATGGCAAGCATTCACAGAGACGCATATAGCTATCTGGTCAGCCGAAAACGGCGCTAACACCGAATATGCGGAAGGCAACCTATACGAAGAGACCGAAGAGTTATACATCAATCTGATGTCAAAGTTGTCACAGGAGCTAGGAGAGTCGTTCCCAACGTTACCTCATACTGGAGAACAACCTGCCACACAGTCAGTACGTCTTCCAAAAATTGAAACTCGGCTTCAACCCATACAAATACCAATATTTGATGGCAATTACAAGACATGGCATGCGTTCCATGATCTGTTCAATTCGCTGATCCAAAAAGATCCAAATTTATCAAAGGTTCAGAAACTTCACTACCTAAAGCTTTGCGTTACTGGGGAAGCAGAACGCCTATTACGCCAATTCGAGGTAATCGACTCGAATTATCTCAAGGCATGGGAACTCCTACAAAAGGGATTGGAAAACAAGAGAGTGCTAGTCAACACTCATCTGAAAACATTACTTAGTCAAGCACCTATCAAGGCCGAATCAGGTCACGCCATACGCTCCCTTCTCGATCAAACAGGAGAGAGTCTTCATGAGCTTCGATATCTAGGGCTTCCAGTTGAACATTGGGACGCCATACTGATATACATCTTGTTCTACGCCTCCGTCCAGAAACACATCAATTGTGGGAGCAAGAGCAAGGAACAAGAAACGAAATTTCCAAATATTCCGATTTGTCAACGTTTCTAGAGACAAGGTTCCGCACTCTAGAAGCAATCCAAGAGTGTCACAATACCAAGACACAAGAAACTGTACGTCAGTACAAAAACCAAAACCGAGATCCCGGCAGCGGGTATCAAGCCTCAAATTCGCTCACTAGTGCACCCCACAGAAATTGTACCAACAAAAATACCTACACATTCTTGAACAAATCGCACACATGCTCAATGTGCAAGCAAAATGACACTCTTTTTCACTGCTCTGCGTTTAGAAAATTATCTCCAAACGAGACATTAAATTTTATAAATAAAAACAGGTTATGCAAAAACTGCCTTTCATCAGGACATCACCTCAATGGCTGCCCAAGCCTGAAATCGTTCCTTCAATGCCACAAGAGGCACAATACTCTCATCCATTTAGAAGAAGAGAAGTTATCCACACATAACCCAGGGCAAGCTGAAATAAAACTTAAAGAGCCTAACGACAGTAATGAGATAGCCACAAATTCATTCTTTTCGACAAACGTCAGTCGGGCATTATTGTCAACTGCGTTAGTCGATATTGAGAGACCAAACGGACAAACCCACACAATGAGAGCTCTAATAGATTCGGGCTCACAAGTATCGTTCATTACTGAAGCTGCCAGTAAACGTTTCGGGCTACCACGAAAAACAACACACGTCAAAGTCAGCGGTTTAGGAAAAACTCAAACCGTCCACGTGAAGGCACAAACATCATTCAAGATGAAATCAGTCAACACGAAATTTGAAACCAAGATCAACGCTCTGATATTGCAGAAGATCACAGATTTCGTACCAGCTGACATCATAGATGTCAATAAATTGCTCTATCTGCAACATCTGCTACTCGATGGTCCCAGGTTCTACAACCCTGGTCAAATAGACTTACTACTGGGAGCAGATGTATACGCCGAAATCATTGAGAGCGGAGTCATAAAGGGCGCCCCTGGAGATCCAACTGCTCAGCATACCCAATTAGGATGGATCCAAAGGGGAAGTACAAGCAGCAAAAAACCCAGCACAGTTAAGACGCTCACTGTTCAAATAGAACCAGAATGTCAGCTAGAGCAACAGTTGAGAAAATTTTGGGAGATAGAGGAAATCCCAAGGAAAATAACAAATCCCGATGACGAGCTATGTGAGGAAATATACACAGCGTCACATAAGCGTTTAAAACAAGGTCAGTATCAGGTTAAACTACCCTTCAGAAACCCAAACGGACCGAAACTTGGCCACAGCCGATATGTGGCATTGAAAAAATTTCTCCAATTAGAGAAACGCTTTGAAAACCGATCCGAGCTGCACACACAGTACAAAACATGCATCAAGGAATATTTACAGCTAGGACATATGACAAATCAAATCAACCCAAAATTCAGCGGAACAGAACAACATCTGTCATTATTATCAGCCACATCACGCAGTCATTAAAGAAAGCTCGACGACCAAGCTGAGAGTGGTCTCCAACGCCTCCGCAAAATCAACAAACGGAAGGTCACTGAATGAGCAAATGTTGGCCGGACCAACAATCCAACCCAGCTTATGGGCCACTATCAGAAATTGGCGCCTATACAAAATCGCTTTCACCGCTGACATAGAAAAAATGTACAGGATGATCCAAATGCATCCTGAGCATACCAATAATCAAAGAATCCTATGGAGAGATTCACCAAAGGAGCCGATAAAAGATTATCAGCTGACAACAGTCACGTTTGGCACTACGTCAGCTCCATATCTTGCCATCCGCACCCTGCATCAATTATCAAACGACGAGCAAGACAAAACGACAAACGACTTTTACATCGACGACCTACTAACAGGGGCACATGATACTAAAAGTGGGTTAACATTACAAACAGAACTAACGTTCTTTCCAAAGGAGGCTTTAATCTCCGTAAATAGACTGCCAATCATCCGGAATTAATTAAAAACATTCCTCCATTTCTAGATTTGTCAGAAAAGGATACGATTAAAACTCTTGGTCTCCAGTGGCATCCGGCGCATGATGAGTTTAGCTTCAAACTAAGCCCCTTACTTCAAAAACCTCTGTTTACTAAGCGAATAATCTTATCCGAGACAGCATCACTTTTCGATCCACTAGGATGGTTGGCACCAATTATAATTATCGCCAAGATTTTCATTCAAAATCTACCGTTGAATAAATATTCATGAGACGAAGCCTTACCTAAAGCCATCACAATTAAATGGAAGAGATTCAGGGAAGGCTTAAACCACATCCAATCAGTCAAAATACCACGATGGGTAGGTTTTTCACCTACAGCAAAAGGCATGCAACTGCATGGATTCTGCGACGCGTCAGAAAAGGCCTTTGCAAGTGTTGTATATTTAAGAATCATAAACAACGACAACACTATTAGCACTCATATATTTACGTCAAAAACTAGAGTCGCTCCTACAAAATCAATATCACTTCCAAGACTCGAGCTATGGGGAGCTGTTTTACTCTCCCGTCTAATGAAACAAATCAAAGCTGACATAAATATCGTGGACAGTTCCATTATCGCATGGTCCGACTCAGAAGTCACCTTGTCCTGGATTCAAAAGCAGCCATCAACTTGGAAAACATTCGTCGCAAATCGAGTGGCAGAAATCCAGGAAAATAACCATCCTCGATTATGGCGATATGTACCATCCAAAAGTAACCCAGCAGACTGCGCCTCTCGAGGACTTAACCCGGACGAACTTGTCGAATCCAAGCTTTGGTGGAACGGACCATCATGGTTACAGCAATCCGGAGAGGACTGGCCACAACAGCCTACGTTTCACAAGTGCTCTGAACTTGAGATCCGAACAGTCAAGGCATTGACTTTCACTGGCCTAGATATTGAATGGTTAACAAAATATTCCTCGTTCCCTAAATTAGCAAAAATTGTCGCTTACTGCAAAAGATTTTTTAACACCTGCAAATCTAAGGGCACAATTAAGCAGCCTAGCTATTTCACACACTCCGAGCTACAAGATGCTGAGAATATTATCGTGTCCATTGTACAGCAGATAGCATTTCCAAATGAGTTCCACTGCCTTAAATCAAATAAACCAATTTCAAAGACAAGCCGCATTCTCACTTTCAATCCATATTTAGACTACAAACAATTAATCCGAGTCGGCGGCAGACTCGAAAATTCTATACTGACCTACAATCAAAAGCACCCAATCATCCTACCAAACGACCATCACGTGTCAAGGAAAATCATTGATAACATTCATCATTGTGCATTACATGGAGGTATACAACTTACCCTCAATTTATTACGTAACAAATACTGGCTGCTAAATGCCAGAAACACCGTTCGTCAGCAATTACGAAAAAGCATCCTCTGCTTCAAAACAAAACCAACGCCATCTATACAGATTATGTGAAACCTTCCATCAACACGAATTACCCCTGCATTAACCTTCGAACACACTGGCGTCGACTATGCCGGTCCCATTGACATTAAAACGTCAAAATTAAGAAACGCTAAAATCATAAAAGGATATTTAAGCATTTTTGTATGCATGGCAACCAAGGCCATTCACATTGAAGTCGTGTCGGAATTGACGACAGCGGCATTCATCGCTGCATTGAAGCGATTCATAAGCCGCCGAGGCTTATGCGCCCATATTTATTGCGATTTCGGCACGAACTTCGTCGGTGCAAGCAGGGAATTGTCTAATCAAATTAAAACAATTTTGAAGACATTTCCACATGACAGTTCTACTGTCACAGAGCTTGCAAGCATTACATGGCATTTCAGCCCACCATCAGCGCCACACTTTGGTGGATTATGGCAGGCAGGAGTTAAGGCAGTAAAAACGAACATGAAGCGAACCTTACAAAACGCCATTTTAACTTTTGAAGAACTGTCAACCGTAATCTGTCAAATCGAAGATTGCGTAAATTCCAGACCGCAGTGACATTCCAATGATCCAAGCGATTTTAACATTGTAACTCCTGGGCATTTTTTAATTGGTCGAAATTTAAAGACAATTCCAGAACCGTCTATCACTGATAAAACAACTTCCCTCAAACGTTGGCAATATGTCCCATGGTTGACAGATCATTTCTGGAAAAGTGGTCAAAAGAATATCTTCAAGGTTTACAAGCTCGAAAAAAATGGAAAACACCAGACGATAACTTCAAAATAAATGACCTAGTTTTAATACAAAATCATCGTTGTCCACACACAAAATAGCCGACAGGTCGAATAATACAAATCAACCCAGGCCAGGACGGAAAGGTCAGAGTAGCAATTGTCAAAACACAGAATACTTAAATAATTCGGCAATTATTAAATTATACAAGTTACCCATTTAAACAAAACTATAATTCAACGAAATTTTCACATCGAAAATCAAAAATAAATAACGTCCCACACGAAGCACAAACGTTCCCACACGGGCAGCACGAAGCACGACATTTGTTTTTCTCAGCCATACAAACATGCCTCAGCACAATTTTGTACTACGCTTGCGCCCAGACGCACCAACACAATAACTTTTCGTAATATCAGTGCCAAATTAAATGGTACAATATTACTAATATAAATGATAATAACAATTAATAATATAACACCACAAATATATAAATTTATCCCCGAATAACATTAATCAACTCGAAAAATTAAACGTGTAGGCCCGAATTAAAATAAAGCAATACAACAGCGAAACAACATACGAAATTCATCCAACTTCAGCTCAAATCGAAAGAAGTCATCACTCGACAATCATACATGGTGTAAAGCGGACAGCCATTACAGTTTTTTTATAATTTCTTTAGTTTTTTTGTTTTTTTATCATTTCCTTTTTAAGTTGCTTTAAATTTTTTATTCATTCGTCATTTTTTGAAAATAATTTTCAACTCATTGACTCTCTACTGTGCCTGGATGACTGTCTCTGGATCAATGACATTCCCGATCTAGAGACTGCTCAAATAAAAGGTCCTTCACTATTAGAAACTGCTCCAATAAAGGACAAGTTGAGAGCAACAGAGATGCCGAGGCCACCAAGCGTATTCAAGCCTCCATTCGAGACAGTCCCAGCTACCAAACAGGTACAGGCACTCGCACGGGGCCCAGGTATTCGAGTCCATACAACTCCATCTCGACGCCCAACTCCATAACGACACGCAACGTCAACCGACAGACGCACTGCTCCCATTGTATTCCCGGCTATAAATAGCGAGCTGTTAGGCATAGCAAATCACTTGCAAATTGAGCGGTCAACAAGACAGATCGGATACGATAAACCGAAATTTAGTATTGACTAACCAATAACGGAAGAATTTAACCCTGTTTTTACTAATTAAATTACATTTTTCAGCACCCCCAAGCTAAGGTAGTTTTGAACCTGGCAAAACTAATGAGCAGTAAATGAAGCTCATTCTGCTTGTACCTCGATTAAAAAGCCTCTTTCTAATCTCTTTTTTCTTATATTTACAGGTTAAACGTGGAATAAATAACGCATTATTATTTGAAGTTATATTATTTTTTGGATTATTATTTGGATTTACTTTATTATTTGGATTTATATTATTATTTACTTTATTATTTGGGTTTAAATTATTATTTGGATTTACTTTATTAATTGGATTTATTTTATTATTTGGATTTTCATTTTGAATTACCATGTGAATTATTATTTGTATCTTCTTGTTTGGTTTTATTATTTCATTTTGTTTTTTACAATTATCATTTTTTGTTAGCGAGTAAGCACTGAAGTAGTAGGCTAAGGCAAATTTTTGTGAAAAAATAAATACATTGACATCTAAGAGATTTCGTGTTCAACAGTCTTATCCACCAAACCGGCACCTCCCCTTTTTTATGTAAAGCCCATATTGGGACTTCACAATCTTGTTTTTCAGCGCGTAGTCGTTAAAAATGGAGTCGTTTGATTCGATGATTTGGGATATCTGTATTTGAGGATTTGTTGCAGGTTTCTGGAATGATTGATTTCTTTCTTACTTGACTTCTTGTTACAACTCCAACAGTGACGGATTCATTAATTGCCAGTTGTGCTGGACCATCGATGCTACTTAATGTGTCCGCGTTAACATTATACTTTCCCGGCTTGTAGATAATGTTATATTCATATTCTACCAAAAATATTTTCCATCTTATCAACCGAGATGAGGGTTCTTTAACAGCCATTAAGCATCTAAGTGGCTTATGGTCTGTTACTATAATAAACTTTCTTCCGAATAAATATGGTCTGAATTGCTTTACGGCAAACACGATAGCAAGCAGTTCCTTTTTTAGTAGTGCTGTTTTTTGGTTCAACTGTATTTAAAGTACGACTTACGTAACATATTGGTCTGTCCTCACCGATCGCGCCTTGTAATAAGACAGCTCCTATAGCTACATTACTTGCGTCTGTCGTGACCAGAAACTCTTGTTTAAAATTTGGGTATGCCAGGACGGGTGATTTAATTAATTTGTTCTTGAGAGTTTTAAAGGATTTATCAAAAAATTCGTCCCATTTGAATTTTGTGTTTTTCTTTAAAAGCCTTGTAAGAGGTTTCGCTATGTCCACGAAAATTGAAATAAAACGGCGGTAATATCCAGCAAAACCCAGAAATGATTTACTGTCTTTCGGTTTCTTCGGAGTTGGGAATGTGTTCACTGCACTTATTTTACCAGGATCTGGTCTCAAGCCTTCTTCAGAAATTATATGTCCTAGGTAAATTAGCTCTTTCTCTATAAATTTGCACTTCTCAGGCAGAAGTTTTAGATTATGCTCTCGCAGACGATTGAAAATTCTTATAAACTTGGGATTGTGATCTGACAAATCATAACCATAGACGACTATATCATCATCCTATACAAAACATTCAACACCTTGCAACCCCATTAATACGTTATTTATTAAACGCTGGAAAGTTGCAGGTGCGTTTCTTAGCCCAAATGGAATTGTATTATATTCGTAATGACCAAATGGTCTGCTAAAAGTTGTTTTCTTTTGGTCATATTCGTTAACGTGGATTTGATGGAATCCACTGGCAAGATCAAGAGTACTGAAATACTTGGATCTGCCCAACTGATCTAATATATCGGATATATTAGGTAGTGGATATGCATCTCCAATTGTGATTTCATTGACTTTGCGGAAGTCCACCACCACTCTCCATCGCTTATTGCCGTTGCTGTCAGCCTTTTTCGGCACGAGGAGAAGCGGTGAGTTCAATGGACTAGCACTGGGCCTAATGATTTGATCATTCAGCATCTCATTTACCTGCCTATGAATTTCACCCCTTTGCGCTTCTGGTTACCTGTACGGTCTCACATATATGGGAGGTCTATCAGCCTCAGTTATAATGGAGTGCTCAATAGCATCCGTACTTGTTAAGTAGTCTCCTTCCAAGTTATTATAATCTCTACATAATTTGATTATAGTTTCTCTTTCTTCTTTGTTACAGTGCTCTAAACTTATAAGCTTTTCCTAGCTTTTCAATCTATTTTCTATCGGATTGAAGTTATCCAGGTCATCCCACTCCAAGTCTACAGTCTCAGGCTCTATATAAATACCTGTCTCGTTAGAGTTTAAGAGCATTAAGTTTAAACTTTTCTCATTGTCCGACCCAACTATAGTTTCGGCCAAATATACTCCTGGCGACATTTATTTCTTTCGTATTACCGCTTGTTTCTTGCAGTTAAATGGTATCGTAACGATTTTTTTGCTACGCGGAGACAAAAATGTAGGATTTGATTTCCCATCTCCAGGATATTTGTCACCTTTGTCCAGTTCAATACTTTCGACGTTAAGCTTTCCCACTAGCTCGAATAAATTATCAGAAGTCTTCAAGTCGTCTGGCTCTTTACAAACTTTTTTATTAGTATGGGCATTGATTACAAGAAGACCCTCACTGTAATCTATAATGGCTTTATACTTCCTCAAGAAGTCTTCCCCGATAATACCATCCTATTTAAGGTTTATTTTTGGACTTAGAAGTTGAAAGGTATGTTTCAATTCAAGTGATATTTCGTCAGTAGACAGATCAATGGTTCCGACCGTAGCTCCTAACGTGTTGATGGGTTCTCCAGAAATAGTAGACACAAAGTTTATGTATGAAAATGATAGGCTTTTGTGAAAACTGTCGGATTTTAAAAGACTGATGTCTGCTCCTGAATCCACAAGAAAGATGAAATACTTTTTTAGAGCAGGTTTAAATGGGATACAAGTACTAGCATACAAGAATTGGTTTGGTAGGATATCCCATTGTTATTGGTTCGGTTTCTTACAGTATGCACATAGTAAATGATTTGCCTTTCGGTTAATCGATCGAGGCGGAAAATTTGGAACATTCAAGTTATTAATATAAATGTTGCGCGTGCGCACATTTGAGTTCCTAAAACAATTGTCGCGCGAATTATATTTTTTTTATTCGTGATCTAAAATAAAAACACTTAAGGTTTGAAGAGAAACTTGGATATTTATTTTAACTGAGCTATATTAAACACTTTTTAAAATTACACTGAACAAGTATTCTTACATATGTTCTTATGACAACTGCTCCAGAATAGTATGATGGCTGCTTATAAATATGTTTCTATATCTTATTTCTAATTATCTTGTTTTGATACCTTATTTACAATTTGAAATTCCCTGCTTATTACATATTTCTAATTATCTTTATTTACAATTTGAGATTCCTTGCTTGTTTAGATATTTCTGATTATCTTGTTTTGATACTTTATTTATAATTTGTTAATTTGGTTACGTCAAACAGTTCTGGCCTTATCGAAGGTTCAGAGTTGTTTTGAACAGAATCAGTAATCTGGTTACTCATCGTATTTGCTGAAGAATCAATATTCTGATTCATCGATGATGTAACTCGTACCACTTTGATTGAAGATTCTCCTGAATCTAATTAAATTTCTTAATTTTCATTCTCTTTTGTTTACAGTACAGATTTATCAAACATATAAATGTAATTATTATAATTATGATTGTGAGGGTGTTAATTCCATAATTTGCTAGTTTGTGGTATTTTAGTTTATGAATTTCTTTTAAGTTATTTTGAGTTTCTAATATGGTTTCTTCAAATGTTAGACTCTTGTATTTGGTAATACACATTTTTCAATAATTTTACCTTGGGTATTAGAGAAAGATTAAATATTAATAGATATACTACAATTATAAAAGTTTATAAAGAAGTTTTCACTTAAAACAAGCTTTCTTTCGTCACAGCTACTATTTATTACAAAGTTTTTGCTGTTTTCTAATACTAGAATATTATCTTCTAATTCTATAGTATTACTTTTAGAGCTACTATTTATTAGTTTACTGTTATTTGCAAAAACGCAACTGTTTGAAGGAGATAGTTCTTTAAACGATTTTTCAGGATTAAATTCATAATAAGTTTCATTTAGTTCTAGATTATATTTTTTTATTTCATTTATTTTCTTATTATTTGAATTTGGAATTGGTCATATAATTTTCTTGTTTAATGTTATATAGTTTATAGGTATTTTTATTGCGAGAATTAATTTTTTCTCTAAGAACTGCTACTCCTAATCTTATATGAATTAATTTCTTAAAATCTATGTCATATTTCTTTATTTCTTCGTTAGTTAGAATATTTGGATTCAATAAATTTAATCTTGCTGAAGCTATGTTTTCCTGAATATGTACCACTCTACTTTTAACAATATTTAATTTAATTATTTGTTCTGTTATTTTTTTGTAATTCATATTCAATATGGTTTAAAGAGTTAATTCTAGGAAATATTTGTTTTCTGTCGTCGTTAATAGCGTTCTTTAGTTGCAAGATAGATTTCATTCATTTTTATTTGTTTGTTCATGTTTGTAATTAAGTTATGGTTATTTGAGTCGATTGTTAAGAGATGTTTTTCAATTTCGAGTTTGTCGTTGTTATCCATTGTTCCGAAAAGCCATTTCAATAAGATTCCTCCTCCATCAATAAGTCCACGTCTATGTCTATGAGGGATTATTGTGTGAACTTTGTTTCTTATTAATTCTATTTCGTCTTGAATAATTTGGTTTTGTTGTATGTTATGTATTAGAGAAAGGGTGTTTTCAATGTTATTGATTACGCTTAAAATTTCTTCGGGGTCGATTATATGTAATATGATGTCGAAGTTGTACAGTACTTCTATGTCATTTGTTTTAATAATTGTATAACTACTTTGACTTTCAATCTTGTCCACTATCAATGTTTGTTGGGTTGCCGGAAGTAGTGTCAATATCCATATTATTGTTATTATTATTCTGAGGTGAAAATTTTAATGGTTTTTAATACTGGTATCAATATTATCGAGTGGTAATGTTCTAAATTTTGGTTCTTCTTTGTGTCTTAATGATTGGTAATTCTTTACGTAACCGATTTTTCGTTTTTCTTCATAATTTTCGCGTTTTGAATTATGTTTCCCTAGCCATTTACTCTTTGCCGTGTTAATATTTTTTATTAAATTTTCGACGGGTATTTCTTTGTTTTGTGCTTTTTGTGGAGTTGTTTTTATTGTCGAATGTAAGGTATTATTATATTGCTTTACTACTTCTATCATCTGATCTCGAATTGGTTTCTTATTTTCAAGGTTTAAGGCTCTTATACGTTCGGTTATAGTGTTATGGAATCTTTCGATATCTGAATAGCCTGTATGGCTATTAGGTTTAGTTGAACGATATTTAATGTCTTGTTCGTTAAGAAATTCTTTAACATTAGTTTTAAATTCGTTATCAAATACAAACTTTTTGGGTTTTCCTTTGATGGAAATAAATAATTTAAATTTTTCGATTAGGCTTTTGTGGTTTCTGTTTTCTAGATGAAAGCTTACTACGTGTTTTGTTAATTTGTCGATGAAGTTGATAAATGAATTTTTACTATTGACGTAGGTTTTCTATAATATTTGGATCTATTACAAATATCGCAATTGTTTATTAGAATGTGTATATGTTCCCGTAATTTAGGATGGTATATTTTATTTTTTATGTCTTCATATGTTGCGATTATTCCTGAGTGTCCTGATTCATTCTTATGAAACAAAGATATTTGTTTTTTCAGTTCATCCTCGTTTTCTATGTCTTCAGCAAAGTGAACACACTTCACAAATTTTGTTGAATTGTAATCAAAGTTTTCTATTATTTTTTGTTGGACTGTAGTGTATTCATGATCGTTTAGATATGAAAAAATTGCTTCTTTGCCGGTAACGTATTTCTTTAAAATGTTAATTGCTTTTTCAGTTTTTAGATCGCTTTTGTCTATAAAGATTCTATGGTTCTTAAATATTACTTCGTGTTCCTTATTCTTGTCATCGCAAAGTATTACTTGATGTTTAAAACGATTGACAATGGTTTCAAGTATAGGGATGGGGTAATTCAAATTTTCTTCTTGGGAATGAATTGTCTGCATTTCGACTGTATTGTTAGCATTTATTTCTTTTCTTGGCTCTAAAAATAATTCGGAGAAATAGGGGCTTAAGTCAGTTTTATATATTTCCCATTTAGGATCTACTGTTTCGGTGCAATTAATCTCGTTTGTTTCTGTGTTAATTCTGCTTAGGAAATCTGCTATTTTGTTATCTTTCCCTTTTATATAATCTATGTTAATATTATATTACCCTAATGATAGTAACCACCTTTGTAAACGAGGTTTTATGTCTTTTCCGGAATGTTTAATTTGTAACCATTTTATGGGTTGATGATCTGTATGCAAATCGAATTCTTTACCATATAAATAAAGCCTGAAATATTTTGTTCCCCAAACAATTGCCAGTAATTCTTTCTCTATTGTAGAATAGTTTTTCTCATGATCGTTGAAAGTTTTTTAGCCATAACAAATAGGATGACCATCTTGAGTTTGTACTGCTCCTATTGCAAAGTTGCTAGCATCAGTAACTAGTTTAAATTTTTTATTGAAATTTGGATATTTGAGTATGGGGTTTGTTTGTATTAATTTTTGTTCCTTTCTTTAGATATTTGGTCATAGAATGGGCTATTTTTGCGTAATCTTTTATAAATTTTCTGTAGTATCCCGTTACTCCTAGAAACGATTTGATTTGTTTTTGCGTCGTTGGTAGTTTAAGGTCTTGAATTACTTTAATTTTCTTCGGATTTGGTTTAACTCCATTTGGGGTTAAAATATGACCTAAGTATTCTGTTTCTTTTGAAAGAAAATTGCATTTGTCAATTTGAATTTTGAGACCTGCATTTCTTAATTTTTTAAAAATATCTTTAATATTGTTAAGATATTCTTCTAAGGAAGTAATAAAGATAAGTATATCGTCCAGATATACTGCACAATTTCTATTTATATGTTCTTTTAGGACTGAACTCATGAGTCTTTGAAACGTTGCTGGTGCATTTTTAAGACCAAATGGCATTCTGACGTAATCATAATGCCCAAAAGGAGTAGAAAAAGCCGTTTTCTTCCTATCCTTTTCGGCAACTAGTATCTGATTAAAACTTTTTGCGAGATCTAATGTAGTAAAAGATTGAGATTTTCCTAATTTATCTAGTATATTTTCGATGTTGGGAATTGGAAATTTGTCGCTAATCGAATTTCATTTAACTTTCTATAATCTATTACTATACGCCACTTTTGTTGGCTTGAATTATCTATCTTTTTAGGTACTATCCACAATGGTGAATTGTAAGGAGATGTACTTTCTATAATTATGTCTTGTTGCAATATTTCGTTGATTTGTTTTTCTATTTAATTTTCATGGACTTGAGGGTATCTATAAATTTTACAATATATTGACTTTCCATAGTCGTATAGATTTCATATTGAATTTCATGACTGAAGATCAAATTTTCGCCTTCAATAAAGAATAAATCTTTGAACTGTTTTAGTAACTCTTTTGGTTTCTTTCCCTCTTCATTATTTAGATGTGAAAGATTCAATTTTTCGAGAACGTTTTTCTCAAGGGGTTCTATATTGTGAATTTCATGAAGTGATAAAGGGTAATCAAGTTCAATAAATGGTATTTGATATATTTATTTTCCAAATCGATTTTGGATTTGAAAGGAATAAGGACATTTTGTCCGATAATCGCGTCCTATTTTCGACCCGTTAAGTTTAGAACTTTCCAAGAGATGGTACCTTTGGCACCAATTTCTTTGGGAAAAGGGGTAACTATTTTATTCATTACCTTATTTACTCCATTTAATGTTGTAAAATACATTTGTTTACTTAATATTTCTTCAGAAATACCTTCGATTGGGTTCGGATTGATTATACTTGTGTCAGATCCGGTATCGATAAGACACTTAATTTTTTGATCAAGAATTGTTACCTCAATTATGGGTAGTTTATTTCCCGAGGCTCTGATGTAAAATTTACATCTTGTTCCTGGGTATTTTCAACTTCTATGGGTTCGTGATTTTGTCTTCTAAATTGACCGGAGTTAACTGGTCTGAAATTATTATTTTGCCTAAGTTGACCGGAGTTACTCGATCTAAAATTATTATGTTGCCAAGATTGATTTGGGCTATTTGGACTGAAATTATTCTGTCTTCCTGGATTATTGAATCCTCTAAAGTCAGAACTGTTTTGTCTATATAGTCTAGGGTTCGTCTTGTTATTGTCTCGTCTTGTGGTATTATTAAAATTTTCTATTTTTTCATTTAAACCATATTTTTTGTGTGTTTTGGAAATTGCTCGTTCATCGTCGAGTAATTTCAATTGAGCAAATTTATTGTAAATTTCAATTAATGTGCCATTTGTGGGAACATATCCCCGGACTAAATTATCTAGTTTCTCTAACACTATACCTACTAAGTATCTATCGTTATTTTCTGGTGTATAAATTATTGGTTTATTTTCATCAAAATCATATAATTCGTTTAATAAATAATTGGTATGCATAACATATTCGAATAAATCTCTTAAATGACTTACTTTGACACTTCTGCACCTATTGGTCAGTTCAGCATAGTCTTCCCTTGGTCGGAAATGAAGTCGTAATTCTGTTACTGCTATATCCCAGGTGAGGTTGTCTCCTAGTGGTTGAATACATCTTTTAGCTTCTCCTTGTATTTTTTTCATTTAGGACAATTTGAATGACATAAGTTAATAACTGTTGGTTTCCATTACACATTGTGTTGCATTTTCCACAGATTTTATGAATTCTTATAATTTATATTCGTCTGTTCCATTAAATGCTTTTAGTTGTTTAAAATGTTTAATGGCTTGATCTGGTGTTAATAAAAATAGTGGTTGTTGCCGCTGTTGTTGTAATAATTGATGCTGTTGTTGTTGTAATCGTTGCCCTTCTCTGAATTGTTGTTGTAGTTCTTCAATTTGCTGTTGATGGTTTTGTTGCATCTGGGTTATTGCTTGCCGCAAGGCTTCTAGTTCTTGTTCGTTGGCCATTTCTTGATATTCTTGATCTATATTTCTCCTATTAAAAAATTCCTGTCTCCTCCTTTCCATAAACTACTCTTAGTCAACTTAAATGGTCGTATCTACGCAAATCACTGATTCTTAGTGCCGCTATGTATCACATTTAATAAGTCTTTAGTGTAGCATTATGATGTTATTTCTTTCACTAAGTATTCACTAAAACTTTGTACGGTTACTAGATATCAACTCTTTGGAGAGATATCCTACCGACTGCGCCAATTATATTTTTTGTTATTCGTGATCTAAAATAAAAACACTTAAGGTTTGAAGAGAAACTTGGAAATATATTTTAACTGAGCTATATTAAACACTTTAAAAAAATTACACTGAACAAGTATTCTTACATAAGTTCTAAGGACAACTGCTCTTGAATAGAATGATGGCTGCTTATAAATATGTTTGTATATCCTATTTCTAATTATCTTGTTTTGATACCTTATTTACAATTTGAGATTCCTTGCTAATTACATATTTCTAATTATCTTTATTTACAATTTGAGATTCCTTACTTATTACATATTTCTAATTATCTTTATTTAAAATTTGAGATTCCTTGCGTTTCTTGTTTAATGTTATATAGTTTATAGGTATTTTTATTCCGAGAATTAATTTTTTCCCTAAGAACTTAGCTACTCCTAATCTTATATGAATTAATTTCTTAAAATCTATGTCATATTTCTTTATTTCTTCGATAGTTTGAATATTTGGATTCAATAAATAGAATAGTATAGAATAGAATAGAAAAATCTTGCTGAAGCTATTTTTTCCTGAATATGTTCCACTCTACTTTTAATAATATCTAATTTAATTATTTGTACTGTTATTATGTAATTTTTTTGTAATTCATATTCAATATGGTTTAAAGAGTTAATTCTAGAAAATATTTGTTTTCTGTCGTCGTTAATAGCGTTCTTTAGTTGCAAGATTGATTTCTGAAAATTGTCATTAATTTTTATTTGTTGGTTCATGTTTGTAATTATGTTATGGTTATTTGAGTCGATTGTTAAGAGATGTTTTTCAATTTCGAGTTTGTCGTTGTTATCCATTGTTCCGAAAAGCTATTTCAGTAAGATTCCTCCTTCATCAATAAGTCCGCGTCTATGTCTATGAGAGATTATTGTGTGAACTTTGTTTCTTATTAATTCTATTTCGTCTTGAATAATTTGTTTTTGTTGTATGTTATGTATTAGAGAAAGGGTGTTTTCAATGTTATTGATTACGCTTAAAATTTCTTCTGGGTCGATTATATGTAATATGATGTCGAAGTTGTACGGTACTTCTATGTCATTTGTTTTAATAATTGTATAACCACTTTGACTTTCAATCTTGTCCACTATCAATGTTTGTTGGGTTGGCGGAGGTAGTGTCAATATCCATATTATTGTAATTATTATTCTGAGCTGAAAATTTTAATGGTTTTTTAATATTACTGGTATGAATATTATCGAGTGGTAATGTTCTAAATTTTGGTTCGTTCTTCTTGGTGTCTTAATGATTTGTAATTCTTTACGCAACCGATTTTTCATTTTTCTTCATAATTATCGCGTTTTGAATTATGTTTCCCTAGCCATTTACTCTTTGCCGTGTTAATATTTTTTATTAAATTTTCGACGGGTATTTCTTTGTTTTGTGCTTTTTGTGGAGTTGTTCTTATTGTCGAATGTAAGGTATTATAATATTGTTTTACTACTTCTATCATCTGATCTCGAATTGGTTTCTTATTTTCAAGGTTTAAGGCTCTTATAAGTTCGGTTATAGTGTTATGGAATCTTTCGATATCTGAATAGCCTGTATGGCTATTAGGTTTAGTTGAATGATATTTAATGTCTTGTTCGTTAAGAAATTCTTTAACATTAGTTTTAAATTCGTTGTCAAATACAAGCTTTTTGGGTTTTCCTTTGATGGAAATAAATAATTTAAATTTTTCGATTAAGCTTTTGTGGTTTCTGTTTTCTAGATGAAAGCTTACTACGTGTTTTGTTAATTTGTCGATGAAGTTGATAAATGAATTTTTACTATTGACGTAAATATCTACGTGTATTATTTCGTTGATATTTTGGGCTGTCTCTGTTTCTTTAAATTTTTCTTTTATAGGTTTTCTATCATATTTGGATCTATTACAAATATCGCAATTATTGTTTATTAGAATGTGTATATGTTCCCGTAATTTAGGATGGTTTATTTTATTTTTTATGTCTTCATAGGTTGCGATTATTCCTGAGTGTCCTGATTCATTCTTATGATACAAAGATATTTGTTTTTTCAGTTTATCCTCGTTTTCTATGTCTTCAGCAAAGTGAACACACTTCACAAAGTTTGTTGAATTGTAATCAAAGTTTTCTATTATTTTTTGTTGGAGTGTATTGTATTCATGATCGTTTAAATATGAAAAAAATTGCTGCTTTGCCGGTAACGTATTTCTTTAAAATGTTAACCGCTTTTTCAGTTTTTAGATCGTTTTTGTCTATAAAGATTCTATGGTTCTTAAATATTATTTCGTGTTCCTTATTCTTGTCATCGCAAAGTATTACTTGATGTTTAAAACGATTGACAATGGTTTCAAGTATAGGAATGGGGTCATTTAAATTTTCTTCTTGGGAATGAATTGTCTGCATTTCGACTGTATTGTTAGCATTTATTTCTGTTATTGGCTCTAAAAATAATTCGGAGAAAGAGGGGCTTAAATCAGTTTTATATCTTTCCCATTTAGGATCTACTGTTTCGGTGGAATTAGTCTCGTTTGTTTCTGTGTTAATTCTGCTTAGGAAATCTGCTATCTTGTTATCTTTCCCTTTTATATAATCTATGTTAATATTATATTAACCTAATGATAGTAACCACCTTTGTAAACGAGGTTTTATGTCTTCACCGGAATGTTTAATTTGTAACCATTTGATGGGTTGATGATCTGTATGCAAATCGAATTCTTTACCATATAAATAAGGCCTGAAATATTTTGTTCCCCCAACAATTGCCAGTAATTCTTTTCCTATTGTGGAATAGTTTTTCTCATGATCATTGAAAGTTTTTGAGGCGTAACAAATAGGATGACCATCTTGATTTAGTACTGCTGCTATTGCAAAGTTGCTAGCATCAGTAACTAGTTTAAATTTTTTATTGAAATTTGGATATTTGAGTATGGGGTGTTCGGTAATTATTTCTTTTAATTTCTCAAAAGCGTAGATGTAGTCAGGATCGTTTGTATTAATTTTTGTTCCTTTCTTTAGATATTTGGTCATAGAATGGGCTATTTTTGCGTAATCTTTAATAAATTTTCTGTAGTATCCCGTTACTCCTAGAAACGATTTGATTTGTTTTTGCGTCGTTGGTAGTTTAAGGTCTTGAATGACTTTAATTTTCTTCGGATTTGGTTTAACTCCATTTGGGGTTAAAATATGACCTAAGTATTCTGTTTCTTTTGAAAGAAAATTGCATTTGTCAATCTGAATTTTGAGACCTGCATTTCTTAATTTTTTAAAAATATCTTTAATATTGTAAATAATATTGTATACTAAAGATAAGTATATCGTCCAGATATACTACACAATTTCTATTTATGTGTTCTTTTTGGACTGAATTCATTAGTCTTTGAAACGTCGCTGGTGCATTTTTAAGAGCAAATGGCATTCTGACGTATTCATAATGCCCAAAAGGAGTAGAAAAAGCCGTTTTCTTCCTATCCTTTTCCGCAACTATACCTTTTCAACTTCAAATTGGAAATAAGCAATATCAAATTGGAAATAAGCAATATCAAATTGGAAATAAGCACTGTCAAATTGGAAATAAGCAATGTCAAATTGGAAATAAGCAATATCAATTTGGAAATAAACTTTAAAAATTTTAAAATGAAAAGGTATGGAAAGCCGGGCACGATAAAACAATGTGTAAAGTTTTTCATTTGTTGTATTTTCGCCAAAAAGATAAAAGTTTTCTATTGTCGATATATAATAATAATATTTTTCGCGGTTAAAATGCCGTATATTATGAAAATTGAAGCTGATAATATTAAAAAACAAATTTGTGCTTTGTATAACAATGGTGAGGATTGGAGAGCGCTCGCAAAAACATTAGGAATGAAAACGACAATTCATATAGATGGGTTAATGGACAGAACGTGGTTGAAAAGCAGCGAGGTGGGAATAGAAGAAGTAAAATCACAAACGAACACCGTAATTTTATGGAGCAATACGTTGAACAAAATACAAGAATTACTTTAAAGCAATTGAAAGAGAAACTTATTCAGGCTTATCAGATTGATGTCTCCGTGGAATGTGTGCACAAACATTTAGATGGTATGCTTTTTATATCCTTGAATTCGAAGGAAACCTGAAAATGCAAATAATGAAATTAATAAGAGAAAAAGACGTCAATATGTTGAACAACTTATTGCATATCAATCTGAAAATAGACCAATCATATATATGGATGAAACGAACTTAAATCTTTTCTTATCAAGGACAAAGGGAAGATCCATAAAAGGAAACCGTTGTAGTTATATTGCAGCAGGCTGCGGTGGCGCCAATGTTCATATTATTGGATGCATAGGTACTGTGGGGCTTATTCATGACGAAGTAAGAAGAGGAGCATTTAAAACCCTGCAAGCTAAAGAGTTCATACGCAATTGTCTGCGAAACGCTCTAATCAAATATCAATCACCAGTCGTGTCGTGTCATACATCTATTGAAGATGTGTTTCTTGAAAGTGAATTTATCAATCATCGGTGATTAAGATTAGGCCCATACAGTCCAATGTTAAACCCAATAGAACTTGCTTGGTCAGTTCTTAAGGCTTCTATTAAACGAGATCTAGCAACTGAAATGCCACAGATTTTAGCAGGTGAAAATATGACAAATTTGACCCAAACCGAATTTCGCCTACAAGGGATTGAAAATATTATACAACGGAATGTATTAATCTGTTGCAAATTGTGCTAAGTATGTTGCATATGTTCAAAAATTCATACCAGATGTTTTAAATTTGATTGATATCAGTTTTTAATTTATTATATTAATAAAGTTTTGATCATAAATATTATTGTACATCGTGTGTTTTTTAACTTAAATGATTATTTCCAATTTTTAAAGTTTATTTCCAATTTGAAAATTATTATTTCCAATTTGATAGTGCTTATTTCTAATTTGACATTGCTTATTTCCAATTTGATATTGCTTATTTCCAATTTGATATTGCTTATTTCCAATTTGAAGTTGAAAAGGTATAGTATCTGGATAAACCTTTTTGCGAGATCTAATGTAGTAAAAGATTGAGATTTTCCTAATTTATCTAGTATATTTTCGATGTTGGGAATTGGAAATTTGTCGCTAAACGTAATTTCATTTAACTTTCTATAATCTATTACTATACGCCACTTTTGTTGGCTTGAATTATCTATCTTTTTAGGTACTATCCACAATGGTGAATTGTAAGGAGATGTACTTTCTATAATTAAGTCTTGTTGCAATATTTCGTTGATTTGTTTTTCTATTTCCTTTTCATGGACTTGAGGGTATCTATAAATTTTACAATATATTGGACTTTCCATAGTCGTATAGATTTCATGTTGAATTTGATAAGTGAAGGTCAAATTTTCGCCTTCAATAAAGAATAAATCTTTGAACTGTTTTAGTAACTCTTTTGGTTTCTTTCCCTCTTCATTATTTAGATGTGATTGATTCAATTTTACGAGAATGTTTTTCTCAAGGGGTTCTATATTGTGAATAAAGGGTAATCAAGTTCAATAAATGGTATTTGATATATTAATTTTCCAAATCGATTTTGGATTTGAAAGGAATAAGGACATTTTGTCCGATAATCGCGTCGTATTTTCGACCCGTTAAGTTTAGAGCTTTCCAAGAGATGGTACCTTTGGCACCAATTTCTTTGGGAAAAGGGGTAACTATTTTATTCATTACCTTATTTACTCCATTTAGTGTAGTGAAATACATTTGTTTACTTAATATATCTTCAGAAATACCTTCGATTGAGTTCGGATTGATTATACTTGTGCCAGATCCGGTATCGATAAGACACTTAATTTTTTGATCAAGAATTGTTACCTCAATTATGGGTAGTTTATTTCCCCGAGGCTCTGATGTAAAATTTACATCTTGTTCCTGGATGTTTTCAACTTCCATGGGTTCGTGATTTTGTGGTCTAAATTGACCGGAGTTAACTGGTCTGAAATTATTATTTTGCCTAAGTTGACCGGAGTTACTCGATCTAAAATTATTATGTTGCCAAGATTGATTTGGGCTATTTGGACTGAAATTATTCTGTCTTCCTGGATAATTGAATCCTCTAAAGTCAGAACTGTTTTGTCTATATAGTCTAGGGTTCGTCTTGTTATTGTCTCGTTATTAAAATTTTCTATTTTTTCATTTAAACCATATTTTTTGTGTGTTTTGGAAATTGCTCGTTCATCGTCGAGTAATTTCAATTGAGCAAATTTATTGTAAATTTCAATTAATGTGCCATTTGTGGGAACATATCCGCGGACTAAATTATCTAGTTTATCTAACACTATACCTACTAAGTATCTATCGTTATTTTCTGGTGTATAAATTATTGGTATTTTCATCAAAATCATATAATTCGTTTAATAAATAATTGGTATGCCTAACATATTCAAATAGATCTCTTAAATGACTTACTTTGACACTTCTGCACCTATTGGTCAGTTCAGCATAGTCTTCCCTTGGTCGGAAATGAAGTCGTAATTCTGTTACTGCTATATCCCAGGTGAGGTTGTCTCCTAGTCGTTGAATACATCTTTTAGCTTCTCCTTGTATTTTTTTCATTTAGGACAATTTGAATGACATAAGTTAATAACTGTTGGTTTCCATTACACAATTGTGTTGCATTTTCCACAGATTTTATGAATTCTTATAATTTATATTCGTCTGTTCCATTAAATTCTTTTAGTTGTTTAAAATGTTTAATGGCTTGATCTGGTGTTAATAAAAATAGTGGTTGTTGCTGCTGTTGTTGTAATAATTGATGCTGTTGTTGTTGTAATCGTTGCCCTTCTCTGAGTTGTTGTTGTAGTTCTTCAATTTGCTGTTGATGGTTTTGTTGCATCTGGGTTATTACTTGCCGCAAGGCTTCTAGTTCTTGTTCGTTGGCCATTTCTTGATTCTCTTGATCTATATTTCTCCTATTAAAAAATTCCTGTCTCCTCCTTTCCATAAACTACTCTTAGTCAACTTAAATGGTCGTATCTACGCAAATCACTGATTCTTAGTGCCGCTATGTATCACATTTAATAAGTCTTTAGTGTAGCATTATGATGTTATTTCTTTCACTAAGTATTCACTAAAACTTTGTTCGGTTACTAGATATCAACTCTTTGGAGAGATATCCTACCGACTGCGCCAATTATATTTTTTGTTATTCGTAATCTAAAATAAAAACACTTAAGGTTTGAAGAGAAACTTGGAAATTTATTTTAACTGAGCTATATTAAACATTTTTATAAAAATTATACTGAACAAGTATTCTTACATAAGTTCTTATGATAACTGCTCTTGAATAGAATGATGGCTGCTTATAAATATGTTTCTATATCTTGTTTCTAATTATCTTGTTTTGATACCTTATTTACAATTTGAAATTCCTTGCTTATTACATATTTCCAAATATCTTTATTTAAAATTTGAGATTCCTTGCTTTTCTTGTTTAATGTTATATAGTTTATAGGTATTTTTATTCCGAGAATTAATTTTTTCTCTAAGAACTTAGCTACTCCTAATCTTATATGAATTAATTTCTTAAAATCTATGTCATATTTATTTATTTCTTCGTTAGTTTGAATATTTGGATTCAATAAATTTAATCTTGCTGAAGCTATGTTTTCCTGAATATGTTCCACTCTACTTTTAATAATATTTAATTTAATTATTTGTTCTGTTATTATGTTATTTTTTTGAAATTCATATTCAATATGGTTTAAAGAGTTAATTCTAGAAAATATTTGTTTTCTGTCGTCGTTAATAGCGTTCTTTAGTTGCAAGATTGATTTCTGAAAATTGTCATTAATTTTTATTTGTTGGTTCATGTTTGTAATTATGTTATGGTTATTTGAGTCGATTGTTAAGAGATGTTTTTCAATTTCGAGTTTGTCGTTGTTATCCATTGTTCCGAAAAGCTATTTCAGTAAGATTCCTCCTTCATCAATAAGTCCGCGTCTATGTCTATGAGAGATTATTGTGTGAACTTTGTTTCTTATTAATTCTATTTCGTCTTGAATAATTTGTTTTTGTTGTATGTTATGTATTAGAGAAAGGGTGTTTTCAATGTTACTGATTACGCTTATAATTTCTTCGGGGTCGATTATATGTAATATGATGTCGAAGTTGTACGGTACTTCTATGTCATTTGTTTTAATAATTGTATAACCACTATGACTTTCAATCTTGTCCACTATCAATGTTTGTTGGGTTGCCGGAAGTAGTGTCAATATCCATATTATTGTTATTATTATTCTGAGGTGAAAATTTTAATGGTTTTTTAATATTACTGGTATGAATATTATCGAGTGGTAATGTTCTAAATTTTGGTTCTTCTTTGTGTCTTAATGATTTGTAATTCTTTACGTAACTGATTTTTCGTTTTTCTTCATAATTTTCGCGTTTTGAATTATGTTTCCCTAGCCATTTACTCTTTGCCGTGTTAATATTTTTTATTAAATTTTCGACGGGTATTTCTTTGTTTTGTGCTTTTTGTGGAGTTGTTCTTATTGTCGAATGTAAGGTATTATTATATTGTTTTACTACTTCTATCATCTGATCTCGAATTGGTTTCTTATTTTCAAGGTTTAAGGCTCTTATAAGTTCGGTTATAGTGTTATGGAATCTTTCGATATCTGAATAGCCTGTATGGCTATTAGGTTTAGTTGAATGATATTTAATGTCTTGTTCGTTAAGAAATTCTTTAACATTAGTTTTAAATTCGTTGTCAAATACAAGCTTTTTGGGTTTTCCTTTGATGGAAATAAATAATTTAAATTTTTCGATTAAGCTTTTGTGGTTTCTGTTTTCTAGATGAAAGCTTACTACGTGTTTTGTTAATTTGTCGATGAAGTTGATAAATGAATTTTTACTATTGACGTAAATATCTACGTGTATTATTTCGTTGATATTTTGGGCTGTCTCTGTTTCTTTAAATTTTTTTTTTATAGGTTTTCTATCATATTTGGATCTATTACAAATATCGCAATTGTTTATTAGAATGTGTATATGTTCCCGTAATTTAGGATGGTATATTTTATTTTTTATGTCTTCATAGGTTGCGATTATTCCTCAGTGTCCTGATTCATTCTTATGAAACAAAGATATTTGTTTTTCGGTTTATCCTCGTTTTCTATGTCTTCAGCAAAGTAAACACACTTCACAAATTTTGTTGAATTGTAATCAAAGTTTTCTATTATTTTTTGTTGGAGTGTATTGTATTCATGATCGTTTAAATATGAAAAAATTGCTGCTTTGCCGGTAACGTATTTCTATAAAATGTTAACTGCTTTTTCAGTTTTTAGATCGTTTTTGTCTATAAAGATTCTATGGTTCTTAAATATTACTTCGTGTTCCTTATTCTTGTCATCGCAAAGTATTACTTGATGTTTAAAACGATTGACAATGGTTTCAAGTATAGGAATGGAGTCATTTAAATTTTCTTCTTGGGAATGAATTGTCTGCATTTCGACTGTATTGTTAGCATTTATTTCTGTTATTGGCTCTAAAAATAAATCGGAGAAATAGGGGCTTAAATCAGTTTTATATCTTTCCCATTTAGGATCTACTGTTTCGGTGGAATTAGTCTCGTTTGTTTCTGTGTTAATTCTGCTTAGGAAATCTGCTATTTTCTTATCTTTCCCTTTTATATAATCTATGTTAATATTATATTAACTTAATGATAGTAACCACTTTTGTAAACGAGGTTTTATGTCTTTACGGGAATGTTTAGTTTGTAACCATTTGATGGGTTGATGATCTGTATGCAAATCGAATTCTTTACCATATAAATAAGGCCTGAAATATTTTGTTCCCCCAACAATTGCCAGTAATTCTTTCTCTATTGTGGAATAGTTTTTCTCATGATCATTGAAAGTTTTTGAGGCATAACAAATAGGATGACCATCTTGAGTACTGCTCCTATTGCAAAGTTGCTAGCATCAGTAACTAGTTTAAATTTTTTATTGAAATTTGGATATTTGAGTATGGGTTATTCGGTAATTATTTCTTTTAATTTCTCAAAAGCGTAGATGTAGTCAGGATCGTTTGTATTAATTTTTGTTCCTTTCTTTAGATATTTGGTCATAGAATGGGCTATTTTTGCGTAATCTTTAATAAATTTTCTGTAGTATCCCGTTACTCCTAGAAACGATTTGATTTGTTTTTGCGTCGTTGATAGTTTAAGGTCTTGAATTACTATAATTTTCTTCGGATTTGGTTTAACTCCATTTGGGGTTAAAATATGAGCAAAGTATTCTGTTTCTTTTGAAAGAAAATTGCATTTGTCAATTTGAATTTTGAGACCTGCATTTCTTAATTTTTTAAAAATATCTTTAATATTGTAAATAATATTGTATACTAAAGATAAGTATATCGTCCAGATATACTACACAATTTCTATTTATGTGTTCTTTTAGGACTGAATTCATTAGTCTTTGAAACGTCGCTGGTGCATTTTTAAGAGCAAATGGCATTCTGACGTATTCATAATGCCCAAAAGGAGTAGAAAAAGCCGTTTTCTTCCTATCCTTTTCCGCAACTATACCTTTTCAACTTCAAATTGGAAATAAGCAATATCAAATTGGAAATAAGCAATATCAAATTGGAAATAAGCACTGTCAAATTGGAAATAAGCAATGTCAAATTGGAAATAAGCAATATCAATTTGGAAATAAACTTTAAAAATTTTAAAATGAAAAGGTATGGAAAGCCGGGCACGATAAAACAATGTGTAAAGTTTTTCATTTGTTGTATTTTCGCCAAAAAGATAAAAGTTTTCTATTGTCGATATATAATAATAATATTTTTCGCGGTTAAAATGCCGTATATTAAGAAAAGTGAAGCTGATAATATTAAAAAACAAATTTGTGCTTTGTATAACAATGGTGAGGATTGGAGAGCGCTCGCAAAAACATTAGGAGTGAAAACGACAATTCATATAGATGGGTTAATGGACAGAACGTGGTTGAAAAGCAACGAGGTGGGAATAGAAGAAGTAAAATCACAAACGAACACCGTAATTTTATGGAGCAATGCGTTGAACAAAATACAAGAATTACTTTAAAACAATTGAAAGGGAAAATTATTCAGGCTTATCAGATTGATGTCTCCGTGGAATGTGTGCGCAAACATTTAGATGGTATGCTTTTTACATCCTTGAATTCGAAGGAAACCTGAAAATGCAAATAATGAAATTAATAAGAGAAAAAGACGTCAATATGTTGAACAACTTATTGCATATCAATCTGAAAATAGACCAATCATATATATGGATGAAACGAACTTAAATCTTTTCTTATCATGGACAGAGGGAAGATCCATAAAAGGAAACGGTTGTAGTTATATTGCACCAGGCTGCCGTGGCGCCAATGTTCATGTTATTGGATGCATGGGTAATGTGGGGCTTATTCAAGACGAAGGAAGAAGAGGAGCATTTAAAACCCTGCAAGCTAAAGAGTTCATACGCAATTGTCTGCGAAACGCTCTAACCAAATATCAATCACCAGTCGTGTCGTGTCATACATCTATTGAAGATGTGTTTCTTGAAAGTGAATTTATCAATCATCGGTGATTAAGATTAGGCCCATACAGTCCAATGTTAAACCCAATAGAACTTGCTTGGTCAGTTCTTAAGGCTTCTATTAAACGAGATCTAGCAACTGAAATGCCACAGATTTTAGCAGGTGAAAATAGGACAAATTTAACCCAAACCGAATTTCGCCTACAAGGGATTGAAAATATTATTCAACGGAATGTATTTATCTGTTACAAATTGTGCTAAGTATGTTGCATATGTTCAAAAATTCATACCAGATGTTTTAAATTTGATTGATATCAGTTTTTAATTTATTATATTAATAAAGTTTTGATCATAAATATTATTGTACATCGTGTGTTTTTTTTAACTTAAATGATTATTTCCAATTTTTAAAGTTTATTTCCAATTTGAAAATGATTATTTCCAATTTGATAGTGCTTATTTCTAATTTGACATTGCTAATTTCCAATTTGATACTGCTTATTTCCAATTTGATAATGCTTATTTCCAATTTGAAGTTGAAAAGGTATAGTATCTGGATAAACCTTTTTGCGAGATCTAATGTAGTAAAAGATTGAGATTTTCCTAATTTATCTAGAATATTTTCGATGTTGGGAATTGGAAATTTGTCGCTAATCGAATTTCATTTAACTTTCAATAATCTATTACTATACGCCACTTTTGTTGGCTTGAATTATCTATCTTTTTAGGTACTATCCACAATGGTGAATTGTAAGGAGATGTACTTTCTATAATTAAGTCTTGTTGCAATATTTCGTTGATTTGTTTTTCTATTTCCTTTTCATGGACTTGAGGGTATCTATAAATTTTACAATATATTGGACTTTCCATAGTCGTATAGATTTCATGTTGAATTTGATAAGTGAAGGTCAAATTTTCGCCTTCAATAAAGAATAAATCTTTGAACTGTTTTAGTAACTCTTTTGGTTTCTTTCCCTCTTCATTATTTAGATGTGATAGATTCAATTTTACGAGAATGTTTTTCTCAAGGGGTTCTATATTGTGAAAAAAGGGTAATCAAGTTCAATAAATGGTATTTGATATATTAATTTTCCAAATCGATTTTGGATTTGAAAGGAATAAGGACATTTTGTCCGATAATCGCGTCGTGTTTTCGACCCGTTAAGTTTAGAGCTTTCCAAGAGATGGTACCTTTGGCACCAATTTCTTTGGGAAAAGGGGTAACTATTTTATTCATTACCTTATTTACTCCATTTAATGTAGTGAAATACATTTGTTTACTTAATATATCTTCAGAAATACCTTCGATTGAGTTCGGATTGATTATACTTGTGTCAGATCCGGTATCGATAAGACACTTAATTTTTTGATCAAGAATTGTTACCTCAATTATGGGTAGTTTATTTCCCCGAGGCTTTGATGTAAAATTTACATCTTGATCCTGGATGTTTTCAACTTCCATGGGTTCGTGATTTTGTGGTCTAAATTGCCTAAGTTGACCGGAGTTACTCGATCTAAAATTATTATGTTGCCAAGATTGATTTGGGCTATTTGGACTGAAATTATTCTGTCTTCCTGGATTATTGAATCCTCTAAAGTCAGAATTGTTTTGTCTATATAGTCCAGGGTTCGTCTTGTTATTGTTTCGTCTTGTGGTATTATTAAAATTTTCTATTTTTTCATTTAAACCATACTTTTTGTTTGTTTTGGAAATTGCTCGTTCATCGTCGAGTAATTTCAATTGAGCAAATTTATTGTAAATTTCAATTAATGTGCCATTTGTGGGAACATATCCACGGACTAAATTATCTAGTTTCTCTAACACTATACCTACTAAGTATCTATCGTTATTTTCTGGTGTATAAATTATTGGTTTATTTTCATCAAAATCATATAATTCGTTTAATAAATAATTGGTATGCCTAACATATTCGAATAAATCTCTTAAATGACTTACTTTGACACTTCTGCACCTATTGATCAGTTCAGCATAGTCTTCCCTTGGTCGGAAATGAAGTCGTAATTCTTTTACTGCTATATCCCAGGTGAGGTTGTCTCCTAGTCGTTGAATACATCTTTTAGCTTCTCCTTGTATTTTTTTTCATTTAGGACAATTTGAATGACATAAGTTAATAACTGTTGGTTTCCATTACACAATTGTGTTGCATTTTCCACAGATTTTATGAATTCTTATAATTTATATTCGTCTGTTCCATTAAATTCTTTTAGTTGTTTAAAATGTTTAATGGCTTTGTTATATTCTAGCACACTCCGTGCTCCTAGCGAGAGAGCGTACGTGGGGGTTTTACGAATAAATGTATACACTATTTTTTTTTGATTTTTCAAAAACACTTTATTTTTATTATTTAATTCTCCTGTTTAGTTTTGCCTTTTTTTTTAATTTACAAATGTTCACTTAATTAGTGGGATTTTCGACTCATATAAATATTTTCAAATTTTTCACTTAATTAGTTGGATTTCCACTTATATATTTTCATTATGTATTTTAAAGTTTTTCACTTAATTAGTTGGATTTCCACTTATGTATTTTCTCTAAAACAACAAATTTAATTCCCGCTTTTAAAAAAAAATACTTTTCTTTACTTTGTCGGTAAGAGATCCGCGAGACGGCTTTTCGGCAGGTGTAAAAACGACTCCTCGCGGTTTGGGAAAATTGCACCCAGGTACCCACAATCACTTTCAAAAGCTTTTTTATATTTTTATTCTTTTCTCACGACGTTGAAAAAACGTACGTGAGAAAATGCAAAAGTTCTTTGATGCGAGCTGTATGCATCAATGCAAAACCGTAATCCGATATGCACTTGTGTACGTACGTAAGTATGCAGTGCATATCGTGAGAATGTAATGCCTGCCTGGTAACAAAATGCAATTTATCCTAAATTGCATTTTGTTATGACATGGAAATGCATTTTTAAATGCATTTTGAATTTTGATAGAGTTTTTAATGAAATTTAAATTGAAATTAATTTTCAGGGTCAACTTTGTAATGCATCGATATATTGCATAGGGCAATATATTGGTGCATGGACCTTATGGTTGTGATTTAGGGCATTGGTACCTGAGTCACAACATCCCTCCCCCTGAGGAAAAGAAAGTTTTATTCTTTCGTGGAAGAAAACTTTCTTTCGATTCACAAATTAAGCCATGCGTATACGTTATATGTCTTATAAAAATTGGTGAATATATATATATATACATAATTACATGAAATTACAGGAATAATGTAAAATAAATTTTATACATTAAAGATGAGTAGTTGTATCTGAGAGGTGAAATTGCCCATCAATATATATATACTATGCACTATATACAATTAATTGATTTTATTTTTAGATTATTATTTTTTCTTAATAGAATTAGATATACTATGTACCTACTTATAATTTGTTATTGACTTCTATTTATTACAGTACTAATAAGGTTTATTTTATTTGTTTTTTCTTGCAAAAAAAAAACACATAATAAAGATTTAAGATCTTGTGCATATATTAATTCTTAATAATCTTAACCTTTTTATTTTATGTATACCTATAATTTTATTGTCTTATTTATTTATTTATTTTTATTAAAATTACTACTCATTTTAGAAGATAATTTGTTTCCTGGCATCATAAGTAAAACAAATTATCTATTTTATTCCTTACTCTATATATTTGCATTCTTTTTTTTTTATATATATGAGTATATATTTTTCATTTGATATTTATTTATTTGTACATATTTTTTTCTTCTTTTCTTTCCTCTTCATACTGTACATTATTTTATAAATTTTGGGAGAGAAAAAAAAATGTTTTCTAATCCGAATCCTGAAAATTGTGTTGCTTTTTTGAGAAGGTGAGGGAGTTATTAGAGTCATGAAATTTAAGTAAAGGGAGAGGTATTACTTTGAATATTTGTTTGGCTTGTGTTGTGTGTGTGTGTTTTTTTTTTGTGGCTGCACAATTCCAATTTGTCTTGCGAACGTCGGGAGCTTTGTTTTGTAAACAAAGATAAGAAGAGAAAAAAAAGGAATATTTTATTGGTACATGTAGTTAAGATGCCTGATTTCTTATGCGCCCTTGTCGTTTCTTCAGCTTTTTTTTTATTTTTTATTCTTGTGGTCGAGCTATGGGATTTTATGTATGCGTTTGTAGGTGTTGAGTGTGGGCGATGTTACTTACTTTGTTACGTGGTATGTGCTTATCGCGTTGAATTTTCGATATTGGGTCCCTGTTAATTCGATTGCTCGTTTATCTGCTCGTAATTGCTTTAAGCTATTTCAGCATTTTTATGATATGCATTTTCTGTCGCGTATAGGAAATTTATCATTCACAAAATGTTTTTCGAGCAAGTAGTATCTCGCGCGGAATATCGCGTGCCGGTCACATACGTGGTGATGATTTCTGGGATTTTTATCGAGCAGGTCTGGTCAGGTTGGTGAGGGCCAATAAGGCTTGTTTTCCGGTGCCCCGGCCGAGCCACTCGTACAATTTGGGGCGCTCCTGCCGAGGTTGGACGATACCACATCGTGAATTTTCACATTTGGTCGGACTACAACATGTCCATCTCTGTCGCTGGTAAGTTACCTTTTTTAACGTTTTCATTACTTTTACCCCTCTTTTCTGGAGTAGTAGAAAGAAAACTTAAAAAAAAATTCTTTATTTCAGGCGGGTCTTTGGTGCTGACAGGGCTATCCTGCCTTCATGGCTTACCAGTGGCGGATCCTGAAAGGAATGGTCATTTTCCCATCAGTCTGATCGAACAACCTGCAGGAGAGCTGCCTCGAGACGTATATGAAGAGTGGTAGCTGCCCAGCTGGACCCATCGATGCACCACCTCTCTTTATATTTAAGTAGTTATTATGGTGAAGTGCTTCCTTTTTTTTATTTTTATATATAAAAAAATAATAAAATTCTGAAATTTTAATGAAACCGTGGATTTTCCTCTTTCTTTTTGTCTTTTGTTTGCACTGTTTTCTGGGTTTCTCGATGGTGTTAATTGGGGTGAGTGGCTGACATGTTTTCTAGCTCGGATTCGAGGTTTATGTTTTTTTTTTTTACATTTTTCATTATTTTTACTTCCCTTATTACGGTATATTCATATATAAGTAATTTTTATATAATTGAAAGTCATGTAGCGATGGAAATTTTTTTTCTTGCTTGTGTTCACCTTTATTTCTCCTCTATCTTTTACAGTTTTTTTTTTTTAGAAATTGTAACATTTTTTCATTTCTTCATTGAAATTATTGGAAATTGTGTTCTTTTTTGTTGGGAAGAGGGGGTTGTTAGAGCGATAAAAATTAAGACAGGAAAAGGTTACTGTTGTCAGTTTGTTAGTGTCCGTAAGTTAGACGTTTTCCGTAGTTTTTCTTTGTGGTGCGGGAGTTAATTTGAATTTTGACTTTCTATGTGCTGGTAGAGGCACATCTTCTAATTTGTGTTCCGGCGGAATATTTTTAGCTTTGCGGGCCCCTGATTTGTATCTCATATGCAGAGAATAGATACGATCAAAGACACTGTTAAATATGACAGTGGGTAATGATGAATATGATGACTATTTATGGGATTGAGAGGAATTAATTCTTGGTGTTTTTGGAAACGAATGGATTCTAGCACTTTCTTTAGATCCGCGTTTGTTATAATCTTTAAGGGATCTGTTTCTATATGCGTTTCCTTTGGAGAAGACGTCATATTCCATATTATATTAGAAATGTTTATCGTTGGGATAAAATGGGAATTGAATTTGGACATTTTCACGTTATGTCCGTGCGGGATGAATTTTTTGCTGCGAACATAACACCCGGGATTTATGTGCATTGTTCCTATTCCATGCAGGGTTTGTGAACTAATAGAATCTTCACAAATAATATCTATGTGGAGGGATCCTTTCAGGGAGAAAAGCCAGGTATTCTGCTGCGATAACTGCGACAAATAATAAACTTGCTCTAATGTTAAGATTGTACATTTCGATGTAATTGGTTCCTTTTTTATCAAGTTTAATTCACATTGGTTTATTTTTGTATTTGTGGTTAGTACAGGTGATGAGATTTTGCAGTAAAAATGAGTTTGGTCCAACGTTGCGCAATTGTGGATATCCTGGAGAGTTAATTCAATATGGTGTTCACGATTGTAGTCGAGCAGGATATATTCCTTTGATGGATTAATATACACGAACGATCCGTTAAGGAGTGTAGGTAAGTTCTGTTTTCCATTAATGCTGTGGCTATCTGCACTGATATTAGTTTTTTATGCATGACCATGAACTCCTTTTCAATTGCGGCTTTAGTTTTGTTGAAAATGTTTGCGGTTGCTTCGACTATCGCGGTTTGGCTTTTCATAAGTGATTGGAGGGAGTTTTGGTTAAGGGTGAGATTACGGATTTGTTCATCATATAGCTTGGCATCATCTTCGTTCAATGTGCCGAAAAGAGCTTTAGAGATTGAGCCTATAGCATTGAAAAGTGCTCTTTGTTTTCTATTTTGGGTCACAAGTAACATATTTTTATATTCTATGTTTGCTATAATAAGATTGATTTGTAGTAACGTACCATTGCAGGTGTGGGCCATCGCTGAATTGCTATTGAGTTTTTGGCAAGTTGCTGTTATTTGCTGTGCGATGAACTGGATATTCCTGAATTCTGATTTGAAATTTTCCAGGTCGTAGAATGTTACTAATTTCCACTCGTTGGTGTAGAAATTGGCTTTGCCAATTTCTTCGAAGTAAATGCCTGCAGTAGCATTTAGCTCCTTTACCTCTATTCCTGAGCCGTAGATTATGGGCATGAAAATTAGAATGAATGCTATATGCATCATTTTGGAAACCTGTAAGATGACACCATGTTAATATCTGTGAATGATATTTGAAGATGATGAAGTTTTTTTTTTTTTACTCCGAGAACAGTTTTAGGTCATTGTTATGGACTCTTTTGTTTTTATTATTGATTTTAATAGTGGAATTTTCGGGGGAATTAATCTCCATTATCTCATACGGACCTGACCATACTTATTATCTCTCACTCTGCTTTTCAGTAAGACTTTATCGCCTACCATAAAAGATTTTTGGACGGAATTTTTGTCATATTGTAGTTTTGATCTTTCTTTGTTTGCCATGGCTATGTCTTTAGCTATTTTGAAGCTATGCTGCAGACGCGCTTTTAACTCGTTTGCATAATTGTCGTAATTATAGCAAACGGTTGGAGAAGATTTCAAATTGTTTGGAATTTCGGCTGGGAATCCGTAAAGGAGTTCGCGAGGAGTATAATTAGTACTCGAATGCGGGGTAGTATTGTATACAAACATGGCATAAGGAATCCATGTATACCAGTCTTGTGGATCCTTTGCTACATAAGATCGGAGATATTCTGCTAAGGTTCTGTGGCTTCTCTCCAACGCACCATTCGTTTGAGGGTGATATGGGGTAGTTTTGAGCCTTTTAATTCTCAGCAATTTAGATACCTCGGCGAACATGCCACTTATGAGGTTAGAACCTTGATCTGTGAGGATACTTTCTGGAATACCATGTCGACAAACTATCGTTGTCGTGAAGGCTTCCGCTAATGTCTTGGACTCGGTGTCGACTATGGGAATAGCCTCAGAAAATTTTGAAAGGTCGTCTTGAAATGTAAGGATGTATTTGTTTCCAGAATGAGAAATTGGGAGGGGTCCTACAACATCTACGTACACTCTTTCGAAAGGTTTGGAGCTAATACTCGAGATTTTCATTGGAATTTTAGGGTTTCTGGATACTTTGTTCACCTGACAAAGTTTACATTTCCTTACATATTTGACCACGTCGTCTGACATGCCAGGCCAGTAGAATTGCTTTTTGATTCTTTTAATAGTACGGGAAATACCTTGATGGCCACCCGTCGGTATTGAATGAAAATCTTTTAAAACTTGTTCGATGTCATTAATGTCTGATAAATATTTAATTGAATCCTGATGCAGTTTTATGTTTATTTGCTTATTAGCGAAGATCTGGACAAAAGCGTTTTTAATAATTATTAGATTCTGTGGATCTAATATAGGGAAGGAGATATTTATTTGTTTTAACTGATTTGCTTCTGTGTATGAGCAGATTTCAGTAAAAATCTTTTTGAGGTCTGATCTATCTCTTTGTGATCGACAAGGTAAATTAGTTTTTGATATAATTATTGATGGGTCTTTTTTCTTGAAGAAGTTCAGTTCAGTTTCTGAAAGTGGGGATTTATCTGAAAATTTTAGTTTCGAATCCAACACTCTTTCAAGTTCTGTATCTTGCATTGGCAAGATGAAAAATTTAGGATTCGCATTTTTAGTCAGTAAAAGAGGAAAATTAGTCTCAGTTATTATAACTGAGGAATTGTTTACAGGTAATGGAGTTGGGTTTGGAGTAGTTACACTTGCGTTGGGTGTATTTATATTCGCCTGAGCTCTGGCTTGATTTCTAGTTACCACATTTACGAAGGTGGTTGGTTCTGCAGAATGTTCGGAATTTTCCGGAATTGCTCTACTGAGAGCATCTGCATTTGTGTTGAGCTTACCTGATTTGTGGACTATCTTGTAGTCATATTCCTCAAGACGTATTCTCCATCTCATCAGTCTTGAGGAGTGATCTTTCAGATTCATGAGCCATACTAATGGTTTATGGTCAGTTATAATTGTAAACTGTCTGCCATAAACGTATGGTCTGAATTGCTCAACTGCAAACACGATAGCTAAGAGCTCTTTCTCTATAGTTGAGTAACGAGTCTCCGCACCATTGAGAACTCGACTCACGTAGGCGATTGGATGATCTCCTTGATCATCAACTTGAGAAAGGACTGCTCCGATAGCGTAGTCACTGGCATCGGAGGTGACAAAAAATTCTTTGCCGAAATCAGGATAAGATAGAATTGGTGCTCAAATTAATTTATTTCGCAGTTTGCAGAATTCTTCATCGCAAATTGCGTCGAACTTGAAGGGCGTATCTTTTTTCAAAAGATTTGTGAGTGGTTTGCCTATTCTCGAAAAATTTGGGATGAAGCGGCGATAGTAGCCGACGAAACCAAGGAAGGCTTTGATATCTTTTTCCTTCTTGGGTCTGGGATATGACTGAACTGATTTTATTTTTGCAGGGTCTGGTTTGACTCCATTTTCTGTAATTATGTGCCCTAAATACATAATTTCATTTCTTAGGAAGTGGCACTTGTCGGGTTGAAGTTTGAGGTTGAAATCACGAAGGCGGCTAAATACTGCTGTGAGTCTGGAATTGTGGTCTTTGAGATTGTATCCATGGACTACAATATCGTCCATGTATACGAAGCAATAGATGCTTTGAAGTCCAGATAGAACATTGTTCATGGCTCGTTGAAAAGTAGCAGGGGCTCCTTTTAAACCAAATGGCATACGATTGTATTCGTAGTGGCCATAGGGTGTGCTAAAGGCAGTTTTCTCCCTGTCCTTCGAGTCCATTTTTATCTGGTGGAATCCACTGGCTAAGTGGAGTGTGGTAAAATATTTCGACTTCCCCAACTGGTCTAATATATCAGTGATATTAGGCAGTGGGTACGCATCGCCAATAGTAATGTCGTTAATACGACGAAAGTCTACCACTACTCGCCACTTTTTGTTTCCATTCTCATCTGGTTTTTTAGGAACCAGGAGAAGTGGAGAATTCCAGGGACTATGTGAGGGTCTGATGATGTCTGACTCAAGCATTTCTTGTATTTGCCGGTTTATCTCAGTTCGGCTTGCTTCGGGAAGTCGATAAGGCTTGGTATAGATAGGCGGTTTGTCTTAGAGCGTCTCGATTTTGTGGGTAATCGCATCTGTATAAGATAGGAAATCCCCTTCTCTGAAGAAGAGATCGTTGAATTCCCTACAGATGTTTCGGATAATCTCAGATTCCTCTGAATTACAGTGATCCAATTTGATAAGATTTTGCAATTTATTTATTCTGCCCTTAATTGGATCTCTGTCAGAGTCTGTGGAGATTACCACACAGTCGTCCAAGTCTTGGTAAACTGGGTTCACCTCGTAAGGTGCCAGATCGGCGTCTTCCTCATTTGTGTTGAGGATTAGGACTTTTGGCATACCGTTGACTGGTTTGACTATAGAGTTTCCAAGAAATAAACCTGGCCTTATTTCCCTCTTGAAACAGACCGATTGATTTTGAATAGAAGGAGTTGGAATTTCAATAATACATTCTGATCGAGCCGGAATTTTAATTTTATTGAATTTATCCGATTCTTTCGGATTTTTAATTGGAAGGAGATATGATTCCAACTTTTGTGGAATTTGGAAGGAGTTATTCGATGATTCCGACTCGATTGAATTTGAAGGAGATAAAACTTTATTGAAGTTCTTTGACTTCTTTTCTGATCTATTTCTGGAATTCACTTTTTGTGAATTTGTTGATGAAGGAGATAGAATTTTATTATATTTAGCCTTTTGTGCGGCTGTAGATTGAGATATACTTTTATGTTGTTGCTTCATATCTTGTGAAGCCTTGGATGGAGATAGAATTTTATTTAATTCAGCCTTTTTTCTGGCTATAGATGGAGATAGATTTTCATTATTATTGGTCTTCACTTCTGATGGAGTATTGGATAGAGATCGATTGTTATTGCTTTGTAAAGCAGTTGATGGAGATGGGATCGTATTAATATTTTTATTGGAGAACGTTATCTCCGTATATAATAAACTTTTAGTTCGAGACCTCTTTTCTGGGTTTTCGCTTTTTTAATACACATATGGATAATTTGAATAGTAATCCTCATACGGATAAAATTTATTTGAATCATTAATTTCTAGAGAAATGTATTTATTTTTATAATTGATACTAGCATTGTATCGAGATAAAAAGTCATGACCAAGCAGGCCATCGTATGAGAGGATGGAGTTATTTCCCACTATTTGAAATGGATGTTCTAGGATGGAGTTATTATGTTCAGAATTTAAGTTTAACTTAGCAAAAATGAGTCCTTCTGTAGAAGTGGACTCTGTAAATAATGTGTTTATATTGCAGACAGCATCTCTGTAGCAGATGCTATCTGGCTTCAAAGGATGGAGTTTAATTAAGCTGATCTCTGCTCCTGTGTCGATTAAAAAAGTAAGTTTTGGAGCAGAACATATATCAACAGGCAAGGAAAGCGTTAGAGAATTTTTATTAATTTGGACGGGGATACGAATTAATTTTTTGATGTTTAGTTTTTCGTCGATATTGTCTCGGGATTGCGATGAACTTGCGCCGTTGTTTCTATCTGCGAGGGGTTGCCGAATGATGTATCCAGTTTCCCTGCCTGGATGCCGATGGAGTTTTGTTATTCTTCCTGTTCGGAGATGGTGATCTAGCCGAGATATTGGCATTATTATATCTCGGCGGTGAAGTTCGACTTTCTCGGAATACTGGCTGCTGCCAGTTCCTATTTTGAGGCTGTCTGTCAGCCGTGTTTGTTGGTGGAGTATTGCTCACCTTCTGGAAATTGTTTTGATTTCCTTGATTTTTGCCAGAACGATTGTTGTTCGCCGCTCTTGTGCGACATTCTTCGATAGAATGTCCCATCCGATGACAATATCGACATGTAAGCGCTTGTGTCGGAGATGTAAATGTAACCCTATTGAAATCTGTAGGGCGTTGTAATTGTGAGTTTAGCTTCGGAACTGCGTTGAAATTTTGTGTGGAGCGTTGTATGACTGGGCAGCTTGATGCAGCATGCCCCAGTCTATTACATTTGAAGCAACGAAGATTTGAATTTATTGTTTGCGCAAATGGAGTTTGATTTATTTTGTTTTGTGCTTGGGAAACGAGTTGTTTCTGCTCTAAGCGTGCTGCATGCTCCAAGATGTGTGATTTTAGTGCAGAAAAGGATTTATCGGAATGCACTTTTGCTAAAGTCTGTAGTTGTGGATTGGATAATCCATCCTCTATAGCTCTCACTGCTTGACACTCATTATATTTTAAAAGGGACTTTAAAAGAACTCTATCGCTTGTATATGAGTGTGTTGCTTCATTTAGTTTGGATAGAGTTGTGCTAAGTCTCTGAAGGAGGGCTTTCACGCTTTCCCCTATTCTCTGTTTACAATTATTTAATTGAGACTGTAGCGTAGTTCTGGGAATTTTTACCCCAAAAGTTTGAATTAAAATTGATTTTAATGTGGGCCAATCTTCAACTTGATTGTACCTGAAAATATCATATGCATCTGCAGATAATTTACTCCTTATTAAGCTAAGGAGGGAGTGCTTTTCGCTTGTCGTCGTTGCTGTTGTGTATGAATCATCACAGCTTGAAACGAATTTGTGGAGATCTTTCGGATTTCAATTGAAATTGGGAATTAATGTTCTCGCGTCAGATAGGAAAAAATTTGATTGATCTCTGAAAGAGACATTGTGGTGATGCTCTGTGGAATTATTTGTAGTATTCGTTACATTTTGGAATCGAGAGTCCAATTGTTCTTGCAGTGCAATTACAGTGTCTGAGTATGATGTTTCCATGTTTATGTAAACATCATTTGCGAAGTATTCGCTGTCTTTGTCGTTTGGGCCAACATTCAAGATTATTTCATTGTGTGTTTCTTCAAAATCATCCCAATATTTGTGCAACGAGTTTAATTTTTGGTTTAGATATGCCTGGGTTGCATTTGCAAGTGAATTATTATCTATAGACTGGATAATATGGGATAATGTTTTTTGTCTATCTTCTTGTAATCGAAGCCGTACTGTATTTCATTGATCTTTCTCTGTGCTGTCTTGGTTGTCAGCTGCAGTCGTTTTTTGAGAAGTTTTTGGAGGTGGGACGTAAAACGGGTTATTTTTGCGCTCTGTGTGGACTGATATGGATTTCAACCTATCAGACAGAGTTGCCTTTGTAAGATTGTACCAGTCCTCCGTTTTGTCATAGCATGACTGTTTAAAATAATCATGAGTTTCAGTAAAATTTTCATGATCTTGAATCAGGGTTTTAATTTTTTCAAATGAAGCCCATAGTTCTTCCAACTGTTGGAGTTTTCCAGAAGTAAAATCTGAAGTCCTTTTAGGTTTATTCGCTCTATGATAATCGGCCAGAATTTGTCTAATTTCTGTCATTTTTGGGACTTGTGACAAGCAAAGTTCATCGAAAGATTTGTTTTCGTCAGTCATGTTGTTATATTATGTGGGCGTAAAACTTGAGGAGGGTACAGCAATTAAAAATTTTGAAACACAGCACCACAATAAAAAGGAAAATGTGTGAATAAATCTAAAACACTTGATTTCAATTAGAATAAAAGAAAAATTAGAAAAATTTCTCGTGTGGTAGTTGCATAGGTAGGTAGGTATATATTTGGGTGCGTATTATTTTTGTAAAAGTATATAAAACGACAATAGCAATATCAAAATGACTCATCGATAGTGAAATAGAGATTAATTAATAATAACGTATTAAATTTTCGAATTTTTTGTTCGGTATAAAAATTACGATGAAGGAGAGACCAACATTTTCAGGAGAATCTAAAAGATATGCACGAAAATAGAAAAAGTAAAGCAAAATTTGCTTGTCAAATATTATCGGAAACAGAGTTATGACTTCAATAACAAATTTTGAAGTTATTAAAAAAAAAACATTTGTATATATATATTGTCGATAAAGGAAAATGAAATTTGTTTGCTAACCAAAGGCGGGTAATTTAAACCGCTTCTTCCAACCAAAATCTCCTCCTGATCAACAGGCTTATGAAGCTTTATTGAAGGAGGACAATTATCGATTCTTTCCGAAGTCCTCTGACCAGCAAGCTCACGAAGTCTTACCGCAGAGGTCGCTTCGTTGAAGAGTAGGTTTTGATTTGTGGTGTTGAATTGAAGAAGTTATTTTCTTCTTGATATATATATAAATCACAATCAAAATCAATAAAAAAAAAATGCAAATTCCTAATTAATCAGATAAAATGTAAATAACCAGGAAAAGTGTAATTATGTAAATAGCTTGTAAATATGGGAAAAAAAATCAGAAAATATGGAAATGTGAGCTAATTATGGGAAATGTAAGTAATAAAAAAAAATATATAAACTAAAAGTAACTTGTTTCTCCCGATATATTGTAGTGTTAAATTTTTCTACCTTATATATTATCCGAAATGTATGAATCTGGAGTTGATGCTGGTTATGAGTATGATGAATATTGACGGGGATTAAGATGTTTGTAGATGTTGATACGTCGCGCGTCCTGGGCGACGATTTCTTGTAGAATTATAGTTGGGAATATAAAGTTGAAATTGGCAGATGGTATTAAGATCCTGAAGATACTTCGAGCGTCTTCCTTCCATCTATATATCGTCTTAGTGAGGCAGGGATGAAGCCTCGCTTAATTCCCACGGTGAGCGCTATGGCGCTTAAACTTTTTTTTTTTTTTATTTTCCTCTAAGTACTAAGTACCCGGGCTTTTTTTTTTGTAATTATTTCTCTTTCCTTTTTTTTTAATTAAACTGATTGGCAATTTTATTTATACACTGGGCAAACTTGGAGAGTTACACTGCCATCAGTTAGTATGCGTGTCAGTTATTATTAAATAAAAATTTGTTTTGTTTAATAGAAATTATTACAGGAAAATAAACATTTTTAGCACTGATTTTATATGGTAGGTACACGGCTACCACCAGTTGTTTTGTGAGTGGGCTTTATTATTATTTTATTTTAATTTATAACTTTTTAATTTAGATTTAGTAGATTTGCTTTTATTTTTACTGGCACTGATTTGGGGTACCGCTGCCACCAGTTGTTATATTCTAGCACACTCCGTGCTCCTAGCGAGAGAGCGTACGTGGGGGTTTTACGAATAAATGTATACACTATTTTTTTTTTTTAATTTTTCAAAAACACTTTATTTTTATTACTTAATTCTCCTGTTTAGTTTTGCCTTTTTTTTAATTTACAAATTTTCACTTAATTAGTGGGATTTTCGACTCATATAAATATTTTCAAATTTTTCACTTAATTAGTTGGATTTCCACTTATATATTTTCATTATGTATTTTTAAGTTTTTCACTTAATTAGTTGGATATCCACTTATGTATTTTCTCTAAAACAACAAATTTAATTCCCGCTTTTAAAAAAAAATACGTTTCTTTACTTTGTCGGTAAGAGATCCGCGAGACGGCTTTTCCGCAGGTGTAAAAACGGCTCCTCGAGGTTTGGGAAAATTGCACCCAGGTACCCACAATCACTTTCAAAAGCTTTTTTATCTTTTTATTCTTTTCTCACGACGTTGAAAAAAACGTACGTGAGAAAATGCAAAAGTTCTTTGATGCGAGCTGTATGCATCAATGCAAAACCGTAATCCGATATGCACTTGTGTACGTACGTAAGTATGCAGTGCATATCGTGAGAATGTAATGCCTGCCTGATAACAAAATGCAATTTATGCTAAATTGCATTTTGTTATGACATGGAAATGCATTTTTAAATGCATTTTGAATTTTGATAGAGTTTTTAATGAAATTTAAATTTAAATTAATTTTCCGGGGCAACTTTGTAATGCATCGATATATTGCATAGGGCAATATATTGGTGCATGGACCTTATCGTTGTGATTTAGGGCATTGGTACCTGAGTCACAACAGCTTGATCTGGTGTTAATAAAAATAGTGGTTGTTGCTGCTGTTGTTGTAATAATTGATGCTGTTGTTGTTGTAATCGTTGCCCTTCTCTGAGTTGTTGTTGTAGTTCTTCAATTTGCTGTTGATGGTTTTGTTGCATCTGGGTTATTACTTGCCGCAAGGCTTCTAGTTCTTGTTCGTTGGCCATTTCTTGATCTTCTTGATCTATATTTCTCCTATTAAAAAATGCCTGTCCCCTCCTTTCCATAAACTACTCTTAGTCAACTTAAATGGTCGTATCTACGCAAATCACTGATTTTTAGTGCCGCTATGTATCACATTTAATAAGTCTTTAGTGTAGCATTATGATGTTATTTCTTTCACTAAGTATTCACTAAAACTTTGTTCGGTTACTAGATATCAACTCATTGGAGAGATATCCTACCGACTGCGCCAATTATATTTTTTGTTATTCGTGATCTAAAATAAAAACACTTAAGGTTTGAAGAGAAACTTGGAAATTTATTTTAACTGAGCTATATTAAACACTTTAAAAAAATTACACTGAACAAGTATTCTTACATAAGTTCTTATGATAACTGCTCTTGAATAGAATGATGGCTGCTTATAAATATGTTTGTATATCCTATTTCTAATTATCTTGTTTTGATACCTTATTTACAATTTGAGATTCCTTGCTAATTACATATTTCTAATTATCTTTATTTACAATTTGAGATTCCTTACTTATTACATATTTCTAATTATCTTTATTTAAAATTTGAGATTCCTTGCGTTTCTTGTTTAATGTTATATAGTTTATAGGTATTTTTATTCCGAGAATTAATTTTTTCCCTAAGAACTTAGCTACTCCTAATCTTATATGAATTAATTTCTTAAAATCTATGTCATATTTCTTTATTTCTTCGTTAGTTTGAATATTTGGATTCAATAAATTTAATCTAGCTGAAGCTATGTTTTCCTGAATATGTTCCACTCTACTTTTAATAATATTTAATTTAATTATTTGTTCTGTTATTATGTTATTTTTTTGAAATTCATATTCAATATGGTTTAAAGAGTTAATTCTAGAAAATATTTGTTTTCTGTCGTCGTTAATAGCGTTCTTTAGTTGCAAGATTGATTTCTGAAAATTGTCATTAATTTTTATTTGTTGGTTCATGTTTGTAATTAAGTTATGGTTATTTGAGTCGATTGTTAAGAGATGTTTTTCAATTTCGAGTTTGTCGTTGTTATCCATTGTTCCGAAAAGCTATTTCAGTAAGATTCCTCCTCCATCAATAAGTCCGCGTCTATGTCTATGAGAGATTATTGTGTGAACTTTGTTTCTTATTAATTCTATTTCGTCTTGAATAATTTGTTTTTGTTGTATGTGATGTATTAGAGAAAGGGTGTTTTCAATGTTATTGATTACGCTTGAAATTTCTTCGGGGTCGATTATATGTAATATGATGTCGAAGTTGTACGGTACTTCTATGTCATTTGTTTTAATAATTGTATAACCACTTTGACTTTCAATCTTGTCCACTATCAATGTTTCTTGGGTTGCCGGAAGTAGTGTCAATATCCATATTATTGTTATTATTCTTCTGAGCTGAAAATTTTAATGGTTTTTTAATATTACTGGTATGAATATTATCGAGTGGTAATGTTCTAAATTTTGGTTCTTCTTTGTGTCGATTTTTCGTTTTTCTTCATAATTTTCGCGTTTCGAATTATGTTTCCCTAGCCATTTACTCTTTGCCGTGTTAATATTTTTTATTAAATTTTCGACGGGTATTTCTTTGTTTTGTGCTTTTTGTGGAGTTGTTCTTATTGTCGAATGTAAGGTATTATTATATTGTTTTACTACTTCTATCATCTGATCTCGAATTGGTTTCTTATCTGCAAGGTTTAAGGCTCTTATAAGTTCGGTTATAGTGTTATGGAATCTTTCGATATCTGAATAGCCTGTATGGCTATTAGGTTTAGTTGAATGATATTTTGTGTCTTGTTCGTTAAGAAATTCTTTAACATTAGTTTTAAATTCGTTGTCAAATACAAACTTTTTGGGTTTTCCTTTGATGGAAATAAATAATTTAAATTTTTCGATTAAGCTTTTGTGGTTTCTGTTTTCTAGATGAAAGCTTACTACGTGTTTTGTTAATTTGTCGATGAAGTTGATAAATGAATTTTTACTATTGACGGTAATATCTACGTGTATTATTTCGTTGATATTTTGGGCTGTCTCTGTTTCTTTAAATGTTTCTTTTATAGGTTTTCTATCATATTTGGATCTATTACAAATATCGCAATTGTTTATTAGAATGTGTATATGTTCCCGTAATTTAGGATGGTATATTTTATTTTTTATGTCTTCATAGGTTGCGATTATTCCTCAGTGTCCTGATTCATTCTTATGAAACAAAGATATTTGTTTTTTCGGTTTATCCTCGTTTTCTATGTCTTCAGCAAAGTAAGCACACTTCACAAATTTTGTTGAATTGTAATCAAAGTTTTCTATTATTTTTTGTTGGAGTGTATTGTATTCATGATCGTTTAAATATGAAAAAAATGCTGCTTTGCCGGTAACGTATTTCTTTAAAATGTTAACTGCTTTTTTCAGTTTTTAGATCGTTTTTGTCTATAAAGATTCTATGGTTCTTAAATATTACTTCGTGTTCCTTATTCTTGTCATCGCAAAGTATTACTTGATGTTTGAAACGATTGACAATGGTTTCAAGTATAGGAATGGGGTCATTTAAATTTTGTTCTTGGGAATGAATTGTCTGCATTTCGACTGTATTGTTAGCATTTATTTCTGTTATTGGCTCTAACAATAATTCGGAGAAATAGGGGCTTTAATCAGTTTCATGTCATTTAGGATCTACTGTTTCGGTGGAATTAATCTCGTTTGTTTCTGTGTTAATTCTGCTTAGGAAATCTGCTATTTTGTTATCTTTCCATTTTATATAATCTATGTTAATATTATATTAACCTAATGATAGTAACCACCTTTGTAAACGAGGTTTTATGTCTTTACCGGAATGTTTAGTTTGTAACCATTTGATGGGTTGATGATCTGTATGCAAATCGAATTCTTTACCATATAAATAAGGCCTGAAATATTTTGTTCCCCCAACAATTGCCAGTAATTCTTTCTCTATTGTGGAATAGTTTTTCTCATGATCATTGAAAGTTTTTGAGGCATAACAAATAGGATGACCATCTTGAGTTAGTACTGCTCCTATTGCAAAGTTGCTAGCATCAGTAACTAGTTTAAATTTTTTATTGAAATTTGGATATTTGAGTATGGGGTGTTCGGTAATTATTTCTTTTAATTTCTCAAAAGCGTAGATGTAGTCAGGATCGTTTGTATTAATTTTTGTTCCTTTCTTTAGATATTTGGTCATAGAATGGGCTATTTTTGCGTAATCTTTAATAAATTTTCTGTAGTATTCCGTTACTCCTAGAAAAGATTTGATTTCTTTTTGCGTCGTTGGAAGGTTAAGGTCTTGAATTACTTTAATTTTCTTCGGATTTGGTTTAACTCCATTTGGGGTTAAAATGTGACCTAAGTATTCTGTTTCTTTTGCAAGAAAATTGCATTTGTCAATTTGAATTTTGAGACCTGCATTTCTTAATTTTTTAAAAATATCTTTAATATTGGTAAGATGTTCTTCTAAGGAAGTGCTAAAGATAAGTATATCGTATACACAATTTCTATTTATATGTTCTTTTGGGACTGAGTTCATTAGTCTTTGAAACGATGCTGGTGTATTTTTAAGACCAAATGGCATTCTGACGTATTCATAATGCCCAAAAGGAGTAGAAAAAGCAACTAGTATCTGATGAAACCATTTTGCGAGATCTAATGTAGTAAAAGATTGAGATTTTCCTAATTTATCTAGTATATTTTCGATGTTGGGAATTGGAAATTTGTCGCTAATCGTAATTTCATTTAACTTTCTATAATCTATTACTATACGCCACTTTTGTTGGCTTGAATTATCTATCTTTTTAGGTACTGTTTAAGTTAAAGCTCTTTTGCTTTAACTGAGATGTCAATGTTTAAGTTAAAGCTGTTTTGCTTTAACTGAGATGTATAGGCCTAGATGCACAATCTAGACCGCTGTAGAATTGAATATCGATGCTTGTATCGATACTCAAAATAATGGGGAATGGTTGAAAAGCTGACCGTTCTGACTTGAATTAATAGAAACGCACTGATTCTCGTTTATAACAAAACTGATTTGATTATTTATTTCATTCAATATATTTATAACAAAATTGAACATGCGTAATCAATATTAATAAATCAATACACAAATTGACCTGTACGAAACAGGGTTCATCGACTTGAGCGAATAATAATTCACCGCAGTGAGAATTCCCCTGACGTAAATATTTTAAAAACTGCATGTAAAGCAAAAAAATGGAAATTGGCACTGCTCACGGTGGTGAATTATGATTGCTGGTTCAATAATCTTAAGAATAATAACCCTTTAAAATGCTTACGCTAGATTAAATGTAATTCTTGGTTTATCATGATTATACTGAATTTGAATATCTTGAATTAGTAATTCTAATTTTATTTGTAACTAAATAATTATGATCTGGGTCATAACATACTCCCCCGCGTTGAACATACCTTGTTCAACTGTCAATGTTTACCCTGAAGTCCGGGGTTGTAGCTCGTCTCGGGCTGGGTTTACGTGGCTTAGATGTATTGCAGCATGATTTAGTTGTTTTGCATCTCCAAATGATTCCAAAAATTGTAATAATGTTTGCCAGGGACAGTGTTAGATATCCTACCGTGTAGTGATGGACGTGGTGTGCGTGAAATTTATTTGGGAGTTCTCTTATATCCTGCATTTGAACTTCCTTCTGAAGGGCTCTCAATTCTGTTAATTTAGCGTGATACGCTATGGCATGTTGAATCATTGGAAGGTGATCGAGGCTTATGGGTTTGGGAATATTTCCGACACGTGTGTAGGACAATTTGCTGGTAGTTGGATATACATGATGTCCTTGGATCGTCAAGAATTCTTGCCTGATAACACAGTTTGCTTGAAGTTTCAAGAGACCAGAACCTTCGATTGACATTTGAGATACATCATCTCCACATACGACGTTGACTGTAGTCTTCTCCATTGATTTGGGTGGAATAACTGTATCCATACTGGGTCACTGTTGGTTCTTCTGAGATCGCATGTAGGTGAGATTTCCCTGTGATGAAACAGTTAAATTTCGCACAGGCTAACATTTGCTTCTCTTCCATAGATTGGATGAAGCTGCTTGCATAAATAGATAGTTTCATCAGTTTGTAGACACGATGATTACTGTTGCTTAGTCAATGGGTAATATTGATCTCGATGCAGATTAATTGCTAGAAACCCTGATGCTGGGTTAATTGCAACAAGTGTTCCATTGATCAATGCTGGAATGGGAGTGACTCGGAATAATTCGAATTTCTCTAAGTTTACGAGAGGTAGTCTCAATCGAAAGATAACATAATTTTCAACGACTCGGCCCTCTATTGTCATCAAGCGATAGAACTGTAGTATAGAATCCTGGGATGCTGGTAATTGAAGAGATGTGGGTAAATGGACCTTGATGATAGTAAGCTCCTGAGCTAATTGTCTTGGGGAAAGGAGCATGTGATTAATCCTTCCATGGTGGGTGTCGGTGCTGGTTGTGTTTTTTGAAAGTTTAACGTCATCAGAGTCAGTTCCATTACTAACGAAAAAAACAGTTCCATCGCTTTCTGCTGATACAGTCCTTCACTGATATTATTTATGCGCTGGTTTAAGTGGTCAAGGTGATCATCTATTTCTTGGAAATTTCTGTCAACACTTTCTTGATCAGTTTTCATTATATTTATTGTGGAGTCTATCAAGGACGTCTGATTTTTTAGTAGTGTGAGGAGACGGGTGTCATTTTCATCAATAGTGTTAGACATCTCTGCTGAATATTCCGCGTCCAGTACGCCGAACAGGGCATTTGCCACATTGCCAATGATATTAACAGCACCTCTTTTGGTTCTAGTAGATTTAGTTTTGGCGTGTAGGAGTTCATTATTAGTAGAAAATTCCTCTTGCAGATGATTGAATTGGTTAACTAGTTTGACACACAAACTCGTCTGTTTTAGCACAAAGAGAAAGTTTATCTGGGTGCATAGGTGATCTAGGGTTTTGGTGCTATTTGTAATTGCTTGAAAATCGTTCCAGTATGTCTCCATTTCATAATGGACTACAAGGGTCCATTCATTTGATATTATGTTAGTCGTGCCGATATTCTCAAAATATTACCCAGGTTGTGGTGTGAAAGGGGATGTTTCAATAGGCTGTCCTCTGATAATGGGTAGAATCATACAGGTTAAGAGAAGTGTTGTTAGTGCGGAACCGTACGTGTGACGTTTCTTTTTTTTTTAACCTCGCCGCTACTGCATGTAGAGTTGTCGTAAGCTTCTACTAATTGGGATGAGTTTCGTCGTTTTGAAGTTTGACCTTCTCTGTCCTGATCATCATGACTAGCCGATCTATCTTCGTTATCGTCCTCTATAGGCAGTGGAGCGAGCCTGTGTATTGGTCGCCGTAATGTATTATTTGCCGCTCGAACGTCGGCTACTCGGACAAGACCATCCTTGCCCTTGAATGTTTTCACAATTCTTCCTAGCGGCCATTTGAGTGCTGGCAAGTTATCCTCCTGTATGATCACGATAGTACCTGGTTGGACATTTTGGCTGCTTTGCTTCCACTTAACACGATGCTGCAGCTGGTTGAGATATTCTCTTGACCATCGCCTCCAGAACTCCTGTTTAATGTAAGTCACTATATTCCATCGTTTCAGAAGACTTATTCTTGTTTCTTCACATCTGGGATCAATGGAAGCCGTGAGGGGCTCACCGATCAAGAAGGGTCCAGGGGTCAAAGCCGTGAAGTCATTTGGATCAGAGGACATGGATGTAATTGGTCTGGAATTGAGTATTGCTTCTATTTCAATCATGACCGTTTCCAGCTCTTCATACGTAAGTGAAGCTGAAGCTAAGCTGCGTTGGAGTAGGTATTTGACTGACTTAACGGCTGCCTCCCATAGACCTCCAAAATGGAGAGCTCGCGCAGGTATGAAATGGAAGTCAATTCCGCTTGCGCTGCACCTTATTTCGATCTCTTCTCTCGCCTTGTCTGCGAAGATGCTATCCAGTAGTTCTTGTAGTTGGTTTCTGGCACCAACAAAATTCGTAGCATTATCGCAATATAACTTCTGGCAGTGTCCCCTTCTGCCCATGATACGTTTCAGAGCACCAATAAATGCGTTCGTTGTTAGATCACTCACTACTTCCGAATGCACTGCTTTGGTGGCAAAGCAGCACAACACTGCTACATAACTTTTTTGAGGTTTCTTCCCTCTGAGATGAAAATGCGTCCATATTGGCTCATAGAAATCCACACCTGAGTTAGTAAAGGGTCGTGCCGGTTGTATTCGGGTAGCTGGAAGATTCCCCATTAACTGTGTTCGCATTTTCGGGTTGCTTCTGAAACATCGGACACAGTTTTGTACTATGGAGCGTGCGATGGTTCTCCCTTTTATTGGCCAGAACTGTTGCCTGGTTATTCCCAGGACAGCTTGTGGGCCAACATGACGATGATTCCTGTGGATGTCGGTCATTAAAAGTTTTGTAAATGGATGATTATAGGGCAGGAGCATGGGATGCTTAGCATCATATGACAGAGATGATGCTTCTAATCTTTCTCCGACTCGAATGACCCCCTGATCGTCTAAAAATGGAGCAAGGCTAATAAGTGGGCTGGATTTATTTAGCTCCGTTAATTTTTGTAGTTGAGATAGATCATCTTTGAAATTTTCCTCTTGCATGATCTTAATTATGGTGAGTAATCCCTTATCTAATTCTAGGCTTGTCAATGCACAGCTCTTATTTAGGTTAGTTTTGTCTTTATTTCTGGTGATATCTATGAAACGTAGAACGTAAGCCGTGATCCGATGCAATTTTTTGAAGGAATTTTGGTGATTTATATGAATACGAAATGTGGAATGCTGTTTTCGGTAGTTACTGGGATTGCAGTGCGTTTCCTTTCAAGCTCACATTCTGAGCATGTTTTATATGGTTTTGGCCATATTGATTCTTCACCGTGTAGGAAGGGAGGTCCATAAAACCAGAGATTGCAGCCTTTTAATCTTTCTAGAGCAATACCACGGGATAGGATATCGGCAGGATTTTCCTTTGAATTTACATGCCTCCATTGTTGGGGTGATGACAGTTCGTGTATAGAAGTAATTCGATTGGCGACGAATGTTTGAAAGGACGACGATCTGGAGTTTATCAAGGCGAGAACTATCTTCGAATCTGTCTAGTAGAACGTGACGGCATCTTCCATTATGAGATCTTTCATTGCGCGCTTGGTAAGCTCAGCAGTGAGCTTAGCGGCACATAATTCAAGTCTAAGTAGTGTCAATTGCTTAGTTGGAGTTACTCTCGACTTAGCGCAGAGTAACCTCACTACGATACGGTTATGACTATTGACAGAACGGACATAAACGGCTCCTCCGTATGCCCTTTCAGAAGCATCTGCAAATGCATGTATTTGTGTGGATCTTGGGCATTCTTGGCTGAGCACGTGTCTTGGGATTTTTATGTCATTCAATAATTGCAGCCCTTCACGAAATCTGATCCATCTTGTATGAAACTCTGATGGGACCGCGGCATCCCAGTCAAGTTTAAGATTCCATAATTGTTGAAGGAACATTTTGGCGGTAACGACAACTGGCCCCATGATTCCGAGCGGGTCGAACAAGTGAGCTATGTCCGATGATATGACTCTTTTGGTCACTCGATCTGTTTTAGTCCAATTGGTTTTAATGCGACATCATTTTTTGGTATCCATGTTAAGCCCAGGGTTTTGATATGCTCTTCAACTTCATCATTGAATTCTAGTTGAATAGCAGTATCTTCTCGTGAAATGTTTTGAAGTAAGCGTGAATGGTTAGCATACCACTTTCGAAGTGTGAATCCGCCTTTCTGGAGTAAAGCAATCAGTTGTCTTTGAGTGTCAATGGCTAGGCAATTGGACCCTGTCATGACATCATCCACGTAGAAATCGCGCTGAATTACCTCCGAAGCTGTAGGATAATCCTTGCCATCTTCCTGTGCCAACCTTTTTAGACATCTTGTAGCTAGGAATGGAGCTGTTGTTGTTCCATAGGTCACTGTGTTCAACTGATAGAATTTCAGTGGGGCATTCGAATCACTTCTCCATATGATTAACTGAAATCGACGATCTTCTTCATTGAGTACATCTTCTCGATGTCAGCTGTGAAGACGAATTTGGGCAATCTGAATCGCAGCAAGATTGAAAAGAGTTCGTCCTGTATAGTCGATCCTGTTGCTAAGACATCATTGAGCGATACATTCGTGGAAGTTTTGGCAGATGCATCAAAGGCAACCCTTAGTTATCCTTGGACTCCCCTAGCTTGTCAGTGGCTTGATTAAATGGTAGGCGCACTACGAATTGTCCCTTAGGGTCTTTTTTCACAGTTTGGTTGAAATGATTCTCACATCGTGCTTGCTCTGGTGAGAGTGTTTGAGACGTAGTGTCAGCTTCATCCAGTCTCCAAAACCTTTCTATGTCAAACGTTTCATCTTCACTGCAAACCCCACAGGTGGCCTTGTATAAGTGTCTTCCGCCGACCCTTCCGGCTACTATCCAGCCAAATGCAGTATTCTGGAGGGTTTGTAAGTTTTCGCCCAACTTTATTTGGCCTATACATAGAAGGTCATGGTAGAATTCTGCTCCCAGCAGTACGTCTATACGAGCTGGATTGTTGTACTTGGGATCGGCTAATTTTATATTGTTTGGTATCGCCCAGCAATCTGTACTTATTTCTTGAGCAGGTTGAGGTGCTATGATTTGTGGCGGAACGAAGGCCTCTACCCTAGTAGCAAACCCATTCAATTTTGACTGTAAGAGCATATTTACTCTTCGTTGTGTATGCTGTTTTGTTTGTCCAATGCCTTGTATCTGCATCTGTTGAGAAGTACCAGTCAGGCCAAGTTTTTTAATCATTCTTTCGGTTATGAAGTTAATCTGGGATCCGGAGTCCAGTACTGCTCTGCATTCGACGCTCATTCTTTTACTGTCAACTAAATTCACGAGAATTGTACTCAATAGAATGTAATTTTGTTGTCCTGTGGCTGTTTGTGCGCTTAACGTTGTTGGTCTGTCGTTAACTTCACATTTCGTTGGTGATTGTGGAAATACTTTTGGAAGTGACTGAGATGAGGCTGAATATGTCTCGATATGTAACAGAGTGTTGTGTTTTCTAGTACATTTTGTACAGCTTCTCAATGTGCACTGCTGTGATGAATGGCCCGGTCTCAAACAGTTGATACACAAATTATGTTTTTTGACGAGGGTTAGCCGGTTTGATGGTGTTAGTCGAAGAAAGTCCTTACACGAGAATAGTGCGTGGTTTCCCTTGCATGATATGCAATTTTCTGTAGTTGTAGCAGCAGAGGTGAAAGGTTTTGTTGTACCTTGTTTAATGTTGTAGTTTCCTGGAATTTTTGCCTTGCTTCCAAGTGCTCCCAGAGATTGGAATCGATTCTGCAGAAATAATAAGAGGCTCTTCGTAAATTGAAGATTTCGTGGATGACTTTAAGATTGTTCGTATAAACGATGTGTGGTTTGATCCAATTTCTTGATTAGCAGATGCATTAGTATTGGATCCCAATCAGCGGTGGAAACCTTAAGATTCTTCAAAGCCAGTAAACATTCCTGCGTTGTATCACGGAGCGTTTAATTTCTATAGAACTTTCGTTCACAATAACTGGTTGCGATAATAATTTGTTGAGTAGAGCTGTGACCAACAATCTGGAGTTCTCATAGCGATCCTTTAACATGTCCCAAGCACCGGTGTAATTTTCATCTGACAAAGTTAAATGGCGTAATTAACTTTTCAGCTTCCCCAGACAAGTTTGTTTTAAGATACCACATTTGTTGGAAATCGGCCGTTGATTGTTTTGTGAACCATTTGGTTTAAACAGCTCATAAAAACTGACGATTTTTAAATAGTCTCCATCAAATTTTGGAAGGACTATTTTTGGTAGTTTCATCATGGTGTTATTGTTGATTGTTGTACTAGAAGTTGTTAATTTATCCCGTTTGTCGGATAGATAAACTAGTTGATCTTGTACCTCTTCTTCTAATTGCACGTACTCATCAACATTGTAACCCATTTGAATTGGAATCTTCGGCTAATTGCCAGATATTCTGGTTTATATTTTCGATCTGCAACAATGTTGATTTAACCTGCTTATTTTCAGGTCATAATAATTTTTATTCAGTTGATCCTCATCCATTTTCATTCCTGCAATGAACCGACGAAGTGCCTCTGATGACTTCGCCTTGTCGTCTTATTGCTCGAATTATTTGCTGTTGTGGGTTTGATTGAATCTCTGTAGTTCTACGACGCTCTTCATGAGCATTAGTGTCATCAGAACTTTGCGATTTTGGATCTGTGGTATCATGGTTATGGGCGTTGTCACGTGTACCAGCTATGACCTCTTAAGTGGTGGCTTTGTTGAATAATATAATTTGGCTGGTGAAATGGTTTTTATACTTGTTGAAGATGATTAAGATGGCGTTATAGTAATCATTCGTGAAGTAGGCATGATCTCTGGGTTCATTCTGTAATGCTCGTATCTTGGTGTCTGTAGCATCAAACAAGGACCAACGTTCTTCGAGACGCCTAAGTCGTTCCTCATAATATGTTAAGGTTTTCCTGTCGACCGAGTCTTTCTTATAATTCGAGATTATTGCTTCAATCTCATCTCCGTTCAGATCTTGTTCCTTGAACAGTGCTTCCATAATTTTGTTAAGTTATGGAGGTTTTCGTGTTAATGAGATTTTCACTCAATCTTACTTGTAATCTCACTTTGTGATGGGAAGTCAAATGAAATCTTCCTTCAAAAGCGATGATAAGTTTTCCTTCTGGCGGAAATAAGCGCCTCAGTTACAACCAAAATGAATGTATGTATGTGATTCAAGTAATGCACTTGAATCACGTCGAAGTCACAATGTTTAAGTTAAAGCTCTTTGCTTTAACTGAGATGTATAGGGCCTAGACGCTAGACGCTGTAGAATTGAATATCGATGCTTGTATCGATACTCAAAATAATGGGGAATGGTTGAAAAGCTGACCGTTCGTGACTTAAATTAATAGAAACGCACTGATTCTCGATTATAACAAAACTGATTTGATTATTTATTTCATTCAATATATTTATAACAAAATTAAACATGCGTAATCAATATTAATAAATCAATACACAAATTGACCTGTACGAAACAGGGTTCATCGACTTGAGCGATTAATAATTCACCGCAGTGAGAATGCTGACCCAGCAGTAATTCCCCTGGCGTAAATATTGTAAAAACTGCATGTAAAGCAAAAAAATGGCAATTGGTACTGCTCACGGTGGTGACTTATGATCGCTGGTTCAATAAACTTAAGAATAATAACCCTTTAAAATGCTTATGCTAGATTAAATGAAATTCTTTATCATGATTATACTGAATTTGAATATCTTGAATTTGTAATACTAATTTAATTTGTAACTTAATAATTATGACCTGGGTCATAACAGGTACTATTCACAATGGTGAATTGTATGGAGATGTACTTTCTATAATTAAGTTTTGTTGCAATATTTCGTTGATTTGTTTTTTCTATTTCCTTTTCATGGACTTGAGGGTATCTATAAATGTTTTAATGTATTGGACTTTCCATAGTCGTATAGATTTCATGGTGAATTTCATGAGTGAAGGTCAAATTTTCGCCTTCAATAAAGAATAAATCTTTGAACTGTTTTAGTAACTCTTTTGGTTTCTTTCCCTCTTCATTATTTAGATGAGATAGATTCAATTTTTCGAGAATGTTTTTCTCAAGGGGCTCTATATTGTGAATTTCATGAAGTGATAAAGGGTAATCAAGTTCAATAAATGGCATTTGATATTTATCTAATATTTCAATATATTTATTTTCCAAATCGATTTTGGATTTGAAAGTTATAAGGACATTTTGTCCGTTAATCGCGTCGTATTTTCGACCCGTTAAGTTTAGAACTTTCCAAGAGATGGTACCTTTGGCACCAATTTCTTCGGGAAAAGGGGTAACTATTTTATTCATTACCTTACATATTTACTCCATTTAATGTATTGAAATACATTGGTTTACTTAATATTTCTTCAGAAATACCTTCGACTGCGTTCGGATTGATTATACTTGTATCAGATCCGGTATCGATAAGACACTTAATTTTTTGATCAAGAATTGTTACCTCAATTATGGGTAGTTTCTTTCCCGAGGCTCTGCTGTAAAATTTACATCTTGATCCTGGATATTTTCAACTTCCATGGGTTCGTGATTTTGTCTTCTAAATTGACCGGAGTTAACTGGTCTGAAATTATTATTTTGCCTAAGTTGACCGGAGTTACTCGATCTAAAATTATTATGTTGCCAAGATTGATTTGGGCTATTTGGACTGAAATTATTATTTTGTCTAAATTGACTTGAGTTACTGGATCTAAAATTATTATTTTGCCAAGATTGATTTGCGTTATTTGGTCTGAAATTATTCTGTCTTCCTGGATTATTGAATCCTCTAAAGTCAAAATTGTTTTGTCTATATAGTCCAGCGTTCGTCATGTCATTGTTTCGTCTTGTGGTATTATTAAAATTTTCTATTTTTTCATTTAAACCATATTTTATGTGTGCTTTGGAAATTGCTCGTTCATCGTCAAGTAATTTCAATTGAGCAAATTTATTGTAAATTTCAATTAATGTGCCATTTGTGGGAACATATCCACGAACTAAATTATCTAGTTTCTCTAACACTATACCTACTAAATATGCATCGTTATTTTCTGGTGTATAAGTTATTGGTTTATTTTCATCAAAATCATATAATTCGTTTAATAAATAATTGGTATGCCTAACATATTCGAATAAGTCCCTTAAATTACTTACTTTGACACTTCTGCACCTATTGATCAGTTCAGCATAGTCTTCCCTTGGTCGGAAATGAAGTCGTAATTCTGTTACTGCTATATCCCAGGTGAGGTTGTCTCCTAGTCGTTGAATACATCTTTTAGCTTCTCCTTGTATTTTTTTCATTTAGGACAATTTGAATGACATAAGTTAATAACTGTTGGTTTCCATTATACAATTGTGTTGCATTTTCCACAGATTTTATGAATTCTTATAATTTATATTCGTCTGTTCCATTAAATGCTTTTAGTTGTTTAAAATGTTTAATGGCTTGCTCTGATGTTAATAAAAATAGTGGTTGTTGCTGCTGTTGTTGTAATAATTGATGCTATTGTTGTTGTAATGGTTGCCCTTCCCTGAGTTGTTGTTGTAGTTCTTCAATTTGCTGTTGATGGTTTTGTTACATCTGGGTTATTGCTTGTCGCGAGGCTTCTAGTTCTTGTTCGTTGGCCATTTCTTGATCTTCTTGATCTATATTTCTCCTATTAAAAAATTCCTGTCTCCTCCTTTCCATAAACTACTCTTAGTCAACTTAAATGGTCGTATCTACGCAAATCACTGATTTTTAGTACCGCTATGTATCACATTTAATAAGTTTTTAGTGTAGCATTATGATGTTATTTCTTTCACTAAGTATTCACTAAAACTTTGTTCGGTTACTAGATATCAACTCTTTGGAGAGATATCCTACCGACTGCGCCAATTATATTTTTTGTTATTCGTGATCTAAAATAAAAACACTTAAGGTTTGAAGAGAAACTTGGAAATTTATTTTAACTGAGCTATATTAAACACTTTTATAAAAATTACACTGAACAAGTATTCTTACATAAGTTCTTATGACAACTGCCCTTAATAGAATGATGCTTATAAATATTGTTACGAGCGTGGCCATAATTCGTTATTTAAAACACAATATTTCAGATATAATTCAAAAGTTCTTTCTTTATTTAACTTTACCGTTTACTCTCACAAATTCACAAATAATTATCAAACCAACTCTTTATAGTTATCGCTAGTACTGTACTTCTAATTATCACAATCGTAATAGTTCACTTCGCTGTCTGATATAATACTTCGCCTAGCTGTCAGAGCGCCGTATTTATACTCTACGAATTATCCTAGAACCTTCCTGAATATTCCGTTCTCCGAACCCAAAGTTTACTAAGATGACATTAACCTAAAGTTGCTTCCATTCCCAACAGATGTCGCTTGATTCACTTTGTGACACGTAACACTGCCCCCTTCTTAAAATTTGTTCGTCCCGAACAACAGATGGTCCACGGTCTTGGTGCTCTCCGTATTGACTCAAGCGATCTAGATTTTTGCATCTTGTACCGCGCTGATTCTTGAATGGCATGTTATTAATGTCAGTTTTAACTGCATACGGTCCCTCCCAGTGTTGTGATGACTTTGGAGAACGTCTCGTGGCCTCGTGCACATCAACTAATCGTCTGAGCTTTGTTACGTAGTCTTCTGATAACTTTTGTTCGCCTTTGGGTATACCAAACTTGAGGTCGCTAGGTAAGCGCATTTTCTTTCCGAAAATGACCTTAGATGGGCTTTGTCTGGTCATATCGTAAACACCTGATATGTAAGCCATTAGAAATATAGGATTATGTCGAACCCAATCGCGCTGATTATAGTTGAAGACCTTCCTGAGATGTTTGATTAATATTCTGTTGAAACACTCTTCCATGCTTTGATTTTTCTTTCGTCTTTTATCTTTGATTCCTTTGTCCTCAAATTTCTTGCCCTTTTGATTGCCGTTGTCATTCTTTTCATTGCCGCCTTTGCGCTTCTTATTATCATCATCGTCAGAGCCTTTGTCTTTACCTTTTCCGAACTTCATTATACCCTTATCATCATCATTATCAGCATCTTTAGACCCCTTACTTTTCGTCTTTTTCTTTCTTCCATTGTCCTGGCTCTCGGATTTCTTTCCTTTCTTCTTTTTACTTTTATCACCGTAATCATCATCTTCGGATTTCTTTCCTTTCTTCTTTCGACTTTCGTTATCATCTTTGTAGTCATCGTCATCTTTTTCTTCCATCCGTCCGCAATGTTTCCATTCAGGATTGCATGGACGTTGTGAAAAAGCTTCTGCATTTCCGTGGATACGTCCTTACGCACTCCCTTCGAAAAAGCTGAGATATTGAAAGTAATTAATGACGGCAGCAAAGGAAAGCAACAAGTAGCAGCAACAACTAGCCTATGCTCTTCAGCTTTGCAATCAACAAGCGAAATTGACTTACAAACAGCCAGCGTAATAGCTCTTTCAGCTGATTCATTGACGTCAGCGTATGTCAGAATAATAGTGAATGGTGGAAGTCTGCATTCCTATGTAACTCAAAGCTTAGCAATCAAACTTGGACTACAAGTAATTGACTCTGTAATACTTAGGATTTGGCCTTTTGGTTCTAAAGAGAAAATACCCGCGAAAATGTTTAAACGTGTATTTCTGCCGTTGAAATCGCGATTTAGTAAACAAGTAGTGGAAATTCTTGCCGTCGTTGTACCCGATATATGTATAGATATTTTGCCGGCTCCTTCTAATATGGATATGACGTTTACTGAATTCCTTCTCGCATATGATGTGAAGTCCAATTATGAAAATGGAATCAGTGTATTGATAGGTGGGAATTATTATTGGAACACTGTTTTACCGGATTTCAAGAAAATTAAGGTGAATTTAGTGGCTATTAATACCGCATTCTGGTGGATTATACAACGACGGCCGTGTAACTGTAGTGGTTTCTTTGCGAGAAAACCGTTTGATTTCATTCGTTGTTGTTTCTGTCTTTCGTACTGCTTCAACTTTTCCAGGTAGCGACTTTAGTAGATCAAGCGGAGTAGCTATTGAAGCATAACTCCCATGGAGTAGCTATTAAAGCACAACTCCTAGATTTGTGTGGTGTAGCTATTAAAGCATAACGCCAAGGTTTAGTATGGAGTAGCTATTAAGTAAATACACCGTTGGACGTTCACTGACAACTCTCTTTATTTTAGAACTCTCTTGCTTATTTATATCGAAGTAATCGCGGAAACTGTAAATTACTTCCGACCCAGCACTTTTTATATACAGCGCATAACTAGCAAAAAGTGTAAGGTCATATGTATTTCATTCACCGTTTATAAATAAATCGCGGCACTCGTCGCTTTCGTACATACACACATATTGTTACGTTTTTACTTTAGTTAATAAATCAAAATCGTGCGTGCAGTCATTAACGTTGCAATGTTATTAATTGCCCTGACCGAGCGGAGTTTAGGGAGCAATTAAATTCTAATTATCGCCGAAAGCTTCCGGGATCACAAGTTCCCTCTTGTCCTAATCTGGTGGGTGTATCGGCTATGTTAGGTGTAGTTCTTTAAAGCTCTAGGCGTAGGCTTCTCACTTTTTGCTAGATTCATCAGATTCCCACAATGTGGCACACGTATCGGCCAAGGGACAGAGCGCTGTATGTAAGCCAATTTCGAATTACGAAACTTGACTTCAGAGTATGCAATTATGACAGCAAGTCGGACATCACGCCCTCGGGACTATTATGAGTTTTATTTGGTTATGGTTACGAAAAGCAAACAATATGGGATTTTTTTTGTGTAGAACAAGTGACGAGACCAAAAGAAATTCGTTCGTTTATTGCTCACGCTATTGGCTGTTGGATGCTAATGAATAAACGCAAACATGCGCGGTAGGAAACGCCATTATCACCGGAGCTTTATCGCTGTCTTCACACCACTGGAACTGATCATTCTTCTATATTGACCTTTTTCTCAAATAGAAAATGAAGAGTTTTTAGGCTCAGGTTTCTCTTTAAAAACGATGTGAAACGTGATTTAATTAGTTTGGTCAAAGCTCCTGACATTGATGAATTATACTAGTTGGATGGAGTCGTTGAGCAGAAACCGAACAAAATAAAACTTGTGACAAATTCGATTCCCTTTTTAGTGAGTTGTAAATATGTGTATTATGTTATGAACCCTATACGTTGATCTCTGTTATTTATTTTTGATTTTTTTTTAGCTTTCCAAAGTGACTTCCACTAGAGAGCTTTTACAAAAAGCTCTCCTTGCAAAGTTCGTTGATCCTGCGGCTGTGGTGGTAGCACACAATTAATTGATAGAAAATTGGAGTCCAGAGCAAGAGAACGGCTCCAGATATTAACGTCGGTGGAAAATAAGAAAAAGAAAAGTAAAAGGTACTTAGCTGTGTTATTTATATGTCTGAAGGAAGTTGAGCTTGGGGGCTCTTCACTGGGTAACCCGTGCAGTTTTTTTTTTGGGGTTGTTCGTGGATAATCTCCGGGATCCTTCCTAATATCTCCTCGTTCTGCCCAGTAGTGCTGGAAGAAAAATATAACACCAATCTTCAGCGGCTGCTGCCCGTGCGAAGCGTGAACAAAAATATGGACAAAAGATAGGTGAAAAACTCGCGAATCTAATAACTTCTTTCTATTTTATTTTATTTCGACATTATTTAAGTCGCGGTTCTCAACGAATACATTTAGTTAACTTCAATTAAATTCAATTTAAATTATATCCTAACGTTCAACTAAAAGTACTACTCTGGCAGATCACTACTTCAGAAGTTAGCCATCATATCCAAAAAAAAATCATCACTCCTGACCGTTCAGAATCTGTCCGTTTCAGGGTCGTTGACCTTCAGTCCTCTCGCAAAATTATCTGCGCACGCGCGCACGCTAAGAATTTGTCCGCGCGTGCTGCCAGGCCTGCAGTTGTTAAATTCGCCGCGCTACATTGCCCCCTGGTAAAAGACTCGAAGTTCCAACCGAGTATAACTTGAGGAAAAACTTGTTAGTAAGGGACTTATATTATGGTCACTCAAAATAATTGTTGTAGTCTGAGTCATTTGGATGCAATTGCTCGGATTCCTCCCATTCGTCCCTACAGTCCTCCCTGCGTCTTATGTAGCCTGTTATGGATCAAGATACTCCACATCTAAGGTAAGGAATATAGGAAATGATAAGCAAAACAATTTAAAAAATTTAAAAATAATAGAAAGAAACTAAATCGTTTCCAAAAGAATTGTCCGGATGATCGTTCACCATGCTATCGCTCTTAGCAGTTTGTACGATAGTTTTTGCCAGATAGACAGGTGACGATATATATGTACGTGGGTTTGATTAATTTTATGGCTTCATTTCCAATCTGAAGAACATTCTTCTCAAAGTCCAACCTGCAGCTATTAGCGTCTAGGAAATCAACACCTAGCAGGCAGACTGGCTCGATTTTTGCCACCAAAACTTCGTGTTAAACTCGACTCGTCCTAGGACCTCTATACTTTCTCCAGTCACACTTCGAATACGGACTGATGTAGATTGTAGTCTCGTCTTCGAGCGACAGTTTAAGTGTTGAGGGTGTATAATCGAGAGGGTAGCTCCGGTGTCTATGATGAAGTTACAGGGACTCTTATTTAGCATTCCTTCGACAGTGAGGCTATTTTTGGAAGGCCATGTGGTATTTAAAACAATTTCTTCTACAATTGTGGCCTGGGCTGAGGAATCTAAGAAGTCTTGGCAAGATTTCTTTACTTGAGGGGTGGATGAAGATGACATTCGGTCAGGATCGGTGTTATTTTTCATTATTAAGGGTGTATTGTTGAGGTCTGATAGGGGGTTCACCGACTCGTGCCTCTCGGAGTCGATGTTCCCCAGTTTCCCGAAGAAGTTTGTGATGCAGAATTTAAACCAGAGGAGGATGAAGGCACGATAATTCCTGTGCAGCGGTCAATGCCTCGTGTATGTTTTTTGGACTCCGAACATTTAACAAGGTTCGAAGTTCAACATCTCTAATCCCCTCTAAGAATTGCACTGTCACCATGTAGAGCATACCTACATACCACAATAATAAATGCACATGCACCTACCTCAACAACGAATAATAATAAAGAAATAAAAATAAACGAAACAAACATGACAAGCAAAAGTAAATAGCAACAACAAAAAAAGAAATATGATCGGAATAGCCATGCGCCATTCTACGATCATTTAATGAATTTACGCTAAGTGAAAGAAAGTTGTAAAATGTAATATGATCACCACTGGTCACCATTGCACCGTGATGATACATACAATACATTACTCATTGAGCTTAAAAAAAAAAGTAATTGCTCAATGACGCAATCGATAACTGTGTCATATCTACTTAGCATTTGTTCAATAAGAAAAAGATTGCAAAGTAAGCGTCGAAGCAGTGCTATGCTTGTTCATGTAGGGGTCAATGCATATGTATTTTTTATCGATTAAATATATTCTTGATCGATATTGCTGATATGAGCAATGTAAGCAATTTTGTAATAGTCTTTAGTTCTCATGAGAAATAATATTTTTTGTATTAAGGTTTTTACCATGTAAGCTATTTTTAAAAGTATAAATTAAGTGCGATTGAAAATAAAAATTCAGAGTTTTACCTACAACTCCAAGCGTATCATTTAACTGCCAGATATTGAGCCCCTTGGCTCCAACATGGCCGATATTAAAGGTATTGAGCTGTATAGCTCTCACTAATAATATCTCTCCTTTTTTCTTACACCAGATATTGAGCTCTTAAGCTTTAACTTGGGGGATTTTTAGAGATTGAGCTTTCTTCGCTCTAATACTAAAAGTCGTTTCATTCATCCTTAATAGATCGAACAACTGAAGAAGGCAAGCAAAGTTATACCAAGAACACAACTTATTTACATGGCGACCCTGCGGACCAAATCTATGAAGAGACTCTACAACACTGGAAAGAGTTAAAGGAATCCCTGATAGACGCTTTACGGGACCCCACCAAAGGACCGAGGCCCATCACAATAGAGGAGTACCGAAGCAGAAACAAGAACCAACAACCTCAAGTACAACCACCAAAGGAAAATTATACAAAAAGAAGAGCTGGCTTCGAAGCAAAATTTAGAAGAGAAATCGGCGAATATCACCGTCTGGCTGTGATATCACAAGGGGAGCAGAGAAAGAAGTTCCTGATGAAAATAGCAGAGCTAAAAAAGGAAAGAAAGGAGAAAAGAAAAGAAAAACAAAAAAAGAGAAGGAATAAATAAATAAAAAAAATATATATATATATATATATATAAAAAAAAAATGTTATAAATAAACCTTTAATTAGTCATAAACTATTACATTATATATATATACAAAAAAATAAAATATCAACTATTTACATGCTATTTACATTATTTACATGGCATATTATTATTTACATTTACATATTATTCTCTTTCTTTTACCTTCAATATCAGCTCACAACAAATCCTTCATTTTTTTTGCTTACCATTTTATTTTTTTTGTCACTCAAAATGGGTAAAATACAGTCGAAAGAATCCAAAGAAGAGGTTATAATAAACAATAATTACGAAACTCAATGACCAAATAGCATTGAATGCATTTAGGAATGGACTTAATGAACAGATAAAGGCGACAATTTTCGCCGCAAGGCCTAAAACATTGCAAGAAGCAATACAAATTGCGGCTGAAGTTGAAGTACCAAGACCGCAAACATATGTCCATCATTATAGGAAAAACCGACATGCACAGAATTCATTCAATCCAAGAGGTCAACAATTTAACAACATCGGACGAAATAACAATCATAATAACCGTAGATTTTCGCAAAATTATGCTATAAATCGTCCTAATATGAACTCAAATTCATATTCAAGAAATAATAGAGTTCATAATCAACACCAAAACTACAACCAATCAAATATTCAGTATAGACATGGCAACCAATCTCGAAATCTTCCCAATAGAAGAGTCAACCTAACGCAATCGGGAAACGGGGAAATCCCCCAAGTAACCGATTCGGGGGAAATAGACTAATAAATCCAATAAGAATATATAGTCTTACTAAACACCTAACCAACTACATAACAACATCCATAAATGTATCACCGGGCCAGAAGTCATTTCTTATAGACACTGGAGCTGACATATCAATTATGAAACGCAATGAATTGAAATCTGGTGAAGGAATTCAAGAACACAAAAAATGCAAAATAACGGGCATCACTAAGTCAGAATCATTCTCTTTAGGAACCTTAGAGGCAGATCGAAAAATAGAAGGTCAAGATATTCCACAAGAATTTCATATAGTAGATATGATTTTCCAATCTTGACAAGTGGAATTCTAGGAAGAGATTTTTTAATTCAAAACTCATGTAAAATTGATTATGAAAATTTTACAATCTCTATCTTCCATAATGAGATAGAATCTATATTGCCAATGAATTCTAAACTACCAAATCTAAATTTGATAAAGATCCCACCAAGAACAGAGATATTACAAGCAATCAATGTTAATATAAAACAAGATAACATAGTTCTAAGCGAAGAAATACAAAAAAGAGTTTTCATAGCTAATTCTATAATTCCTGCAAAAGGCGTTGCACACATCAAAATTTTAAATACGCTAGATAGAGAAATTATCCTAAAAAATTTCAAACCCAAAATAGAACCTCTTGATAACTATCACATAATAAATACTAGTACCAAGCATAAAAACAACAACAGATTCACTAAACTTCTGAAAGAACTCAAATTAGAAAATCTAGATGAATATGCAAAAAATTCTGTTTTAGAAATATGCAAAAATTTCTCAGATATTTTCCATTTACCGGATGACAAATTAACTACAAATAATTTCTACAGTCAAAAAATCTCCACTACAGACAAGAACCCTGTATATATTAAAAATTATAGACTTCCTCAGACACAAATCGAGGAAATAAATAATCAAATAGACAAGCTCATAAAGGAAGACGTTATTGAACCATCAATAAGTCCATACAATTCTCCTTTATTAATTGTTCCAAAAAAATCCGACAACGGAAATAAAAAATGGCGTCTTGTTGTAGATTTCAGACAACTAAATAAAAAAATTCTTGATGATAAATTTCCTCTAACAAGACTTGATGATGTACTTGACAAGCTTGGAAGAGCGAAATACTTTTCCAGAAGAAGTTCATTTCATCAAATTGAATTAGATAAGAATTCTAGGCCATTGACTGCATTTTCAAGCAACAAAGGCCACTATCAATTTAAAAGACTGCCATTTGGTTTAAAAATTTCAACCAATAGTTTTCAAAGAATGCTTTCAATAGCTTTATCTGGACTAGATTCTGAAGCGTTCTTATACGTGGACGATATTATTATCTTTGGATGTAGCCTAAAACATCACAATCAAAATCTGATAACAACATTTAACAGACTGAGAAAATATAATTTAAAACTAAATCCGGAAAAATGTAGATTTCTACAGACAGAAGTAACGTATTTGGGACATCTAATAACAAAAGATGGTATTAGAACAGACCCTAAGAAATTTGACACTGTATTGAATTACCCCACCCCAAAAAATGCGGATGACGCAAGAAGATTTATTGCATTCTGTAACTACTACAGAAGATTCATTCCAAATTTCGCTGAAATAGCTAGACCAATAAATTCTCTATCGAAAAAGAACACCATTTTCGATTGGACAGATGAATGTCAAAGAGCATTTTCATGTTTAAAGTCAAAATTGACAAATTCACCAATATTACAATACCCCAATTTTGAAGAAACATTTATATTAACAACAGATGCTTCACAATTTGCTCTTGGAGCAGTATTATCACAAGGTGACATAGGATCTGATTTACCAATTTCATATGCTAGCAGAACGCTAACAAAGCATGAACTTAATAAACCAATTATTGAAAAAGAATTATTAGCCATTCATTGGGCAATAAATTTCTTCAGCCTTATTTATATGGTAGAAAATTTATCGTGGTAACAGACCATAGACCTTTAGTAAGTCTCTTTACGCATAGAAATCCATCTTCCAAATTAACAAGAATAAGATTAGACCTAGCCGACTACGACTTCGAAATTAAGTATAAACAAGGCAAAATGAATGCGAATGCCGATGCCTTATCAAGAATAAAAATTGATTCTGATATATTAAAAGCAATGATTCCCACAGCAAGCATAAATGTAACTACAAGAGCAATGTCCAACAAGATAGAAAAACTTAACAAGAAGAAACCCCAGGATAGCAGCCCAACTAACATAGAGACTGATCACCTTTATGCATGGGAATGCACTTCCAATAACGAAGTAAGGAGGATACCAAAGTTAAAATTTGAGCTCAATAAAAATAAAGCGCTACAAAAAGAAAATAATAGTCTGCCAAATATAATAATAAATATTAAGGGAGTGATAATCGAATTCAGCGATAACCCATATCACGACTTAGGTTTGATCTTGGAGACACTGATTTCGAAAATGAAGAAAATGAAAACAGAGTCACTATCGTTAGCGAAAGATGACATCATATTTCATTATATAAACGTCGACGAATTTAAAAAATTATTTAACAACCTGCAGCTAAATAAGAAACAAAATATAAATGAGAATAATAGGCAAACAAAATTAAAAATTATAATATATAAAACTCCCACACAAATAAAAGATATTAAAGTGAAGAATAATATAATCAATGAATTCCACAACTCACCACATGGCGGACACTCAGGTGTCAAAAGAACGATAAATAAGATAAAACAAAGATACATATGGAAAAATCTAAACAAGATGGTTAAAGACTATATAAACAGATGTGAATTGTGTGCAAAGAATAAAATCCTAAAACACACTAGAGAAAAATTAGTGATAACGGATACCCCAAAAAGGAGTTTCGAAGTAATCTCTATAGATACTGTTGGTCCACTGAAAATGTCAAAAGAATTTCGATATATACTAACTATACAGTGTGAACTGACCAAGTATATTGAAGCTATACCATTGGAGAACAAGGAGGCAATTACAATTGCCAGAGCATTAGTTGAAAAATTCATATTAAGATATGGTACCTTCAATACGATAAAAACAGACTTGGGAACGGAATTCATAAATGAAATATTCACCAACATATGCAAATACTTGAAGATAGAGCACAGAACATCTACACCATATCATCACCAAACATTAGGTTCAATTGAGAGAAACCACAGAGTCCTAAATGAATACCTTCTATCATTCACACAGGAATACAATTGGGATGAATGGATACCGTACTATACATTTTGTTATAACACGACACCACATTCTGATACAGGTTACACTCCATACGAACTAGTCTTTGGAAAATAATAATAATACGCCTATATACAATTATGAAGATTACGCAAAAGAACTAAAATTTAGGTTAACACAAGCACACAATAGAGCTAGAATATTATTAGACTTAGCAAAAACAAAACGTAAAGAAAAATTAGATAAAGTAATAAACCCAATTGAAATAAAAGTAAAAGATTTTGTACTTCTGAAAAGAGAAGATAAACGAAAATGTGAAAGCCCTTATAAAGGCCCATATGAAGTAAAAGAAATAGAAGGAGTAAATGTCTACTTAGATATTGACAGTAAAAGAAAGAAAGTACATAAGAATAGGCTAAAAAAGATAACTTATAACCAATAAAATATATAAATAACATACCATTTCATTAGAATATAGAAATCTCATAGCATTAGAATAATATGATATCGACATCTGACATTTATTATAATATGTATTATAGTATATATACAAATAATGTACATATCAACTTTAATAATTATAAAAAAACATTTAAAAATGTGAAATAATTGATTAAGTAAAGATAGTGTTGTCATCTCCATCAAAATCATGTATATGCAAATTGCCTATTGCACTCATATAAGCAAATCAAAAAAAGAAAAATTTTCTATAAAAAAAACAAAAAAAAATTCCTCTTTTTACGGTAAGGATGTAGAGCATACCTACATACCACAATAATAAATGCACATGCACCTACCTCAACAACGAATAATAATAAAGAAATAAAAATAAACGAAATAAACATGACAAGCAAAAGTAAATAGCAACAAAAAAAAAAGAAATATGATCGGAATAGCCATGCGCCATTCTACGATCATTTAATGAATTTACGCTAAGTGAAAGAAAGTTGTAAAATGTAATATGATCACCACTGGTCACCATTGTACCGTGATGATACATACAATACATTACTCATTGAGCTTAAAAAAAAAGTAATTCCTCAATGACGCAATCGATAACTGTGTCATATCTACTTAGCATTTGTTCAATAAGAAAAAGATTGCAAAGTAAGCATCGAAGCAGTGCTATGCTTGTTCATGTAGGGGTCAATGTATATGTATTTTTTATCGATTAAATATATTCTTGATCGATATTGCTGATATGAGCAATGTAAGCAATTTTGTAATAGTATTTAGTTCTCATGAGAAATAATATTTTTTGTATTAAGGTTTTTACCATGTAAGCAATTTTTAAAAATATAAATTAAGTGCGATTGAAAATAAAAATTCAGAGTTTTACCTACAACTCCAAGCGTATCATTTAACTGCCAGATATTGAGCGCCTTGGGCTCCAACATGGCCGATATTAAAGGTATTGAGCTGTATAGCTCTCACTAATAATATCTCTCCTTTCTTCTTACACCAGATATTGAGCTCTTAAGCTTTAACTTGGTGGATTTTTAGAGATTGAGCTTTCTTCGCTCTAATACTAAAAGTCGTTTCATTCATCCTTAATAGATCGAACAACTGAAGAAGGCAAGCAAAGTTATACCAAGAACACAACTTATTTACAAACCATACGATCAACAACGTCTGTAGGGCATGATGGAAACGCCGCTGTAGCCAGTCTTTGCAGCTCCAAAGCGAAATTAGAATAGCTTTCTTTCATGCCTTGTGCCCTTCCGTGGAACTGCACCTGGCAGGAGTAAGGGTCCAGCCCGAAACGTTGCTCTAACAGCGATAAAAGTTCATCGAGCCGGATATGATGCCCCTGAGGGAAAACGCTAAGCACAGATAAAGCATTGCCTCGAAGTTGTGTGACTATAGCATCAGCCTGTTCCTGCTCGCTCCAATTATTATTTCTGGCTATAATCTCGAACTGGATCCTGTAATCAGACCACCACACAGTTCCATCAAATGGCATCAAATTACAGATAAGGTTCGCGCCAGAAGCATGGACGAATGCATTATGTGGTGTATTCGACAATACTTC
>OZ005740.1:191418819-191568819 GCA_963930735.1 Dioctria linearis
TGATACTGCGGTTGGGCTGCGACATGCTCCCAGTTTTCTGCAGGCTTCCTCTGTAATAAAGGATGATTGCGAGCCACTATCTATGAGACATCGTAGAATATGTGAGTTCCCGCTTTTTGTTTGTGCCACTACTAACGCTGTTGATAGCAGGGCATTATGGTCCTCTCTAGTTACAAAGTTTTGACTAGTGTTTAAGTCGTCAGTGTTGTTCACTGACTGTAACCGTGGAGAGCGTTTATGAATAGTACTGCTAGCTTGATTGACTTGACTTGAGTTCGAGCTAACGTTGTTAGTATTTGACCTGTGCTCAGTTCCGACAGTTGCATGATTGGGTTTGTCCCGGTTGTATTCTTCATGCAAGGTGCTATGATGCTTTTTGTTGCATCTTTGACAGCTATATTTGCTAGTGCAATTGTTGACATGATGCAAGCCTAAACAATTGGTACAACGGCTTGATGCCTTGATTATCTGATATCTGGCTGGTATATCCATCCTATGATAGTTCGGGCATCTTTGTAAAAAGTGACTTGCATTACATGCTGGGCATTTGATTCCCTTTGCAATATGGTATGATTTGGTTGTATCAGGTGTGCAGCTTGATTTGGATTGTGTGGACTTAATTAAACTATCTGCTAATGATTCTAAAATTCTTAAACGCGTACTTAAAAACTGCTTAAATGACTTGAATGTTGGGAGTTCTTGTGTACCTCCCTGCTCTTCTTCCCACAGTTTGAGGATAATGAAGGGTAATTTCCGTACTAACAGATGTATTAGAAGTACATCCCACGACGTTGTATCAACTTCTAAACCTTGTAATTGTTGGATACATTCGTCTGTTGTATCAATTATTGATTTGAGTCCTTTAGCAGACTCTGAATTTAGTTTGGCTTGGTTTACTAAAACCTTCAATTGATGATTAACTAAAATTCTCTTGTTCTCATATCTAGCTTTAAACTTGTTCCATGCTGGCATGTAATCTTCATTTGTTACTGGGGTGTGCCGCAACAATTTCTCAGCATCACCCACTAAACAAGATTTCAGATGATGCAGCTTCTGAACTGGTGTTAGCTTTGTATTGTCATGAACAAGAGAAATGAATAGATCATGAAATGATCGCCATAAATCGTAGTTGCCGTTATACTTGGGCAACTGACTGCGCGGAAGGAACGATTCCTGTTGAACAACAGTTGTCGAATTAATTGGTACTTGTCCCGAGCATGATGCTTCAGTAGCTGGACGAATTTCCGCAATCCTTCTACTAATTCTCCCATATATTCGGAATATTTTAACTCTGTTGAGCTATGATTATCTTGGGCTAAATACTCATGTTGCTTTTCATCAGAACTTTCTAATAAAGCCATATCTGTATCACTATATACTTCCCATAGTTTCTTCAACTCTGTCAATTTCTTCTCATAAAAGCCTTGTGTTCGTTTAACAAGGTTCGTTTTCTTTCCATTTTCGATTAACCTTTCAATTCGCGAACGCAATATGCTTTCCGTGAGGATTAGTTTATCGGCTGAATCCATGTTGCTTTATATTCAATTATTATAGTTAATTAACCGTGTGGGTTAAATGATGAAACTAATTGAAGGAGCAATTTAATACCACGTATGGGATAAATGGAAAATTTAGTCGAAGAACGTAAATTGATGCCGTGTATGACAAATTGACGTGAAAAATCTTTAATAAATTTTTGTTGCTAATTCTAATTAATTTAATTAACTAATTATTTATTAAAAGTAACTGACATGTAAGTTCAGCAATTAACTATTTATCATGATTACTGACATGTACGTTCAGCAATTATAACAAAAATTTCGATAATATTCGAGCTGCCTCGTCTGGGCACTCTGAAGTTTTCCGTCTAAGCACGTTTATAAATTAATTTTTGTAGTTTTTAATGAGAACTGCCACGTCTAAGCACAGTTATAACTTAATTTTCGATGTTTTTTAATTCGAAATAAATAACTTTTAAAAAATGTTTATCACTAAATTGAGTATACTAGAATTATTTGCAATCACAACAGTAAACAGGCACACATTCCTCGATGGAACCACCAATAAATGATTTGTAATGTAGCTGCAATCGATAACTACAGCTATATTACGGCATTTAGGTGGACAGTGTAGCGGTATGAAAAAAGATATGTGTGCTTATGTTTAATGCTGTATTTATTGAATAATTCTAATGTGAAACACTTCAATTTATAAATTCACTGCAATTTAATTTTTCACTAATTTAATTCTGTTTATTAATTGTTCAATTGCATATGTAGTTATTATGCCGCTTTTTGGCATATATTTAACTAAATGCAATTTGTAGCCTTTTCTAGTTTTACCGCGTTATACACTTATTTTAATTCACTTTGCGCTTATTTTAACTTAATTACTTAACTAATTTGTTTCGTTGCATGTATCATTAAAATGCCGAAAGCTGGCATGTATTTAATTTGTATGCAAGAAACTTATTTACTAAATTAATTGACACAATACTTATCTGTAGAACAAAACTCAAAAACTTCCTGTCCTCTGCCAACACCTACTGCACACAACCTTTAAGCATGTAAAAATATTGTACCTTTAATGCAAGTTGTATTTATGCTTATTGCTGAAAGCTAAAAAATATTATCTGCTGAGAAAAACTTGCTTGATACTACACTTGTGATCGCTGTCAAAAAACTGAGAACGATCTTAGGAATTGCCCCCTTTTTATAGCCTCTGAGCGGCCATTTTGACAAACGTTCTACACGAAAAATGCAAATTAAGCATATTTTTCGACTTTGCTTGACTTGTATACTTATGTTAAAATGTGCCAATTTCCTTCAACTAATTTATTTAAATTATCCATGAATTTTCGTAATTTATTTTATTAAATATTTTAATTTTTCTGAAATTTATCAAGATGGCGGCTCCCTGCCATATTATGACAATTTCCACTGTGGAACGCAAATATTTCTCATTTTTCTTGCATCTCGTTTTCGCATCTTTCTCTTTCCCACTTATTATGGGAATTAATTTTACCTTTTTCGCGAATATTTATTTACCTGGTAACTTTCGCGGTTTTAAGCATTAATAACAGGTAGCGCGTAGCCAACTTCCTATAATCAGCTTTTCACCGTGTCAAGTTGACAGTCGCGATCGCGGTGTTTTAATTTGAAAGTGTCGTGTGGTTTTTCGTGTTTTTCACGGCAAATTGTGGATTAATTGTCCAGGTAAGTGTCTTTTATCACTATTTAAGTGTTTAGTTTAATTATGTGTCAGTTCCGGCACAAATAATTTGTAGGAAATATGTAAATTCTTATAAATTATTTATGCTGGAAACTGATTTGTGACATGTCAACAATGAGGTAAATTGTTGATTTTTGTTAATTATACGCTTTGTGCCCTAATGCAAATTCATGTAATTTGCATATGTAAACATATTGGCATAATTTGCAAATGTTTATTATGCAGAGAATATGAATTTTGCAAGAATTGGCAGTATGTACATTTGCATGCAATTGTTGTTGTACTGCCAAGAAATTGGTTTCTTGGCAGTTTTGCGATGTATGTACTTAAATTTTTTATTGTACTGCATAATAGTTACTCCAATTGGTTCTATTAAACTAATATATATATTTTTTTCATTTCAGATACTTCTTGAAGATGGCAGGAAGCAAGTGATGACTGGGCACAGGATCTTGGAATTCTACGGAAGTATTAAATACTTTATATATTGTATTTTAATTGTTTTCTTTTTATTTTTCAGCTGTGTTCAACATACCCCCCCCCCCCCCCCCCCCCCCCCCCCCCCCGTTGAACAGTTTGTTCAACCAACGATTGCTTTAGTTGACGTATACCCCTTTTGTGATAATGATGAAAGATCATTGTCCCATTCTTTAACACTCGTAGTCGAACCTGGTATTTGTCGGGTAGATTAATAACCTTTTCCCGATTTCTTCGCTGTTGTATTGCCCTGACGTCAATGCGCTGCAAAACGTATCGAGGCAAATATATATCTTCGCGTTCTCGAGTTAGGAATCTTTGAAAGCTGTTATTTGCTCACATTTCGAATTCCTTGATAGTTGTAGTCAGCAGAAGCTTTGTCAAAGCAGTAATGCGGCTGTCATTGACTACTGCTGTTTGTTGTGGATGTGGATCCGTGTAGGGGGTCGGACCCTCAAACGGTCGAGTTGTCACCCTGGTCGCTTGATTCGTCGTTGCTTGGCTTGTTGATGCTCTGCTCGTTGATGCTCGGCTTGTTGATGCTCGGCTCGTTGATGGTTCTCTTCTGTCCCGTGGTATCAATTCATGAGCCAATTCTGGTCGAGGCATGCCGAAGACATCGCACCTAGGTCACGAAGCATCCTGCGTTCTGGACTTCCTGGTGGGCTAAACTGGATATCCTCTAAAATGTATAGCATACCCTCCTGCTGTATTTGCTCTATTATACCCATTTCCCAGCTAGTGGGTGGCATGTTTTCGCTTTTAACAAGGACAACATCTCCAACATGCATGTTCGGTTGCCTTGTGTACCATTTGGGTCTGTTTCTGCAATTGGTTGAGGTAGTCCTTTGACCACTTATCCCAAAATTGTTTATTCAATTATTGAATGTACTGCCATCTTTTGGACAAAACTACAGGTTCATTTGTATAATCAGGTTCTGGAATCGCATTTTAGTGCTTGGCCAATCAAGAAATGTCCAGGTGTAAGGATAAATAAATCCGCTGGATCATTTCTAACATAGCATAGTGGCCTAGAGTTTAAGCACGCTTCGACCTAAGCTAATAGGGTTGCATACTCTTCAAACGTACATTTGGAGTATTGTAGTGTTCTTCGAAGATGATATTTTACTGACTTTACTCCCGCTTCCCAGATTCCTCCGAAATGTGGAGAGGCTGGAGGGTTAAAGTGCCAGTTGATTTGCTTGGAGGACAAATATTTTGCTGCTTCTGGTGTTGAGGCATGAATGGCTTGTCGTAAATCCTTTTCCAAAAGAGATTTTCCACCAATGAAGTTGGTGCCATAATCTGAATATATGTCAGTGCACAATCCTCTTCTAGCTACAAATCTCTTTAATGCTGCGAGGAATGCTTCAGATGTGAGCTCTGACACCAATTCTAAATGTACAGCCTTTGTAGCCATACAAACGAAAATACAGAAATATGCCTGTTGTAACTTGGCGTTGCGTAACTTTAAGCTTCTTATTGTTACAGGTCCGGCATAATCAATTCCCACTTTAGTAAATGGCTTCGTTTCATTTACTCGCGGGGTTTGGTAAATATCCCATTAACTGGCTTCTAGTCGTAGTGCGATATTTGAAACATGTAATGCACTTATGTAATCGACTGGTAATGCAACGTCTAGCATCTAATATCTAGAATCGATCTCGACTAGTGCTGAGAACCAATGCGGGACCGCCATGTAGAGTTTCTACATGTAATTTGTAGATTAATATTAATGTGACATGATGATCGCGTGGTAATATGACTGGGGTGTTTCCTATTGTATGGAATTGAAGCATTATCGAGTCTACCACCCACTCGTAACAAGCCATTGTCGTCCATAAAAGGATTAAGTTTAATCAATTTGCTATTTTGTGACAACGGATTCTTGTTCAAGATAATTTTGTACTCATCTGCGAACGCAGTTTGTTGTACCAGTTTAAATATTGTTAGTTCTGCTGACTCCATTCGAGCGAATCGATGTACTGTGAGCGTTTAATCTGAGGATTCCGACAATTGTGTATGAATCGCTGCATCATAGCTACTATGCGAAAAAGGCGAGTATATGATGAATATCGTAGAAGGAACTGGTTATCTACTTTTGCTAAAAGATTTATTGCAATAGGTTTTTTAGCTTCTAGATTGGTTGTTCTGAGATATCCTTAAATTTTGGCCATGCATCTTGTTCCGCCGATAGCCACAATGGGCCGTGCCACCATAGCTGATTATTTATTAAATCCGCAGCAGGCACTCCTCTTGAGGCCCACATCCGCAGGATTATGATTCGTTGACACATGACGCCATTGCTCAAAAGCGTACGACGTCCTGAATCTCTACTACACGATTTGCAACGTACGTTTTCCATCGTGAGGGATGTTCCTTTATCCATTGCAAGACAATCGTGGAATCTGTCCAAGCAAAAACTGGAACCTATTCTAAGCGCATGTCCTTCATTGTAGCTTGAAGCAGTCTTGCTAATAATAGAGCTCCATTTAGCTCTAAACGTGGTATAGCCGTTGGCTTTATGGGAGCTACCCTGGTTTTGGCAGTAAGCAAGTAGTCGTAGACATGCCATTCTTATCTCCTACACGTAGATAGACTGCTGCAGCGAATGCCTTTGTTGATGCAATCGCAGAAGCCATGTATTTGGATATGTGCATTTGATGAATAGTTCATCCATCTAGGAATTTGTAAGTTGTTGATAGACCTCAAATTATTTTTGAAACTATCCCATTGATGTTCAATGGCTTCGGAAAGCTTATTGTCCCATGCGCATCCCGTGACCCACAATGATTGCATAAGCACCTTTGCTGTAATTACAACTGGTTGCTAACCAACCCAAAGGATCCTACAGTGATGCAATATCTGACAAATGGTTCGTTTGGTTACCTTGGCATGCGTTTTCCAAGGTTTGGTCATGAACGAAAATTTATCTGATTTGGGATGCCAACGAATTCCTAACGTTTTTACGGATTCCGTGTCCGAAATCATCAACGTATCCTTGAATTCGCACTGTTCTGGGGGAAGATGTTTCAACAAGTACGAATTGTTACTTATCCATTTCCTCAGATTGAATCCTCCTGCTTTCAACATGCTAATTAGGTCATCTAATAGATCCTTCGCATCTTCTATGCTCTCAGCTCCAGTGAGTAGGTCGTCCACATAGAAATCTGTGGCTGTGACCTTGGAAGCTAGAGGCATCTTTGTTGTTCATCACATGCTAGTTGTTGAAGCGTCTGAATGGCTAAGTATGGCGCAGAAGACGTTCCAAAGGTCACCGTATTCAGCTGAAAATCTTGAATCTCCTTGGTTTTAGGATATCTCCAAATGACTCGCTGAAAGGTACGATGATCCGGATGCATGGTTATCATACGGTACATATTTTCAATGTCCGCGTTCATAGCAATCTTGTATTACGCCAGTTGAGCAACGTGGCGAATAATTTGGGTTGTAAAACTAGTCCCTTTAATAGGAAATCATTGAGTGAGTTGCCATTTGACGTTTTCGCTGAAGCGTCAAATACTACTCTCACCTTTGTTGTCGTGCTTTCCTTGACAACTGCATGGTGAGGTATGTAGCAGTGTGGCTCGTTGTTCTTGGGTGGAGGTATTTCCTCCGTGTGACCCAACTCGAGATATTCATCTAAACATCTCTCATACTCGAACTTCAAAGCTTGATTCCTTTCAAGTTGACGTTGTATTCCTTGAAAGCGTTTAATTGCTTGTGGTCTTGATTGCCCTAGGTCAGGCACTTCATCATTCACAAATGGTAATTTCACTTGATAAGTCCCATTGTGAAGACGTTGATGGGTGAGCTGATATCTCTGCTGACATTCTCTGTCTTCTTTGTTGAGAATCGGATTTGTGGGAAACTCTTCTGTTTCCCAAAACATTTTAAGTTGTTCAGCCAAGTCATCAGTTGTGACGGTAAACGCTGATGTATTGCTTTCTACAACATTTGCTGTTGACCCTAGTAGAATCCAACCAAATATTGTCTTAATGGCTGTAGGGGTAGTAGTAGATCCTTGTTTAATGCCGTTTAGGACTATCTGAGCATAAACTCTTGCTCCTAGTAATGCATCTACCTTTTAAGGCTTCCAAAATGTGGGATCAGCTAGTGGCAGTTTATTGAGATGTAAACATTCCCTTTTGGAGATTATTCTGGAAGGTAAAGGATCTGTGATTTTGTTCAATATTAGAAAATTTTCTTCTAATATTCTTGTAGACTTCGCTTTTCGTGATCGAAGTGTAACTGTGGTTTGCTGCTTGGAGATTGCTGTATGGCTAGTGTTTAAGCCAGTAATTGATACTGCGGTTGGGCTGCGACATGCTCCCAGTTTTCTGCAGGCTTCCTCTGTAATAAAGGATGATTGCGAGCCACTATCTATGAGACATCGTAGAATATGTGAGTTCCCGCTTTTTGTTTGTGCCACTACTAACGCTGTTGATAGCAGGGCATTATGGTCCTCTCTAGTTACAAAGTTTTGACTAGTGTTTAAGTCGTCAGTGTTGTTCACTGACTGTAACCGTGGAGAGCGTTTATGAATAGTACTGCTAGCTTGATTGACTTGACTTGAGTTCGAGCTAACGTTGTTAGTATTTGACCTGTGCTCAGTTCCGACAGTTGCATGATTGGGTTTGTCCCGGTTGTATTCTTCATGCAAGGTGCTATGATGCTTTTTGTTGCATCTTTGACAGCTATATTTGCTAGTGCAATTGTTGACATGATGCAAGCCTAAACAATTGGTACAACGCCTTGATGCCTTGATTATCTGATATCTGGCTGGTATATCCATCCTATGATAGTTCGGGCATCTTTGTAAAAAGTGACTTGCATTACATGCTGGGCATTTGATTCCCTTTGTAATATGGTATGATTTGGTTGTATCAGGTGTGCAGCTTGATTTGGATTGTGTGGACTTAATTAAACTATCTGCTAATGATTCTAAAATTCTTAAACGCGTACTTAAAAACTGCTTAAATGACTTGAATGTTGGGAGTTCTTGTGTACCTCCCTGCTCTTCTTCCCACAGCTTGAGGATAATGAAGGGTAATTTCCGTACTAACAGATGTATTAGAAGTACATCCCACGACGTTGTATCAACTTCTAAACCTTGTAATTGTTGGATACATTCGTCTGTTGTATCAATTATTGATTTGAGTCCTTTAGCAGACTCTGAATTTAGTTTGGCTTGGTTTACTAAAACCTTCAATTGATGATTAACTAAAATTCTCTTGTTCTCATATCTAGCTTTAAACTTGTTCCATGCTGGCATGTAATCTTCATTTGTTACTGGGGTGTGCCGCAACAATTTCTCAGCATCACCCACTAAACAAGATTTCAGATGATGCAGCTTCTGAACTGGTGTTAGCTTTGTATTGTCATGAACAAGAGAAATGAATAGATCATGAAATGATCGCCATAAATCGTAGTTGCCGTTATACTTGGGCAACTGACTGCGCGGAAGGAACGATTCCTGTTGAACAACAGTTGTCGAATTAATTGGTACTTGTCCCGAGCATGATGCTTCAGTAGCTGGGACGAATTTCCGCAATCCTTCTACTAATTCTCCCATATATTCGGAATATTTTAACTCTGTTGAGCTATGATTATCTTGGGCTAAATACTCATGTTGCTTTTCATCAGAACTTTCTAATAAAGCCATATCTGTATCACTATATACTTCCCATAGTTTCTTCAACTCTGTCAATTTCTTCTCATAAAAGCCTTGTGTTCGTTTAACATGGTTCGTTTTCTTTCCATTTTCGATTAACCTTTCAATTCGCGAACGCAATATGCTTTCCGTGAGGATTAGTTTATCGGCTGAATCCATGTTGCTTTATATTCAATTATTATAGTTAATTAACCGTGTGGGTTAAATGATGAAACTAATTGAAGGAAGCAATTTAATACCACGTATGGGATAAATGGAAAATTTAGTCGAAGAACGTAAATTGATGCCGTGTATGACAAATTGACGTGAAAAATCTTTAAATAAATTTTTGTTGCTAATTCTAATTAATTTAATTAACTAATTATTTATTAAAAGTAACTGACATGTAAGTTCAGCAATTAACTATTTATCATGATTTACTGACATGTACGTTCAGCAATTATAACAAAAATTTCGATAATATTCGAGCTGCCTCGTCTGGGCACTCTGAAGTTTTCCGTCTAAGCACGTTTATAAATTAATTTTTGTAGTTTTTAATGAGAACTGCCACGTCTAAGCACAGTTATAACTTAATTTTCGATGTTTTTTAATTCGAAATAAATAACTTTTTAAAAAATGTTTATCACTAAATTGAGTATACTAGAATTATTTGCAATCACAACAGTAAACAGGCACACATTCCTGGATGGAACCACCAATAAATGATTTGTAATGTAGCTGCAATCGATAACTACAGCTATATTACGGCATTTAGGTGGACAGTGTAGCGGTATGAAAAAAGATATGTGTGCTTATGTTTAATGCTGTATTTATTGAATAATTCTAATGTGAAACACTTCAATTTATAAATTCACTGCAATTTAATTTTTTCACTAATTTAATTCTGTTTATTAATTGTTCAATTGCATATGTAGTTATTATGCCGCTTTTTGGCATATATTTAACTAAATGCAATTTGTAGCCTTTTCTAGTTTTACGCGTTATACACTTATTTTAATTCACTTTGCGCTTATTTTAACTTAATTACTTAACTAATTTGATTCGTTGCATGTATCATTAAAATGCCGAAAGCTGGCATGTATTTAATTTGTATGCAAGAAACTTATTTACTAAATTAATTGACACAATACTTATCTGTAGAACAAAACTCAAAAACTTCCTGTCCTCTGCCAACACCCACTGCACACAACCTTTAAGCATGTAAAAATATTGTATAAAGATTGTAGAGAAAAACTTAAACTGTAAACTATGTATTTAATGGCAAGTTGTATTTTATGCTTATTGCTGAAAGCTAAAAAAATATTATCTGCTGAGAAAAACTTGCTTGATACTACACTTGTGATCGCTGTCAAAAAACTGAGAACGATCTTAGGAATTGCCCCCTTTTTATAGGCTCTGAGCGGCTATTTTGACATACGTTCCACACGAAAAATTCAAATTAAGCATATTTTTCGACTTTGCTTGACGTGTACACTTATGTTAAATTGTGCCAATTTCCTTCAACTAATTTATTTAAAATTATCCATGAATTTTCGTAATTTATTTTATTAAATATTTTAATTTTTCTGAAATTTATCAAGATGGCGGCTCCCTGCCATATTATGGCAATTTCCACTGTGGAACGCAAATATTTCTCATTTTTCTTGCATCTCGTTTTCGCATCTTTTTCTTTCCCACTTATTATGGGAATTAATTTTACTTTTTTCGCGAATATTTATTTACCTGGTAACTTTCGCGGTTTTTAAGCATTAATAACAGGTAGCGCGTAGCAAACTTCGTATAATCAGCTTTTCACCGTGTCAATTTGACAGTCGCGATCGCGGTGTTTTAATTCGAAAGTGTCGTGTTGTTTTTCGTGTTTTGCACGGCAAATTGTGGATTAATTGTCCAGGTAAGTGTCTTTTATCACTATTTAAGTGTTTAGTTTTTTTAATTATGTGTCAGTTCCGGCACAAATAATTTGTAGGAAATATGTAAAATCTTATAAATTATTTATGCTGGAAACTGATTTGTGACATGTCAACAATGAGGTAAATTGTTGATTTTTGTTAATTATACGCTTTGTGCCTAATGCAAATTCATGTAATTTGCATATGTAAACATATTGGCATAATTTGCAAATGTTTATTATGCAGAGAATATGAATTTTGCAAGAATTGGCAATATTTACATTTGCATGCAATTGTTGTTGTACTGCCAAGATATTTGTTTCTTGGCAGTTTTGCATGTATGTACTTAAATTTTTTATTGTACTGCATAATAGTTACTCCAATTGGTTCTATTAAACTAATATATATATTTTTTTCATTTCAGATACTTCTTGAAGATACAGGAGGCAAGTGATGACTGGGCACAGGATCTTGGAATTCTAGGGAAGTATTAAATACTTTATATATTGTATTTTAATTGTATTCTTTTTATTTTTCAGCTGTGATCAACAAATAATGATATTTAAATCCTTAAAATCTAGTATTAAACTTATCCTAAAATTTAAAAGAGAGGGAAAAAAATTGCTGGAAAAGAAACTTAATCTATAAAATTCCAAATATAAAAATAAAAAAAATAAAAAATAAAATCGTGAAAGTCAGAGCATTAGCCGACAAATCCTACAAATAAGTTAAGATTTTGCGATTGTAGCTTTTACTACCATTCGACCAACTATGATATGAGAGAAATATCGTTTGGGATATACCATATTTCGTGAACCCCACACTTGACACCAATCGTTACGTTTTTGCTTTAGTTAATAAATCAAAATCGTGCGTGCAGTCATTAACGTTGCGATGTTATTAATTGCCCTGACCGAGCGGAGTTTAGGGAGCAATTAAATTCTAATTATCGCCGAAAGCTTCCGGGATCACAAGTTCCCTCTTGTCCTAATCTGGTGGGTGTATCGGCTATGTTAAGTGTAGTTCTTTAAAGCTCTAGTCGTGGGCTTCGCACTTCTTGCTAGATTCACCGGATTCCCACAATGTGGCACACGTATCGGCCAAGGGACAGAGCGCTGTATGTAAGCTACTTTCGAGCTACGAAACTTGACTTCAGAGTTTGCAATTATGACAGCAAGTCGGACATCACGCGCTCGGGACTATTATGAGTTTTATTTGGTTATGGTTAGGAAAAGCAAACAACATCCGATTTTTTTTTGAAGAACAAGTGACGAGACCAAAAGAAATTCGTTCGTTTATTGTTCACGCTATTGGCTGTTGGATGCTAGTGAAATAAAAGCCAACATGCGCGGTAGGAAACGCCATTATCACCGGAGCTTTATCGCTGTCTTCACACCACTGGAACTGACCTTTCTTCTATATTGACCTTTTTCTCAAATAGAAAATGAAGAGTTTTTAGGCTCAGGTTTTACAGAGAAGTGAAACGTGATTTAATTAGTTTGGTCAACAAGCAAAGCTCCTGACATCGATGAATTATACGAGTTGGATGGAGTCGTTGAGCAGAAACCAAACAAAATAAAACTTGTGACAATTTCGAGTCCCTTTTTAGTGAGTTGTAAATATGTGTATTATGTTATGAACACTATATGTTGATCTCGGTTATTTATTTTTGTTCTTTTTTTTAGCTTTCCAAAGTGACTTCCACTAGAGAGCTTTTACAAAAAGCTCTCCTTGCAAAGTTGAGCTTGGGGGCGCTTCACTGGGTAACCCGTGCAGTTTTTTTTTGGGTTGTTTGTGGATAATCTCCGGGATCCTTCCTAATATCTCCTCGTTCTGCCCAGTAGTGCTTGAAGAAAAATATAACACCAATCTTCAGCGGCCGCTGCCCGTGCGAAGCGTGAACAAAAATATGGACAAAAGATAGGTGAAAAACTCGCGAATCTAATAACTTCTTTCTATTTTATTTTATTTCGACATTATTTAAGTCACGGTTCTCATCGAATACATTTAGTTAACTTCAATTAAATTCAATTTAAATTATATCCTAACGTTCAACTAAAAGTACTACTCTGGCAGATCATTACTTCAGAAGTGAGCCATCATATCCAAAAAAAAAATCATCACTCCTGACCGTTCAGAATCTGTCCGTTTCAGGATCGTTGACCTTCAGTCCTCTCACAAAATTATCTGCGCGCGAGTTAAGTTTATTCTAGTTATGTTGAAGAAAAAAAAATAAAAGACACGATTTTAATTGACGACTTTATTCTTTTTGAACTTTACAAATTGAATGATGAATAAAAACTGATTCGATACCTGTACTACAAATTTTACATTATAGGTATCGTAGACCTGACTCAAGCAATTTTTTTCACATGTCTCGAGTTGCATGAACTTTATTTACCTGGTTAGTTACCTGGTGGAAATTGCCTAAGCAATTTTGTGAGAAAGTTGGAGCATTGAAATTAATATGTATGAATTTATGTTTTATGAAAAAAATGCAATTAATGCGCAAATTGAAATGTGAAAGAATATAGGTTTATGCAGGGCATGTAACTCGCGCGCGCACGCTAAAAATTTATCCGCGCGTGCTGCCAGGCCTGCAGTTGTTAAATTCGCCGCGTTACATTATTTTCCTCTGACTAAAATCACGCTGAATGTTTTGCTAGTACATTATCGCATTTTGTAATGAAGAGCTTGTCAGGCGACAGATCTACCTATATCCACTTCTACCTAGGTATATGTATGATACTGCATCGGACACCTTTTTGCTACAAAATCATCGTAGGATTAGCGTGGGTGGCTTCATAGCAAATATGCCGCTAGCGCTCAGCCGGCTTGGGGTGGCTCTTGCCAACCGCATCCCTTGATGCTTGTAAAGCTGAGCACAAAATTATCACGAAGATTGGCCAGACAGACGGACGGACAGTAAAAGAAAGGAAATTGTAGGTGTGACTGCACACGGACATACAGAGAGAAAAAAAAGAGATTTATGAAGGCTTCCTCCTGCTGGTGGAACCTAAATGCCTGGAAGGAAGAAAATTTATTTAATTAAATGCTGCAAAAGAAAACGGAAGACCTCAACAACGCCGAACAAGTTTTCATCCACCCGAAGAGTTTACGAGGCTGGAAAGACGAACGGTCGAGAGAGAGAGAGTTGAGAGGAGTCTCCAATGTTGCTGAGACTCCGGCTTTAGGATAAGTTGGGCCCAGACGCCCCAAGCACCCTGGCTAAGCCACCAAAGTCTTCACTATCTGCTTAGCCTCATCTATATGTGTGTTTGTGGGTGTGGAGCTACCCCGCTACCATCATGCCTCTCCCCAGTGTGTACTTTAGGACGACATCAGTCCTGAATTACAAACATAAAAAAAACGAAATGTAAAGGGTAACTTCGACGAACTGACTCGGAAGCAGGTCCTAAATAAAAAGGTTATCATCCACGGCGCACAATGGAAGCCTGTAAATAAATTTGTTAGTACCAGCGGAGAAAGGCAAATAAACGTAAAGACACTATTGTATTGTAGCCACTGCGCTTCAGGCGTAGCAAAAAAAAATTAACAAAATTTATTAGCCCTCTTTGAACTTTTCACATTCTTTTCCTTTCTCGCCAGGCATTCTTAAACTAAAAACTCTGCCCTACTAACTGCGCATAAAACTAGAGGTAAGTACTGAGATCTAATCACAAAACTCTCGTACCGTCGAACTTGCTATCCTACTTATACGTATATAAATACATAATTTTATGCAAAAGTTTATGCAAATACAAGTAATCAAGATAAAGAGAATTTAAACAAAAAAGAAATAGGAAAGAAACATCATAACACCAGACTTACAGATCTTCTTCAGATCGCCTCATAGCTTCCACTCAAAATCTGCCAAGCGCCAAAGTGAAAGTGGGAATGGATTGGATATTCATAGACACCGCCTTCTGTTACAGGTTACCAATGGACTCCGGTCTATTGACCTTCTTCACGAATGTTCCCTCCTGGATTTGCTCTCCTTGATTTGTCATCCTCAGCAAACAAGTACAGACATATTCATGCCAATCTTTAAGACTCTTGACGAATATGGAGTGCTAAGGTATGACATCACTGTAAGTTTGTTTTAATTTAGTATAAATAAACTCACTAAATCATTATTTTCTTGCTTTCAGAATATTTCTGACATACTGAATTACACGGCGAATAAGGTATGATATCACTATATAGTTTTTATCAGTTTATTGTATAAATAAACTCACTAATTCATTATTTTCTTGCTTTCAGAATGTTCCTGACATACTGATTTAAACGGCCAAGAAGGTATGATATGACTATATAGTTTGTATTAATTTAGAATATAAAAAAAAACCCACTAGTTCATTATTTTCTTGCTTTCAGAGTGTTTCTGACATACTAATTCATTTATTTCTTGTACAGAATGTTCCTACATATCGAATCACAGATAGTTTACGACGGACTAAGTACTATATTATTTTTACTTTAGAAGCTATAAAATTCAAGAATTCCTCTCTTTCAGAGAATTTTCCTGCATATTGAATTCCAGGTAATTTGTACGGAGGATAAGGTATTTTAATATTAATTAATACTTCAAAAAATTTCAGAAATACCCTGATATATGCTCAAAAGGTGTTTCTACGCAATGATAAGTACTCCGGATCTTGAAATTGCAATCACTTTTGTTTTCTTTCTATTTCTTTTTTTCTTTTTTATTAATTAATTCTTTCAAAATTGCAGCATTCGACTTATATGTGGACAACAAAAAAAAAAAGGTATTCCAACGTCGTCGTACGTTTTTCTTAATTAATTCTTTTAACATTTCAGCACTGGACTTATATGCGAAGAAAAAGTACTCCTACAGTAAGAAGATCTAGTTTTGATATTGTACGCACTTTTATTAATTAATACTTTTACAATTTCAGCCCTGCACTTATGTGCGAAGAAAACGTACTCCTACGCAGTGGTAAGTAGATCTCGTTTTAATATTGTACGCACCATTATTAATTAATACTTTTAAAATTTCAGAACTGCACTTATATGTGCGAAGAAAAGGTACTCATACCAGTGGTAAGTATATCTCGTTCTGATATCGTTCACACTTTTATTAATCAATACTTTTAAAATTTCAGCACTGCACTTATGTCTGAATAAAAAAAATGTATTCCTACGCAGTGGTAAGTCCACGTTCCCTCAAGCAAAAAAAGAGAAAAAAAAAATTACTTTTTATTAGACATCTGCGCAAGTTAAGAAGTAAACTCCAATTGCCTCAAGCAACAAAATAAAAAAAACAATTTCCCGCCAGCTCTTGCTTTTTGTTAGACATCTGCGCAAGTCAAGAAGTAAACTCCAACTGACTGCAGTCTGCCTACATCGCAGACTGTCTCTCGCTTGCAGCCACCGGCAGACGCGCATTTTTCATCTCGGAATATCTTGCCACAGCTGGTGTACATTCGAGCCGAAATTTTCTAGGAATTTCGGGCGGGCCTGCTCTAATGCATAGCGTGATGGTATCGCGTGGTGCTTTACAGCTAGGCGAATTACCGTTGCGGAATGTATGATTCGAACAAAAAAATGTAATTTGTGTTAGTTTTGCGTGAATTAAAATGTTTCGATGGAACAAAAATATAATTTTTCTTTCTTTTTAGCTTTTCAGGGTTTAATTTTTTCCTTTCTCTTCTTTTTAGGTTTTGAAAGATTTCTTTTCTTATTTTCAGGTTTTATGCTTCTTAATGGAGAAGTAGCAGAGGGCTACTTCTTGAACTTTTTTCACCCGTTTTCAGGTAGGTACCCTGGGAAAATTAAAAAAAGGAAGGGGAAAGAAAAAAAAGGAAGAGGGGAGGAAAAGCGTAAGGGTAATACGCTACAGCGTGGGGACGACCCACGGAGATAAGAGTTTCAAGCCGGGCTTTGACACGAGTCATATGCAATAAAAGAAAATAGGTTCACCCACAACGCGCCCAACGTGGGGACGACCCACAAGAGTCTCAATCCTAGCTCGCCTTAATCGAGGGAGGACCTATCAACAGATAGACTTCGTCTATCAACTCGGCTCGCCTAATGAGCTTTCAAGGAAGAAGTGCAGCGATCGGTTTATTACGTATGGGAATGTTAGGCTCGACACTACGAATGAGTCGGTGAAACGGCACTACTTATCGTTCTGTGTTCTGCTGAATCCGGTCGCAGCACCCCGGAAACCCCCACAACCCCAAGCGAGGAAATCGCTTCGTAACAGATAGAATTCATCTATCAACTCACTCAGGACGACGGAAATCCCGCGGGGTGCAGCAAGCGGATTCAAGCTCTAAGGAAATTGAAGAAGGGTCGGGAAGGTGAAATCCTTCAGATGAAGGCTAACCCAGAAGGGGTCAGTAGCAAGGACTGAGACCATCTAAACTTGTTAGTTTAGAGATAATATACTATAAAAACCTACACTCTGCAGAGACTACATCCGCACTCGCTGATGCTGGGACACTCTTTTATTGGAAGAAAATTGAAGAAAGGACAGGAAAGTAAAATCCTTCAAATGAAGCCTAACCCAGAAAGGGGTTAGTAGCAACGTGAAAGATGTTTATCACCCACCACTGAAGAGGCAGTAGGAGGGTTTGCGATAACCTGTAGCTCGCAAGTGATGCTTGCAGGATGACTTTTTAGGTCTACCGAGATTTAATCTACCACGTACAATTATTCTGAGGAAAAAAAAATAAAAAATTTCCAAAGAATGGGAATTTACTAAAGGCATCTTGAAAGATGCGAAAGGAATAGAATTGCTGCGTGCCTGTCTACGAGAAAGAAAATAAAACTTAGCCTATGAAAACCATTCACAAGATAAAACTGATCTGGTCCGACTGATAATCCGACTAGGAAAATATCTTCTATTGTAATACCAATAACATTCAAAAACTCGAGAAAAACCCCTATCTGCCTTTGGCAGCTGTTATGTTAACAACAAAAACCAAGTCAATAAATATAACAAGCAATCCAAATATAAGTCAACGATACTCAATTTAAAAGCAAAGGTGTCGGCATGACGGAACCACGCGGCGACACGACGACCCACACAAAAGCCGTTATGTAAAAAAAAATATTCAGCCTTTTCTGAAAGCATAAAAATAAAATTCTCTCTCCCTCTCTCTCCATCCACTCTCCGTCTTCCACTCATTAAGGTGTTAACGCCTAGAATCGGCCTAATCGCTTAAGCACTCGGTCAGTCTTTACTACGATAGGTTCTAACAGGAAACGTGTACAAGGGGGGGGGGGGAGATTTGTTGCAATGTCAGAGATCGGAACTTGAAGGTTTCCCTTAGTCAAGGATATAAATCAAGAGGGATGAACATCATTCATCAACTTGACAAGGGACTGTAGTCAACAAATCAAGGAAAGGCGAGAGGTCGGTGACTAAATGGCTGCTGGTACTCGGATAAGAAACCGTAGCGGTGATGCAATACGATATAAAATAAAACAAAACACACACCTCCAAGGTATCAGATTATGTTACGAGCGTGGCCTTAGTTCGATATTTAAAACACAATATTTCAGATATCATTAACAAATTCTTTCTTTTATTTAACTTCGCAATTTACTTTTATAACGTTTACAAACAATTATCAAGTCAACTCTTTATAGTCACCGCTAGTACTGTACTTCTAATTATCGCAATAGTTTACTTCGTTCATTTCACTGTCTGAAATAAGACTGCCTCCTGGATGTGAGTAGCGCCGTATTTATACTCAACAAATTATCCTAGAACCTTCCTGAATATTCTGTTCTCCAAACCCAGTTTACTAGGATGTCACTAACCTAAAGTTGTCCCCATTTCCAATAGATGTCGCTTGTATCACTTTGAGGCGCGTAATGCTGCCCCCTTCTTAAAATTGTTCGTCCCGAACAACAGGTGATCCACGGTCTTGATGAGCGCAGTATTGACATAAACGATCTAGATGAACGATTTTCCGTTTGCCTCTTGTGCCCCGCTGAATCCTGTATACTACGTCATTAATTCTAGTCACTAGTGAATACGTTCCTTCCCAGTGTTGTTGTAATTTTGGGGAACGTCCCTTACGTCGTTTCGGGTTGTACAGCCAAACAAGATCACCTTCATTAAATCCGGCTGAATTAGCACGTAAGTCATAGCGGGTCTTCATCCGATCGGTATTTATTGCTAGTTTTGCTCTCGTGGCCTCGTGCACATCAGCTAATCGTTATCTAAGTTCCGATACATAATCGTCTGGTAACTTTTGTTCACCTCCGGGTGTACCAAACTTGAGGTCTCTAGGTAAACGCATCTCCCTTCCGAATATGACTTTTGCTGGAGTTTGTCCGGTTGTGTTGTGAACTGCTTATCGATAGGCCATTAGGAACATGGGAATATGTCGATCCCAATCGCGTTGGTGATAGTCGACTACTTTCTTTAGATGCTTGACCAATGTTCTGTTGAAGCGCTCTACCATGCCATCAGATTGTAGATGCAGAGGAGTTGTTCTGGTTTTTCTTATTCCCAGCATTTTACACATCTCTGGGAAATTCCGTGATTCGAAGTTCCGTCCTTGGTCCGAATGAAGTTCATGAGGCACACCAAATCGACTGACCCAATTCATTATAATTTGTTCCGCCACTGTGGATGCCTCTTGATTAGGAATTGAAAAAGCTGCAGGCCATTTACTGAAATAGTCAATAGCAACTAATATGTAACGGTTACCATTATCTGTTTCTGGAAAAGGTCCAACGATGTCTATGGCTATCCTTTCAAATGGGGCTCCTACATTATACTAATGCATTTCTCCTCTGCTTCTGTGTGGCGGTCCTTTGCGAGAAGCACAGATAGTGCATCTACGGCACTACTTCTCGACATCCTCTCGCATATGTAACCAATAAAACCGTTCTAGTATTTTGGAAATTGTTTTATTCACTCCCAAATGTCCTCCAGATGATCCACTGTGCATTTCTTCTAAAACATCTTTGACCTTGGATGCTGGCACGACTGTCTGCATTCGGAATGACTCGTCATTAGTTGCTTCCCACTTGCTTTTTAATATACCACATTCAAAGTGAAGCGAATTCCATTGAGCTCATTAGCTCTTCAGTTTCTCACTCCTCTCCGAGATATCTTTCCATGGTGGTCTTTCCATGTCTTCTTTCCAAGCAAGAATGGGTGATATGTCTGGGTCTTCCCGTTGTGCTGTTCGCAAGGTCTCGTTATCCCAACCCGTCGATGGTTCCACCGTAATCAGCTGTATAGTTGCCTTTGTTTCTTTTTCTTCCACCCGAACGCAATGTTTTCATTCAACTTTGCATGGACGCCGTAAAAGGGCGTCTGCATTTCCATGGATACGTCCTCTTCGGTGTTGGATTTCAAAGTCATAAGCGTGGAGTCACTCTATCCATCTCGCCACTTGCCCTTCAGGGTTCTTAAACTGCAAAAGCCATTTAAGCGCTGTATGGTCTGTGCGGAGGATAAATTTCTGTCCGTAGAGATATTTATGGAAATTTTTTGTTGAATTTACAATAGCAAGTAGCTCTTTTCTTGTAGCACAATAATTTCTCTCTGATTTTGAAAGTTCTTTGCTATAATACGCTACTGGCACCTCTTGACCATCCTTCTCCTGTGAAAGCACTGCACCGATACCTACATTGCTGGCATCCGTGTCCAATATAAAAGCTTTTCCAAACATTGGATAGTGAAGAACTGGACTTTCACAGAGATTCTGCTTCAAATTCTCAAAACTCCCGTTACATTTATCTGACCATATGAACGGCTTTCCTCTTTTCGTAAGTTGATGTAGGCCCCTTGCTATATCTACGAAACCTTTTACGAATCGCCTGTAGTAGGTAGCTAGACCAAGAGAACTCCTTAATTGATGTTTGTCCTTTGGAATTGGCCAATTTTTGACAGCTGTTATCTTTTCTGGATCAGTTCTTACGCCTTGTGGTGAAACTATGTGCCCCAAATATTTTACTTCACTTTTAAATAGAGCGCATTTATTCCTGCTGAGCTTCAGTTGCGCATCTCTCAGTCTTTGAAGTACGTCCCGTAAATTCTTTTTATGTTCCTCGAATGTACTTCCGATTACTATTATGTCATCTAAGTAGACCAGACATGTCTTCCAGGTCAATCCTCGTAAAACACATTCCATTAGTCGTTCGAATGTGGCTGGAGCATTACATAATCCAAATGGCATAACTCTGAATTGCCATAAGCCACTCCCAACTGAGAAAGCAGTTTTCTCTCGGTCCTCGGGATGTATTTCCACTTGCCAGTAACCACTCTTCAAGGGTGTATAGTGTGTCATCAATCCTTGGTAACGGATAGCTATCCTTTTTCGTTACGTTATTTAGCTGCCGGCAGTCGACACAGAATCGGGTGCTGCCATCCTTTTTCCTGACCAGAACAACTGGCGATGTCCAAGGGCTATTAGATTCTTCTATTATGACTTGTTCCTTCATGGAGTTTATCATATCCGCAACTTCTGATTGTTTCGCTAATGGTAGTCTTCGTGGTATCTGCCGAATGGGCCTAGAATCTCCTGTATTGATCCGATTCTGGACAAGATTTGTTTTACCGAAACCTTCATCATTCATTGCAAATAATTCCGAAAATTCATCTATCACCTCTTTGGCGTCATTATATTGCTTTTCACTTAAGGCACTAGATGAAAGAAGTTTCTGAGCCTGTTGAATAGTAGTTGGTATAGGTACTGCTTCCTTAATATTACTACCATTATTCAATTTAACAATCTGATAAACGGGTTCACAATTTCCAATTATAGCACCTTCTTTTAGTTGTACCTCATTTTCGGATGTGTTGAGCACTCTGACTGGAATTAATGTTGCACCTCCTGCTTTAACTAAAGTCTTACCTACAATGATGTTCGATGTAACTTTTGTAGGGTTAGGTTCCACCAAATAGAATCGGCAGGTCCCGATGTCATCAGTAAGCTTTGTCCATACTAGTGTCTCCGAGAATGCAGAGAGAGTAATATTCGCACAGACCATCGTCCTTATTTTTGCAGGATAATCTCTTCCTCCTCCTAGTCTCATAAGAATTTCTATGTTGCCATATTTGAGTATCCGTTCTCCGACATCTAAATTTATTTTATATGTGGTAATAAAGCCTACTCCAAGATTGCATTCATCCGTTATGTCTGAAACTAGGAAAGTGTGAGGAAATAGTAGTTCGCCTAGTTGAATATCCAAACTTATTTCTCCAAAAACTTGTGCTGCTGCTCCAGTTGCTGTTCTTAGTAAATATTTGGTGGTATTGTGAAGCCATTTGTTCTTGACAAGATTCGCTCTAATAATTGATCTTGAAGCTCCAGTGTCGATAGTGACAGCGCAGTCATTTTTTCCTACACTTCCATATATAACAAGACTGCTATTGTTTCTCTGCAACTGGGCTATCTGAATGATGACTTCGGGGCTCTCGACCCTACCAACCAACTTCTGCCCCCCGAAGTTGGTTTTTACATGTTTTCCGACTGCTGAACAGGGGAGCTGATGCGACTAGTCGCTGTTTGATTTCTAGTCTCTCCCCGAATAGCTTGCTCCCTGGCTCGACATCTTTGGCATTCTGTTCTGTCCTCCGCTTCTGGTGATTCCATTCGACGGCGTTTTCTGCAGTCCCTTTGGGGGTGTCCTGGTCTATTACAATTCCAGCATCGCAGAATACTACGTGAAGAAATGCTCTGTGATGGCTGCTTCTTTTACAAGTGCATTCCTCCACCGCAATTTCTCTCACTCGTACTGCACTTCGAGTAGCTTGCCTGGCAGATTCATACGCTAATGCATAGGCTAATGCTTCTGCTGTTGATTTCTTTCCTGCTAGCCTTAACGCTAATTTTGATCTGCAATAGCGTTCGCAAATGCTTCTGTTGCCACTTCATTAAGGAAATCCGCATTTACGGTAGAGTGTGAAAGATAAGCTAATCTTTCCACATCAGCCTGCAGTTGTTGTAGTGCCTCTCCATGCTTTTGAGTCCTGTTGCGTAACTGCAGGCGTAATTCTATCGCCAGTACTAGTGAAATGTAATCACGTTGCTTTTCAATCTGTATAGTTTGAAATAACTCTGACGCAGGACCGCGAAGTGCTAATACCAGAGCTGTAGCTTTGTCTGCATCGATCCATCCATTTACTTCGGAAGATGCCTCGAACTGTCTCTTGAAAATATGCCACGAACTTTGTCCATCAAATATTGGAGGTTTCATTCTGCCTGTACCGGATATTTCAATTCCTTCGCGTCGAGGTTGTCGATGCTTTATCCTCCCCAAATCTGCTTTAAACTTATCAATCTGCTCCGTGACATTTTGTTGTACTTCCGACACTACTTGTTTAACTTCCGACACTTGTTGCTGAACTTCCAACACTTCCTGCTGGATTTCTTAAATTTTTACATTTTGTGTGTCTAATGAATTTTTCAGAAAATTCTTCTGTTCCTCCAAACAAGTTTCTAGACAATTCTGTACAGAAATCTTTTGTTCATCCCAACGGGATTCCAGAGAATTCTTTTGTTCGTCCAAACGGGTTTCCAGAGAATTCTTTTGTTCCTCAAAAGCATTCTTTTGTTCCTCCATAGATTTCTTCTGCTCATCTAAACGTGATTCCAGAGAATTCTTTTGTTCTTCCAGAGATTTCTTCTGCTCATCTAAACGGTATTCCAGAGAATTCTTTTGTTCCTCAAGAGCATTCTTCACCTGCAGGGTTGAAAGCTCCATTTTGGGCATTAATTTACCCAAAAGCTGTTCTATGTTCATCGCAGGCTCTTCTTCAGTTTATGGTTCTTCCTCGAAAACACATGTCTCAGGATTCTTTTCTTCCTCTATCAAAGCTTGTTTAAGTCGCTCGACTCGCACATTAGACCTGTCGTTTGCAGTCACCGCTTCCCCAACTCCACTTTCAATTAATGTCCAGTTTGCGTCCCATTCTTGCGTGATTTCACAAAATTAATCACTTTTTGAATTTCAAAGTCATGTACAAACTCTTGGTTTATCAAAACTAATTACAGGGGTGCCAGATCAAAAACAAATAGACCAATTAAATAATCTTACAAATGTGCTTTATTATAGTAACGAAAATGAACAAAGATATGGAACAAATTAATTTTTAAGAACAATAATATAAAACAAATCAACTTAAACTAATGTTGACTTGGTTGTGGTGCAGGAATGAGAAAAGAAGAATTATTACTCAGAAATATACTGGTTTTCTAATAGTGTGGTGTGGTCTGAACCTTACTGTAGTTCAGTAGTATACAAATATAATAAACCTTACTGTAGTTTATTATATTTATATATGCGATAATTGTATGCCTTAATGTAGCATGCAAGTGTTGTTTGGTGTAGTGAATCCTTTGGGTAGGATTAGCTTGGTAGTAACAGCTTAATATACTGTACTTGAAAATGAACGTTACTGTAGTTCAGTAATATATATAAATATAATAAGTCTTATCGCAATTTATTATATTTATATGTGTGTTCCTGGTGGTGTAGTGTCACAGTCGCAAGTTAATGCGTTACTACTATGGGGCTAAGACTGGCAACTTAATGTGTTGCTCTAGTCTGTGATCAGAAGTGACTGACAAAAATCCCTTTGCTTCACAGGCCTTTTATAGTAACCAGGTTGCTGGGAATGCTTGCTTTGATTTGTACATTCCCAGCAAGTTATTGAGAATGCCTGCTCTGATTTGTTGAAGCAAAGTGATTTAATTTTAGTGTGCGTTCGCACAATCTCCCGCCTCCAAATAATTCCTACTTACGTAATTTGTGTATCACCGTTAATGTTCCACGTTTTGTTACCATAAACTTGATATGATGCCCCGGACCAAGAGAATGTAGATATTACTACCTTGCTTTCAATACATTGGTCCACGGGATGTTGAGTTTAGAAATTGTGTCTGCCATCGCTTTAGTGGTTTCTAACTTTCGAAGCACAGCTGGCGGAAGTAGAGGTATACTACTCTGTTTACCTGTCGATTGCGTTACAAATGGCCTCGAATTGTGTTTCGAGCATTTAGTAACCAATATTTACTTCTCAGACTATTTAGAACTAGTTGTGTTCCACCATGAAGGGCAGTTTTATGAAAGGAATCTATTATGGTATCGGTTATGTGATGTTTGTTAGGTAGTAATATGGGATGCTTTTCGTCATATGATAATTCTGACTGAGTCAGACGTCCGCCGACTCGAAGTACCCCTTCTTCGTCAAGGAACGGGTTGAGAGATAAAATTTTGCTTTTGTTGGTGATTAGACTGTTTTTCAGAAGCTCCATAATCTCTACCTTAAACGATTGCTGCTGTAGCAGTTTGAGAATGAGTGTTCTTACTATTTTAGTTCTGATGTTGAGAGATTCTTATCTTTTCGCGTTGTTTTTCCTCGGCAGTTGGTTATGAATCTCCAACAGCAAGCCGTTACTCGAATTAGTTTTTAAATGAGGAAAATTTGTGTAAGAGAACAAACTCCTCCTGTATTGTATTGCTAAAGGTTTTAGCTGGTTTTTTCTCGTTGTCTGTTTCATGTGTGTGATTTTGAATAGGCCAACCTTTCTTTGGTATTTTAAGCCATTCTGGACCATGCCACCATATATTTTGTTCTAACAACAAATTTGGAAGGATTCCTCTTGAGGCCGCATCTGCTGGATTATCCTTTGATGATATATGATACCACTTAGCCTCTGGTAAGTTATCATGTATGTCGGCTACTCTATTAGCCACATAGGTTTTCCATTTCGTTGGATGCGACTTTATACATGCTAACGTAATTGTGGAATCGGTCCATGCTGTCACGGTACTACTTTCAAGATTTAAATTGTCTTGTACTTGCTTCATTAATTGTGCAAGCAATACAGCACCGCAGAGTTCGACCCGAGCAAGTGTTACTGGTTTTATGGGAGCCACCCTTGTTTTTGATGTTAACAAGTTTATATTAACTCCATTGCTATCTGCGGCACGCATATAAATGACTGCTGCGTATGCATTTATTGATGCATCGCTAAAACCATGCAGCTCTGTACATATCGCATCTAGGGACGTTTGTATATATCGTGGTATTTTTAGTTTTCGGATTTGCAGTAGTTCTTCTTTAAATCTAATCCATTCCTGCGTTAGATGTGATAGAAGTATTTCATCCCACTCACACCCAGATAACCATAACTTTTGAATCAGAATTTTAGCCTTGATTATACATGGTGATAACCATCCTAGTGGATCAAAGAGGCTAGATATTTCTGACAATATAATTCTTTTGGTGTAATGGTTTCTTGCTGATGGAAGAACTACTGAAAACGTGAAATTATCTGATGCTTGTTGCCAGTTTATTCCAAGCGTTTTAATTGTCTCGTTTGTTGAGAAATTTAACGAGCCTTTGATTTCTCTATCTTCTTCTGGAATGTTCCTCAACAAGCTCGGATGGTTACTTGCCCGTTTTCGTAATTTGAATCCACCAGATTTTAACATGATTCTTATTTTTGTTTGTAGTTGTAACCCCTGTGTAATTGTCTGGCTTTCTGTCAGCAGATCATCTACATAAAAATCTGTTAACATGCATTTTGCAGCAAGAGGTTAGTTTTTCCCTTCGTCTGCTGCTAATTGTTGAGTCGTTTTTATGGCGAGGTATGGAGCTGGTGCAGTTCCAAATGTCACCGTTTTTAAGGCGTAATCTTTTATGGGTTCTTCAGGGTTGTTGCGCCATATTATTCCCTGAAAATCTTGATGAGTCTGATGCACATTTATCATGCGATCTATATCTGCTGTGATGACGTATTTGTATTGGCGCCATTTGAGAATGGTTGTCCATAACTTTGGCTGAATCGTAGGCCCTATTAACAATTGTTCGTTAAGACTCTTGCCATTGGATGTTTTGGCAGATGCGTTAAATACTACTCGTAATTTAATAATAATATAATATAGGAATATTGATTCTAGGCAACTGTATGTCAGCCCTGTGATGATATTTAGTTTCATGTTTTTCTACCTTTGGAGTTGGAGTAAGACCATCATTGAGCTCGCCAAGAAGCTCAATGTATGTGATTTGGGTGACATCGAATGTGTTTTCTGTGATGAATGAGTCATCATTTGACTCTAATTCTTCACAAATCACGAGATCATTCTCTGCGAATTCAATCCAGTAATCTTTTAAAATACCGATTACTGTCTGAATGTGACCAGAAATTGTTTCGTTTAGGTTCTCATTGCGTGACCTTTGCCCTTCTATTTTTGCTTTAAGTGCAGTTTGTCATTTTATTAATTTGTCTATCTTAATCATCTCGCTGCTATAAACACTTTTCAAAACTGAATGATTGATCTATTTATCCGGCTCAAAGGACCATGTACAAACTCTTGGTTTTGTTGTAATCCTGCTGGCCGTGCTTTCCGTAAGGAGAAGAGCCAGTCAGGAGGAGTTGGTTCTGGAAAGAAATATATATTTCAAGAGAAAAGGAAAAATCACTTCCACTTCTATTATTTTTTATTTCGATTTCGCTTTCGTTATAATTAATTCGTTTATTATTTATTAATTATTTTATTCTTTTCTTTTTAGAACAAATCCTAATTACTTATCCGTTTACAAATTTTAATATTCCGGACAAAAAGTATACGCGAACCGACTCGTACAAGAATATATTTCCAACTCAACTTTATTCGATTTGATTTTTAAAAGGTGGACTCTCAGACACTTGCGTTATCAGCTAAAAAAAGGGGCACTTGTATATGCTCAAGAAATATGATGCCGAGCTCGTGTATACATAAGTGAAGACGAGCTCGGTCAATAAAAATAAGAAATTTATGTTGACGTTTGCAAGAACGTTGCAAGAAGATATTACTAGGCACTTGTGCTCGTTGAAATTTTACAAGGCATTTTTGAAAAGAAATTTGATGCAATAATAATTTATTTGATGCGCTCATGTAAATGAGTGCATGAAATTAGGAATTTTCGTGAAGTGCCACGTGAATTATGGTGACATTGTGATAACTGCGGTGTCATCATAACATCCCTTCCCCCTTAAAGGAAGAAAATTCTTCTTTCAGAGAGGGAATTTTCGATAAAAGTTTTTGTGTCGGTTCACGTTTACAATAATTTTACAAAATTTGTAGCTAGAAAAAGGAGTAAAACGGATATCATGTATATAATGGCGACATATCCTAAATACAAACGTTATTGTAATTAATTAACCTACCGTAGGTAACATTATTCAGAATATAAATGTATTAATTAACTTGTCTTAAGTGACATTATTCAAGATAAAATGTTTCGTCCTAATATTATTTAAGGTTATACGTTTTTTACCTATAATAAATGATCAAACACGAAAGAAAAAAGGTTTTTGTTTTTGTAAATATATAGTAAATTACTATGTGATTAAATCTATAAAAAAAATTTTGGTTTTAATAAATTTGTTTTTTTTTCCTTTTTTTTTATTACACAGTTTTATTTTAACATATAATTAATAATTGATTAATATCGAAAAAGCTTTTTTTTCTAGTAAATAAGGTCTATTGAACAAATCGATTAACTGTATTAAAAATACATATTTTTTTTCAACTTTTACAGGGGTTTTTTTTTGTTTTTTTTCACATTTTCTGTTGTTTTATTATTATGTATTACCCCATTTTATTTTATAGTTAACACGAATGGCTTGAGCTTTACATTTTGAATATCATTTGGACCTTCACTCAAGTCTTCATTTGATTTTTCAACATTTGCATTTCCAACACCAATATTTCCTGAATTTTCCTGTTTGCTTGTTGGTTTACGTCTCTTATAAAATTTAAAGGCAATATAAAATGTTATTAAAAGAATAATAATGTAAGTAACGGAATAATGATGGACATCATGAGAGTCTATTTGAAGCAAACTTTTACTTTCTTGTTCCTTCTGGTATTGCATCTTTTCTGATAAGCTAGTCAGATCATTCTGAGAAGAGTATTTAACTAGTCCTACTTTGTTATAATTAATACTTGTAGCTGTTGGCATAGCAACACTATTTACAATATTGTTTATGATTTTCGTTAAATTAACGTATGGTATGTAATGATTTTTTAATTGGGTTTCCTTGATATCGTATCCTGATATCGTTAAATCAGGTGTGCGCAAGTAGCAGTTCCCGGATAACTATGCCTACGGCAGTTATGGTTTGTGGCATAATACTGTCATGGCATATGTAATCGGCCGTAAAGGTCTGAAGTGTTGAAAAGAGCCATTTATTTGTTTGGGATAATTGTATCCAAATGGTATCGTGATTGAATTGTTTTAGGTTGCACGAAGGCAAGATTTGATTTCCTCTCCGTAAAAGGTTTATTTCGCAAATCTCTGTATTCTTATTTATGACGAATATTGTATGGTTTATTCGGCACAGAAATATGTTATGGTCTTCAGTGACACAGTTAGCGAATTCCCTATGAGACATATCGTAATAGTGCTGTTTATTGTAATCTATTACGAGATATTCCATACTTGGTTGAATAAACACCAGGTGTTCTTCATGTGGAGTTGGTAAGGGAATAACTTTAAATAGCTGGTATTCCTTCTTGGGTAGAGGTATACGTAGTTCGTATATAATTTTGGAGTTAAGAACTGATGACTTATGCGATATAGCGACAGTAAGTTATTGTCCTTGATGTTCGCAGGAAGTTTGATATCATTTGCGAAACTTCTGCGGATAGTAACTAACGTGTCTTCCAATTGATTAGGAGTAATAATCGCTGGATGGAATTTGCCGTGTCGGACATCCGTTACCAGATCTACGATCGTATTAGAAATACTTTAATAACTCATTAAAGTATGTGTTATCAAAGAAATGAAGGATTCAAACTCAGAGATAATATTCTGAGTATAGCTTCCGATAGTTAGATTGTTAATCAAATCCTGAACCTGTGAGAGCTTATTATAATCCAGAGCCTTGACCTGGGTATTGAAAGCACTTTGGGATTTGTTGGATATGTTAGCCGTTGTTTCGACTATCAGTGTTTGATTTTTTATTAGACTTAACAAATGATTCTCGTTGCATCGCAGTTTCTCAATTTGACCATCATAATATTTTGCGTCTTCTGATTTCAATGTTCCGAAGAGAGTGTTGCTAACCATCCCTACGGCATCAAATAGTGCACGTTTAGGACGTGACCCGTGTGATAAAAGTTTAAGTTTTTCCTTTACATCGTGCATGATGTAATTTATTTCCGTTATTATGCTATTACATATTGTTGAGAAGTTTGGATTTTCACTTACGCGTTCACACAAATGGTTTGTGGCTTTCACATACAAGGACACCTTACTGACTGCGTCCTCTAGGTACTTTATATCGTAGAAAGCAATTACTTTCCTTTCGCTGGCGTACATCTCCACTTTTCCCAGTTCCTCAAAGTATATACCAGGGTTATCGTTTACCATTTTGATGTTAATTCCATTTCCGTAAATAGGAATTATATAAATCATGCAAGTTATGAGAATTCCGAAAGAATTCATTGTCTGAAAAGGGAGCAGGTACATAAATTAGTTCAATTAATATCGTATCTCTCGACAATCGTGTTGCGAAGTTATATATAGAAAGAATAAATGAAAGTTTTATATTTTAGTCTATCTTGAGATGTAATTCAAGGGAAAAGAGTTATACTGTGAATGCTGGTCATCATATATTAAACTTTACTGAAGAGAGAAGATTTTTTTTTGTAAATAAAGAAATGTGAATGTTGGTTTATGATTAAGTCGTGAGCACAATGGAGGAATATTGTTTTCTCATTTTCTTCTCTTAATCTGTGAAGAGTTTTAAATCGCTGTTGTTTATTGTTTTTTCCTTTGCCTTCACTTTCACTACAGAGTTTTCGTTGGATAGCACTTTTATAATATCATATGGGCCTTCCCATAAGGGTGAGAATTTATCCTTTCGTACATGGTTTTTGATAAGGACTTTATTTCCTACGTTAAACAATTTTGGACAGGCGTTTTTATCGTAGTAAGCTTTGGAACGGTGTTTGCATTTGTTTATTGTCTGTCGTGCCAACTGATATCCGTGTTGCAACCGCGCTTTCAGTTCGTTCGCGTAGTTGTCGTAGTTATATCACAGTTGTGGTTTCTGTCCGAAGGAGCTAGGTATATTGGGAGCAAATCCATATAATAATTCATATGGTGTGTAGTTGGTACTAGAGTGCGGTGTAGTATTGTACACGAAAGTTGCGTATGGTATCCAACTGTCCCAGGAGAGAGAATCTTTATTCACGTAGTGACGTAGATATTCGGCAAGTGTCCGATGGCTTCTTTCTAAAGCGCCGTTCGTTTGTGGATGATAGGGTGCGGTGTTAACCTTCTTTATTTTCATTACTTTGCACACTTCTTTGAATAAGATGCTTAAAAAATGTGTGCCCTGGTCAGTAAGAATTGATTCAGAGATACCGTGGCGACACACTATACTTTCTACAAAGGCCCTTGCGACAGTAACGGCTTCCGCGTTAGCTAGGGGTAATGCCTCAGAAAACTTAGTAAGATCGTCTTGAAACGTCAATAAATATTTGTTTCCTTCATAGCTGACTGGTAATGGACCTACAATGTCCAGAACTATTCGCTCGAAAGGCCTTGAACTTGTTCCAGTTATTTTCATTGGCGTTGGAGGATTTCTTTGAAGTTTATTCTTTTGGCAAGATTCGCACTTTCTTATGAAATCTTTTACATCTTTAAGTATAGAGGGCCAATAATATTTCAGTTTCAGTCTTTTAACTGTGCAGGATATTCCCTGATGACCTCCAAAGAGATATGTGATATTCGGTTATAATTTTTTCAATATCTGTGGGCTTATTTAGATAAATTCTCGAGTCTGTGAAGAGTTTGATTGTAATATTTGATGTTTTGAAGATCTCATTAAAATACGATTTTATTCCATTAAGAGAAGATTTATCGAAAAGTCTAGCCGATAGGCCGAAAAGAGTTATTCGAGTTTTGTTGCAGTACTCTGCAATTAGTTTTATAGCATCGTGCAGCTTGGTTTTGTCGGCTATAGTTCTCAATGGAAGCGTGGTTTTGATTATCACGAAATTTGTTTTCGTGTCTTTGTGAAGGAAGAGGTTAAGCTCATTAGTTTTTATTGTATCGAAGGGCACGATAAGTTTCCTCAGATTGTTTTCTATATAGGAATCTACTAGTGGTAGAATGAAGATTTTATATTTTAGCTCTCGGTCTTTGAAAATTGACTCACTACTCTCGACGATTTTAAATTCTTCTGTTAATTTTGGGGTTTCTATAGGCATCTGCTCCTCAGGTTTTTTCCTGTTTTGACTTCGTGCCATTACTCCGACTGTATTGGATTTGTCAACTATACCCTTATCTTATCCAGTAATTCGACTTAGGGCATCTGCGTTCGCATTATATTTCCCCGGTTTGTAGACAATTACATAATTATACTCTTCTAGTAGGATTTTCTATCGCATGAGCCGCGAGGATGGTTCCTTGAGATTCATTAACCATTTGAGTGGCTTATGGTCAGTGATGATTGTAAATTTTCTCCCGTTAATGTACGGTCTAGATTGTTTCACAGCGAACACGATTGCAAGAAGTTCCTTTTCGGTTGTAGTATATTTCATTTCCGCTGAGTTAAGTGTACGACTTGAATAATATATGGGCCGGTCTTCGCCTATTATACCCTGGGAGAGGACAGCGCCTATTGCAACATTACTTGCGTCGGTAGTTACGAGAAATTCTTTCTGAAAATCTGGGTACGCCAAGATAGGAGAATTTATTAATTTTGATTTAAGAGTTCTAAAGGAGTCATCACATAATCCATCCCAATTGAAAATTACATTTTTCTTTAAGAGTTTTGTGAGAGGTTTTGCAATGTCTGCAAAATTTTCAATAAAACGACGGTAGTACCCTGCAAATCCCAAAAATAATTTCACTTCTTTACATTTTTTTGGAGTAGGAAAAGTTTTCACAACACTTAATTTACCTGTATCAGGACTTAGACCTTTTTCAGAGATTATGTGACCTAGGTACATTAGTTCCCTTTTTACGAATTTACATTTCTCTGGTTGAAGTTTAAGATTATGTTTTCTCAGGCGATTTAAAACATCTACTAACTTCGAGTTATGATCATCGAGGCTATGACCATAAATTACGATGTCGTCAACGTACACAAAGCACTTGCTTCCCTGCAATCCCATTAACACGTTATTCATTAAACGTTGGAACGTTGCGGGTGCATTTCTAAATCCAAAGGCATTCTGTTGTATTCGTAATGCCCAAATGAGGTGCTGAATGCAGTTTTTTCGCGATCACCTTCGCTAACAAGGATTTGATGAAACCCGTTGGCAAGATCGAGAGTGCTGAATTACTTGGATTTGCCCAACTGATCCAATATGTCAGATATATTGGGTAGCGGATATGCATCTCCAATAGTTAATTCATTAAGTTTGCGAAAGTCCACCACCACTCTCCATCGCTTATTACCGGTTGAATCTTCTTTCTTTGGCACGAGGAGCAGCGGTGAGTTCCAGGGACTCACACTTGGTCTAATGACATTATTACTCAGCATTTCATTCACTTGCTTGTATATTTCCTCCCTATGCGCTTCAGGCAGTCGGTAGGGTCTGATATAAATAGGAGGCTTATTGACTTCTGTTAGAATGCTATGCTCAAAAGCATCAGTGTGTGAAAGATAATCTCCTTCGAGATAAAAAAAGGTCATTATAATGTTTATATATGTTTGTAATAGTTTGCTTTTCTTCCCTATTACAGTGGATCAAGTTAAAAAGCTTTTCTAGTCTTTGTGATCTATTTTCAATGGGATCTTTATCTGTGTTAGGTTTTAGTACATCATATTGCTCTAGCCAGTCCCATTCTAGGTCCAAGTTTTCGGTGTTCAGGACAATGTCAGAGTCATTCGAGTTTAAAAACATAAGACTTACTCTTTGGTTATTAGGTTGAACTAAGGTTTCAGGTACATATACACCCGGAGAGATTATTTTTATATGTATTATCACCTGATTTGGATGTTGGAACGGAATGCTTACTACTTTTTCACACCGTGCAGGTAGCCGTATTTGATTCAGATTTCCAGTTTCTGGGAATATTTCAATTTCACCAGCTACTTGCACTGTATTTCCAGACCTGAGATTGTCAATGTGGCGATTTAAAAGTTTTTGCTTTGATTTTTGACATGTTTGACTGGCGGAATCTTTAATAGGATTAGTATCAATTACTAGAATATCTTGATCGTAATCTATTATCGCGTTATATTTTCGCAAAAAATCATTACCGATTATTCCATCGTATCTAAGACTTATATCTGGATTCAAAATATAAAAATTGTGTTTCAATTCGAGAGGTATATTATTGCTAGATAAATCTAGGGTAGCAAGTATTGTTCCTAGTGTTGTTATAGGTTCACCAGATATTGTGGAGATAGAGTTTGTAAGTTTGTGAACCTTGTTTTCGTGAAGAGTTTGAGACTTCAGCAGGCTAACGTCTGCTCCAGTGTCTATTAGGAAAGTAGAATATTTTTGTGAGGATGGTGTAAAACCTATTCGTACACAAGCATTAGCTTCAGATTTCAAAAGTGAAATTGTTGTTTTTGTTATAATTTTATCATCTACGCATCTTGTGTACGGTAGACTTCGGCTGTGTGTGAGATTCGGGAAGGAGTGCCGATTTCTTTCTCCCGGCTGTTCCCGTTTCCCGACGATGAGTTGTCTTGTCTACCATTTAATCTATTTTTCTGACCCTTTTTAGGTACGTTACTTACTCTCGTGGGTACATAGTGTAATTTGTGTGGAGGGTTATTGCTGTTGGATGGTGCACGGTGACCTCCTGATTGAGGGGGAGCTGAGTTAAAGTTTGCTCGAGAAAAGCGACTGTTGTTGTATTGTCTCAATCTGCAGTCTTTAATGTGGTGATTGGCCTTTTTACAGTAGGCACAAGTCCGATAGTTAACTTCTCGCTTTGTAGTTCGAGGAGGAAAGTTTGGAATGGTATTGTTCTTAAAACAACTATCACGAGTGTGTACTTCTCGGTTGCAAATATTGCAGAAAGTGTTTCTTATAGAGGGGATTTTGGAAACGTATGTAGTGTTAGGAAAACTTCGTTCCAGACGCGTTGCTTGTCCAGTAGCATAATTAATGGATTTTTTTAAATCTTTTTCACAGCGTGCTTTCACCAGGATCTTTAAGCTGTGGTTTTTCTAATCATCTTCAAATGTTTGCGTTGCTAGTTTCGTATTTTCTTTCATTTACTTTCAGTTACTTCGGAATAAGTTGCAGAGTTCAAAGAGGATAGAGCTAACAGTATTCTATCTCCAAACTCTCTAATACTTTCTCTACCGTTCTGTTTAATGGACATTAGGTCGTTTTGCGCACTCGCTCGAGACCTTTCTTCTTTAAAATGGGATTTTAAATCTTGAGCTAAACTATTCCAGCTTGTATAGGATGTGTACTGGACAACTTCAAAGGCTGGTCCTCTCAGCTTGGTTTTAACGATGTCCAGAAAGAGTTGCTGCTGAGGCGCAGTCTGAGTGGAAGAAAATAACAAATTACCTCAGGCTAGGAACTTATCCAAATCCTGTGAGGAGCCGTCAAATTCTGGCACCAACCTATATACATCAATAAGGCTAATCTCAGCTTGAGATACGCCATTATTGCGAGGCTGTTGGGGATTGTCGTTGTCTGGCATTTCCGTTGAGAGGTCAAAAGGTAACTCTCGGAAAAGCTCAAGTACACCAGCTCGACTACGAGTGATAATTTTGTACACGAATTAGATCAACGTTCGTTTCACTAATTAAAATAAAGTAAGTTCACCGGCACTGATTAAGATAAATGAGATCAAATCAATCATAAGTTTTGTCGTACCGTTCGCAAAGAGTAACTAAACTTGAAAGCCGACTATACGTTTACCAATCAAGCACTAATAACCATGTCGTGCGATGTAAATAATTAAAAGGAATGAAAGTGGAACATATTTTTGAAAATATCAAGAGATTTCGCTTATTAATTAACTCTTCTGAGTTTTGCGGCACTTCCAATTGTTATTTAAACAAAATTTCACATAAAAGAACGCAGAGAGAGAGACAAGGAAAATGATTCAAATCAAAACAAATTTCGTTACAATTACAACACATTAATATTCATCACTTATTCACTTTTCATGTTAAAAGCGATTATTTGGTTTTTTTTAATGTACGAAGAGATTTTTTTTTGAAACCATCAAACAAGCAGAAGCTTTCAAGATTGAATTGTTTAAAAACAATAAGCAGGAGAAAAAAAATAATTTTCACTCACTTTAGTGATATAAATAACGAACGGGAATTCTTCTCAGGAGTATTAATTAAATAAATTGAAATTGAAATTGAAATACTTCTTGCTAACTATATTTGTATCAATTACGTTTTTTTTTTAAATTAAAGAGCAGAATCGTTCTGAATGTGAATTAAACACTTCTTAATAATTATATATTTTCTCACTAAAAAAATTTATCGTATATCTATTTATTTAAAAACAAGTTCCTTCTCAGCAGGATGTACCAAACACTTCTTACTAATTTAATTATATATATTTTTTTTCACTTAAAATTTGTTCGAATATCTATTTATTTAAAACAGTTATTACAATAGAAGATTTGAGACATAAAATCTACTTACGTTTAATATATACGCAAGGCTGGTTAAATGATCTTTTCCCTTTATACTGGTTAAGTATATACAGTAGATTAACGCAAGTCTTTTTAGATGATTTTTTTTCCTTTTAGACTGCTGATAAAACAATGAGCCCAAAAGAAACTGATTATTGAAAAAAAAATGTGTCAGCTGTCGTCCGCTGATGTAGTAATTAAGTCCAGAAGAATTTGTTTGGCTTATCCAAATTTTGTAGCTAAGTGCAGTCGTCGGCTCGGAATAAGTTGGAGTTGGTCCAATGGATGATGATAATTTGCAATCCCAAATTCTATCACCATCAGCACCGCTGCCACCAGTGTTGTAATCCTGCTGGCCGCGCTTTCCGTAAGGAGAAGAGCCAGTCAGGAGGAGTTGGTTCTGGAAAGAAATATATATTTCAAGAGAAAAGGAAAAATCACTTCCACTTCTATTATTTTTTATTTCGATTTCGCTTTCGTTATAATTAATTCGTTTATTATTTATTAATTATTTTATTCTTTTCTTTTTAGAACAAATCCTAATTACTTATCCGTTTACAAACTTTAATATTCCGGACAAAAAGTATACGCGAACCGACTCGTACAAGAATATATTTCCAACTCAACTTTATTCGATTTGATTTTTAAAAGGTGGACTCTCAGACGCTTGCGTTATCAGCTAAAAAAAGGGGCACTGGTATATGCTCAAGAAATATGATGCCGAGCTCGTGTATATATAAGTGAAGACGAGCTCGGTCCATAAAAATATGAAATTTATGTTGACGTTTGCAAGAACGTTGCAAGAAGATATTACTAGGCACTTGTGCTCGTTGAAATTTTACATGGCATTTTTGAAGAGAAATTTGTTGCAATAATAATTTATTTGATGCGCTCATGTAAATGAGTGCATGAAATTAGGAATTTTCGTGAAGTGCCACGTGAATTATGGTGACATTGCGATAACTGCGGTGTCATCATAACAGTTTGTCTAAACTAACAAGAGCGGTGCCAGATCAAAAACAAATAGACCAATTAAATAATCTTACATATGTGCTTTATTATAGTAACGAAAATGAACAAAGATATGGAACAAATTAATTTTGAAGAACAAGAATATAAAACAAATCAACTTATACTAATGTTGACTTGGTTGTGGAGCTGGAATGAGAAAAGAAGAATTAGTACTCAGAAATATACTGGTTTTCTAATAGTGTGGTGTGGTCTGAGCCTTACTGTAGTTCAGTAGTATACAAATATAATAAACCTCCATTTTGGTCATTAATTTACCCAAAAGCTGTTCTATGTTCATCGCAGGCTCTTCTTCAGTTTATGGTTCTTCCTCGAAAACACATGTCTCAGGATTCTTTTCTTCCTCTATCAAAGCTTGTTTAAGTCGCTCGACTCGCACATTAGACCTGTCGTTTGCAGTCACCGCTTCCCCAACTCCACTTTCAATTAATGTATGCGAAGCTCCTCCAGTTTGCGTCCCATTCTTGCGTGATTTCACAAAATTAATCACTTTTTGAATTCCAAAGTCATGAACAAACTCTTGGTTTGTCAAAACTAATAACAGGGGTGCCAGATCAAAAACAAATAGACCAATTAAATAATCTTACAAATGTGCTTTATTATAGTAACGAAAATGAACAAAGATATGGAACAAATTAATTTTTAAGAACAATAATATAAAACAAATCAACTTAAACTAATGTTGACTTGGTTGTGGTGCAGGAATGAGAAAAGAAGAATTATTACTCAGAAATATACTGGTTTTCTAATAGTGTGGTGTGGTCTGAACCTTACTGTAGTTCAGTAGTATACAAATATAATAAACCTTACTGTAGTTTATTATATTTATATATGCGATAATTGTATGCCTTAATGTAGCATGCAAGTGTTGTTTGGTGTAGTGAATCCTTTGGGTAGGATTAGCTTGGTAGTAACAGCTTAATATACTGTACTTGAAAATGAACGTTACTGTAGTTCAGTAATATATATAAATATAATAAGTCTTATCGCAATTTATTATATTTATATGTGTGTTCCTGGTGGTGTAGTGTCACAGTCGCAAGTTAATGCGTTACTACTGTGGGGCTAAGACTGGCAACTTAATGTGTTGCTCTAGTCTGTGATCAGAAGTGACTGACAAAAATCCCTTTGCTTCACAGGCCTTTTATAGTAACCAGGTTGCCGGGAATGCCTGCTTTGATTTGTACATTCCCAGCAAGTTATTGAGAATGCCTGCTCTGATTTGTTGAAGCAAAGTGATTTAATTTTAGTGTGCGTTCGCACAATCTCCCGCCTCCAAATAATTCCTACTTACGTAATTTGTGTATCACCGTTAATGTTCCTCGTTTTGTTACCATAAACTTGATATGATGCCCCGGATCAAGAGAATGTAGATAGTACTTCCTTGCTTTCAATACTTTGGTCCACGGGATGTTGAGTTTAGAAATTGTGTCTGCCATCGCTTTAGTGGTTTCTAACTTTAGAAGCACACCTAGCGGAAGTAGAGGTATACTACTCTGTTTACCTGTCGATTGCGTTGCTGTTCTTTTGCATGTACGTTTGTACAAATGGCTTCGAATTGTGTTTCGAGCATTTAGTAACCAATATTTACTTCTCAGACTACTTAGAACTAGTTGTGTTCCACCATGAAGAGCAGTTTTATGAAAGGAATCTATTATGGTATCGATTATGTGATGTTTGTTAGGTAGTAATATGGGATGCTTTTCGTCATATGATAATTCTGACTGAGTCAGACGTCCGCCGACTCGAAGTACCCCTTCTTCGTCAAGGAACGGGTTGAGAGATAAAATTTTGCTTTTGTTGGAGATTAGACTGTTTTTCTGAAGCTACATAATCTCTACTTGAAACGATTGCTGCTGTAGTTATTTTAGTTCTGATGTTGAGAGATTCTTATCTTTTCGCGTTGTTTTTCCTCGGCAGTTGGTTATGAATCTCCAACAGCAAGCCGTTACTCGAATTAGTTTTTAAATGAGGAAAATTTGTGTAAGAGAACAAACTCCTCCTGTATTGTATTGCTAAAGGTTTTAGCTGGTTTTTTCTCATTGTCTGTTTGCTGTGTGTGATTTTGAATAGGCCAACCTTTCTTTGGTATTTTAAGCCATTCTGGACCATGCCACCATATATTTTGTTCTAACAACAAATTTGGAAGAATTCCTCTTGAGGCCGCATCTGCTGGATTATCCTTTGATGATATATGATACCACTTAGCCTCTGGTAAGTTATCATGTATGTCGGCTACTCTATTAGCCACATAGGTTTTCCATTTAGTTGGATGCGACTTTATCCATGCTAACGTAATTGTGGAATCGGTCCATGCTGTCACGGTACTACTTTCAAGATTTAAATTGTCTTGTACTTGCTTCATTAATTGTGCAAGCAATACAGCACCACAGAGTTCGACCCGAGCAAGTGTTACTGGTTTTATGGGAGCCACCCTTGTTTTTTGATGTTAACAAGTTTATATTAACTCCATTGCTATCTGCGGCACGCATATAAATGACTGCTGCGTATGCATTTATTGATGCATCGCTAAAACCATGCAGCTCTGTAGATATCGCATCTAGGGACGTTTGTATATATCGTGGTAATTTTAGTTTTCGGATTTGCAGTAGTTCTTCTTTAAATCTAATCCATTCCTGCGTTAGATGTGATGGATGTATTTCATCCCACTCACACCCTGATAACCATAACTTTTGAAACAGGATTTTAGCCTTTATTATACATGGTGATAACCATCCTAGTGGATCAAAGAGGCTAGATATTTCTGACAATATAATTCTTTTGGTGTAATGGTTTTTTGCTGATGGAAGAACTACTGAAAACGTGAAATTGTCTGATGCTGGTTGCCAGTTTATTCCCAGCGTTTTAATTGTCTCATTTGTTGAGAGATTTAACGAGCCTTTGATTTCTCTATCTTCTTCTGGAATGTTCCTCAACAAGCTCGGATGGTTACTTGCCCGTTTTCGTAATTTGAATCCACCAGATTTTAACATGATTCTTATTTCTGTTTGTAGTTGTAACCCCTGTGGAATTGTCTGGCTTCCTGTCAGCAGATCATCTACATAAAAATCTGTTAACATGCATTTTGCAGCAAGAGGTTAGTTTTTCCCTTCGTCTGCTGCTAATTGTTGAGTCGTTTTTATGGCGAGGTATGGAGCTGGTGCAGTTCCAAATGTCACCGTTTTTAAGACGTAATCTTTTATGAGTTCTTCAGGGTTGTTGCGCCATATTATTCCCTGAAAATCTTGATAAGTCTGATGCACATTTATCATGCGATCTATATCTGCTGTGATGGCGTATTTGTATTGGCGCCATTTGAGAATGGTTGTCCATAACTTTGGCTGAATCGTAGGCCCTATTAACAATTGTTCGTTAAGACTCTTGCCATTGGATGTTTTGGCAGATGCGTTAAATACTACTCGTAATTTTGTAGTCGTACTTTCTTTTGTTACAGCATGGTGTGGTAGATAATAATACTGTATTTTGCCATCTGAGGTTTGTTCAGCCTTGACTTGTTCTGCCGAAATCTCCTTCATGTGACTAAGAGTTTTATATTCATTGATACATGCCTTATATTGTTCTGCGTGTTCTGGTTTATTATTGAATCTTTTCTCTTGTTGAATGAATTGCTTTATAGCTAAGTTCCTAGAATGTCCGAGATCAAGTGCCTCTGAATTTATGAATAGAAGTTTTACCTCATATCGTCCATTTTCAAGCCGTTTGTGGTTCTTTTCGTAGAATAATTCACATTGTTCATGATTTGGTTTGAGCTTTGAATGATACGGTAATTCTTCCGTTTCCCAGAATTGTCTGAGCTGGTTTTGTAGTGTGGTCGAATCATCAATAGAGGCAGTTAATGTCGAAATACGACAATCGGAACGATTTGTGGTTGAGCCTATCAATATCCATCCAATATGTGTATTTATGGCTGTCGGTGTATTTGGTGGGCCTTTAAGGACTCCATCTGTTATTATCTCTGTGTATATGTCCGCTCCTAGTAACATATCCACAGGTCCGGGCTGGTGAAATTGTGGGTCAGCCAATTTCAAATACTTGATGTGAGGCCATTCATTTGTGTTAACAATACTCTGAGGTATATTGTCCGATATTTTGGGTATTACCAAAACGTTTCTATTTATGAAATATTGTTTGTATAAAGACCTTATAGTAATGTTTGCTTGTTTTGAAGCTGTAGTAGTTCGAGTATTACCCAACCCCGATACATGAGGATTTATTGATGATCCCTTTACCTTCAAACGCTTATACGCTGATTTAGATATAAATGATACCTGAGATCCGGAATCTATAAGAGCGCGTAGTGTATTTGTTATCCCATTCGGTGTTACTACTTCTACCAATGCTGTTGATAGCACTGCTTTCTTTAAGTTCGATGTAAAAAAAGATGTCGGTTTTCTGGCGATGATTTCTCCTCACAACTGTCAGGGGAGTTTGGCGTACTTACATTGCTTCCTTGAATTGGTGCTGCTAGTAGATATAGTAAAGTATTGTGACGTTTTATGCAAACACGTCCCTTTGCTCTTGCAATTTTTGGCGATGTGAACTGGTGCCAAACAATTCATACACAACCTATTCTCCTTTGTGTACCTTTGGCGGTCGGCTATGCTTGGTTTATGGAATTTTTTACAATGGTACAATATGTGTGCTTCCTTGTACATTATACAGGCTTGTATGCCTTGTTTTGGTTTGGTGGATTGGCGTAAAGTCCGTATGTTGGTTTGGACCTGGTGGTGTATTGCATAGCATGATGCGGTTTGGAAGTGTTCTGTGTACTTCTTGTATTTTCACTAATAGCTTCAAGTGTTCTGAAGCGCCTTTCCAAAAATTCCATAAACTTTTTATATGATGGAAATTCGCTTGTATTGCTTATTTCCTGTTCCCATAAGTAATGAGTTTCCGAGGGAAGTTTTTTCACCCAAAATGTGTATTACTATTAAATCCCATTGTGCAATGGGTATTTTGAGTGCCTTAAGTTCGTGTAGGCTTTCTTCTGTTGTAGTCAGAAAATTTTTGATATTTATGTGAGATTCCACTTTAATGGGTGGTTGATTTAGAAAATTCGATAATTGAGTGGAAGCTAATACGCGTTTGTTGTCGTATCGTTGGATAAGTAAGTCCCATGCTTTTCTCATAGTTGGGAATCTGCGATGTCGAATTGTCGCAGAAGTCGTTCTGCCTCACCAGTAACACTGGTTTTGAGGTAATGTAATTTTTGTATATTAGGTACAGAGTAGTCCTCATGTATTAGTGATTCGAATAAATCGTAGAAGGTTCTCCAAGATTTGTAACTACCATCAAATATAGGAATATTGATTCTAGGCAACTGTATGTCAGCCCTGTGATGATATTTAGTTTCACGTTTTTCTACCTTTGGAGTTGCAGTAAGTCCATCATTGAGCTCGCCAAGAAACTCAATGTATGTGATTTGGGTGACATCGAATGTGTTTCTGTGATGAATGAGTCATCATTTGACTCTAATTCTTCACAAATCACGAGATCATTCTCTGCGAATTCAATCCAGTAATCTTTTAAAATACCGATTACTGTCTGAATGTGACCAGAAGTTGTTTTGATTAGGTTCTCATTGCGTGACCTTTGCCCTTCTATTTTTGCTTTAAGGGCAATTTGTCGTTTTATTAATTTTTCTATCTTAATCATCTCGCTGCTATAAACACTTTTCAAAACTGAATGATTGATCTATTTTATCTGGCTCAAAGGACCATGTACAAACTTTTGGTTTGTCTAAACTAATAACAGGGGTGCCAGAACCTTTGGGTAGGATTAGCTTGGTAGTATCAGCTTAATATACTGTACTTGAAAATGAACGTTACTGTAGTTCAGTAATATATATATAAATATAATAAGTCTTATTGCAATTTATTATATTTATATGTGTGTTCCTGGTGGTGTTGTCACAGTCGCAAGTTAATGCGTTACGACTGTGGGGCTAAGACTGGCAACTTAATGTGTTGCTCTAGTCTGTGATCAGAAGTGACTGACAAAAATCCCTTTGCTTCACAGGCCTTTTATAGTAAACAGGTGGCCGGGAATGCCTGCTTTGATTTGTACATTCCCAGCAAGTTATTGAGAATGCCTGCTCTGATTTGTTGAAGCAAAGTGATTTAATTTTAGTGTGCGTTCGCACAATCTCCCGCCTCCAAATAATTCCTACTTACGTAATTTGTGAATCACCGTTAATGTTCCTCGCTTTGTTACCAAAAACTTGATATGATGCCCCGGACCAAGAGAATGTAGATAGTACTTCCTTGCTTGTGTGCGTTCGGACACAAATGCCACCACGTTATTTCGCGATTTTATTTTATTTCTGACATCAGTTGTTGCGAGCGTGGCCTTAGTTCGTTATTTAAAACACAATATTTCAGATATCATTAACAAGTTCTTTCTTTTATTTAACTTCACTATTTACTTTTATAACGTTTACAAACAATTATCTAGTCAACTCTTTATAGTCACCGCTAGTACTGTACTTCTAATTATCGCAATAGTTTACTTCGTTCATTTCACTGTCTGAAATAAGACTGCCTCCTGGATGTGAGTAGCGCCGTAATTATACTCAACAAATTATCCTAGAATCTTCCTGAATATTACGTTTTCCAACCCCAGTTTACTAGGATTTCACTAACCTAAAGTTGTCTCCATTTCCAATAGATGTCGTTTGTAACACTTTGTGGCGCGTAACAATATGTTGACCATACTCAGATTAACAACTAGCCCGCTAAAAAAAAACCAAAATCGATAACTAATCTAAAGGAAATTATGGTAAGATTAAACTAACAAATGCATAATTTCTAATAATCTAATCTAAATATCCCAAAACCCAAATAAACCCTAAAATAGCCTAACCATAACATAATAGCGATGATAAAATCTAAAAACTAAAATAACATGATGGTAGTCATACCACGATTCTATCCAAATTCCTACATAGCTAGCTGAGCTAGACTGGAGATAACTACTAATGACTATACTAGCTGCAAAAGCTCGGATGTAGTAACTATAATCCAAGGCAATACTACTCACGATAATCGCTAAGGCAAGGAGTTTTATGAAAGTAATCATAAAGCAACTACCAATGTACCCAGGATAGCCTAAACATATCTATGCGATATACTAACTACATTTAGCAGAAGAAAACATATACTAAGATAAATGCAAGACTAGATATACAAAAAAAAAAGAAAAAAATATATATACATCGTGTTCCGTAAATGTCTTTAATTCTTTAAGGGGATGAAAGTAGAGGTCATTTGGGTCAATAAAGTCTAGATACTTTTATATCGAACTCCGCTGGGTTTTCGAGTAAATTGATAATATCGATTTTCGAGATTTTGCATACCTCTTCAGAGTAATTTCGTTATAAGTTCTATTACAATTAATGGCTTGTGACGCTCAAACCTTTATTTAAGAATGTATAATAAATTATAATTATGCCTTCAATTATTAAAAAAAAAAATCTTTTTTTTTGGAGTATTTTTTATTTCACCAAAATTTGTGTCGCGCTTCAGTGTACATTTATTCGAAATATCACCATTGCACGAACTTGGAAAAACTATGAAAAAATTTGCGCATTATGTCCCCTTTCCAAAATGACCTCCGCAAGTGCTATCAACAATAACAATCAAAAGCTATAAGCAAACATTTGGAAGATGTGCCCATCGAGGTAATCTTCAGTTTTTTCGTAGGATTCTATCTCCTCCTACAGTTTTTAAACTACGACAACCACTTATATGTCAGTATACGGGAATCTGAACTGGCTATTAGATAGGGTACTTTTCGATTTCGAATTTCGAAAATGGAGGGGTTAATTTCGAAAAAAACACTTTTTTACCAAACTTGATATTTACGTAGTTTTTGTTATTCTGCATCTTCATTTTTGCGGGAGGGGCAAGCTGCGGGAGGGGCGGGAGTTCAAAGTTTCAACTTTAAGCGACTATATTTGAATAAAAACCACCAAAAATGTCTTTTCGATTTATGAATATAGGACTTACTTGCTAGAGCAATGCTTGGTTGAGAAAATATATCAATCAAATAAATCACTTGAAATTAGGGAAGTTTAACGGAGAACAATAACAAAAAAAAAAGGAGATCACCTTCACCTCGTGTGGGATTCCGTTCCAAGATCACCGTCCCGGCATTGCATCGATCACTCCAAGTCGGATACCAATCTAGAGGATACTCAACAGCTATCCTCCCGTCAGAGTGATCGAAGCAGCTCTAAACGGAGCCATGGGAGCGGAGCGCCACGCAGGCGCGAAGAGGTCAAAATCAGAATCATGCGAACCGCCAGGCTGCATTATCCCAACAAGGACAAGGTCAAGATGGATGAACGTCGTTCATCAACTTGTTGGGATGTAACAGACGTATGAGTCGTCAGACCGGCCTGCATCGAGTGGTCGGCTGTTCAGTGGCCGCGAACCGAAACTTCGCTTCCCAGTGGTGCCCGAAAGACCAAAGCCCGCCTATATACCGCTGAAGAGAAGAACACTTCAATGCTAGAAACTGGAAAGTTTCGAAAGCTTGGATAGGAGATAAAATGCCAAGTGGTCATCACCCCGGTGTCCACCAGCCGAAGCTTGGCTTCAAAGGTGGTATACATCGCGCACAAAGCTCGCCGGCCAGCGAAGAGATGAGCTCTTCAACCAGAAAAAAACTTGAGGTTGAAAAAAATTTTGACTTGACCGAAGGCAATTTGCCGCGAAGACCATGGCCGACTGACCTAACCGTGATGCCAAAAGTCGAGGAGATATCATTTAAGTAATGCACTCTACAGAGCAAAAGATCTCTACGTAGACCCAGCACATGTATCCGGCCAGGCAACCCACGTCTGTCCACATACTGTTGTCAACAATATGTAGCATTTGTTTCGCCGACAAGCCAATTTGAAGTGAATGAAATCTCTTGAGTCAGCATCCGAAAAACTTTCATTTTAACATAATGAGGATTTGCATGACAAAAAAAATCTAATAATGATAATAATAATAAGAACTGATTCTAGAAATCGTACTTGCAATTTTGTCAAGGGAAGCTTGACTAAAGACCAAAAGAAAACCGAAGTTTGGGCGCCCTTTGTAAAGCTAATGGGCGACCAGAGAAATCAAAAATTAAAACTTGCAATTGTACTTGATTGATTTATGAGGTTTGGGACCCCTTTCAGGTCCCCCTTACGAAGGCCAAGTCAAGGCCCATTGTTCACCCTCCAGACCCATGAGCGATCGCTCATAGGTCCCGACCGGACGCTCTCATAAATTTAAGTATTGGCTCCCAGCCCTCCTTGCCGGCATCATGCAACTCTTCAAGGAGGTGTGAACCAAGAATTCTGTAGCGTATTCGTGAGAGTGCCGGGCAGTGACATAGAAAATGGGTCCCTGAGAGAGGAATGCCCAGTGAGAATGGACACCAGAGTTTTCAGGGTTGGCTTGTTGAGTTTTAGGAGCTTATTCGTATGATTTAAGTTTGGTGTACCCCACAGTTCCGTTGTTGTTCTACCCGTGGGATCTTCTAACCAAAGGCGACTGTGTTGGCGGTCAGCCCAGCTTGAAATTATTGAGACAAGGTGTTTTGGTGCAATCCCGGCTGTAGAGGCAGGTTCCTCTGAGGCTGCTCCAAGACGAGCAAGTTCGTCTGCCCTTTCATTCCCGCTGATGTTGCTGTGCCCCGGCACCTACTGCACTATCACCGTGTTATACCGAGAAAGATAATTCAGGGTGGTTTTGCACTCCAATACTAATTTGGACGTTATAAAGGGTTTAGACAAAGCTTTGACGCTGCTTGGCTGTCCGAGCAGATGGCTATCTCCTTATTCTCAGTGTCTGAGTTAAGGAGGTGTCTTCTCTTCCCGCATCAAAAATAGCCTGGAAATCTGCCTGGAAAACCGTGGAGTGGTTTTCAAGGTGAATGGAGAACTCAATTTCAGGCTCCTCACAGAAAACTCCCGCTCCTCGGACTTAGAACCATAAGTATATATTATAATTGGGTTTGTCAATGGTTGAAACACGGAATGTGATTCCCATTCTGCCCTGGATGGAATTCTATATTCAAAATTGCTTTCCAGCATGGACCGAGGAGGTAGTCGCTATCTCTGTCATTGCCAGGTGCGATAGACTGCACGAACTCATAAATGGATTCATGTGGTACCCTTGTTCCCCATGAAGCCAGCCGAGGTTAAGATGCAGCCTTAGCGCTGTAGTCGACGCCGTATTTGCACAGGGTGTATATTGAGGATAACCTTCAGAGCCCGGGTGCTAGTCGAAGTCCATTGGTTTCCACCATACCGCTAAACCGTAGGTTAACATGGGTCCAATGACACTAGTATATAACCATAGAATCATCCGCAGTTTGACTCCCCACTTCTTCCCTACTGCTCTACGGCATATTGCGAACACTCTAAGAGCTTTGTTCGCTCTGTCTTCGAGGTGTGGTTTCCAATTTAACTTTTTGTCTAGAATAATACCTAGGTATTTCACCCTGCCCTTTAATTCCAAGCATGTGGAGCCAATCAGGGGCAGGTTTAAACTGGGGATATTCCTTTTCATGGTGAATAGGCATAAGTCAGTTTTCAGTGGATTGATGCTCAGCCCGTAATCCGTGGCCCAGCGCATGACTATTCGGATCGCGCCTTGCACCAATCCACAGAGTATAGGTTCATAACTTCCGGTGACTAAAATTGTCAAGTCGTCCGCGTAACATACTGCTTTGTACCCCATCCGGGAGAGTGTTAGTAGGAGATCGTCCATGATAAGTACCCATAGCAAAGATGACAGAATACCGCCTTGAGGGGTATCCCTGTGAACTTTTTTAACTCTGCTTGCACCGCCAAGATCAGCAAAGACTGTTCTATTGTGCAGCATGTGTGTAATCCAATTTTTTAGAGATTGTGTGAGATCTAGTCCCGTTCGTGAGGGAGGAGAGCCGGTTCAGAGGATAACTCAGTTTTCTATTATTTCAAATATAAAATTTTATTTAATACTTCAAGTATAAATTCATTTACTTAATCTAATATCACAAAATTCATAAAAAATTCAATATAAATTCAATCTAAAACTACCCTACAAACTAATATAATATCCAATAACAAAATTCAAAAATAAAAAAAAATAAATCCAACAATTCAAAAAAAACTTGGCCACGCAGTCCGCCACCGTTGAATTATTTATCCTGAAAAGGAAGAAGAAGCAAAATGTTAGTCTTCTAAAATTTTCTAAAATAAATTCAAAGGGGTGCTACGTCTAAGCACACGGAAGAAAAAAGATTCTAGAGAGTTCATGCACTCAGGTTATCCCTGATCAGAATTATCTTCTGTGGTGATGCGTGAGGGCACACAGAAGTAAAAGGATTTTATAGAAAGTTGAGACACTCAGGTCATCCCTGATCAGAATTATCTTCTGTAATAATAGGGTGCTCAGGTTATCCCTGACCAGAATTATCTTCTGTATGATAGGAAAGCAAATTCAGGTTATCCCTGACCAGAATTATCTTCTGTAATAATAGGATGCTCAGGTTATCCCTGACCAGAATTATCTTCTGTATGATAGGAAAGGAAATTCAGGTTATCCCTGACCAGAATTATCTTCTGTAATAAGGTAGGAAGCACAATTTTTTTTACTCAGATTAGCTCTGATACAGATCAGCTCTGCCAAAAGCATGGTGCCATCTACTGAATTTCATCGGCTTTATATAGCCGCTGTAACCAGTTACGTCTTCTCGCCTCTTGGTGTTGCCCTAGCAACGATTGATGCGATGTCTGAATGTACCACAGACAGATGGCTGACGTAATGTCATTTGCTGTCATTGTTATGAATAAAAAACCTAGGTACATATATGTACCATAGGTAGATATATAAAACCTTAGGGCCTAACAGGCAAAAAGAAAAAAAACAAATAATTAATAAGCCCTATACACCTAGAAACCTAAAATTGGGCATATAAAAGAAAAACCATAAAATATAAAAATTCAATAAACTAATCATGCACAAAACATGATTAGTTTATCGTCCAAAAAGAGTGAAGAAAATTGCATCAGCAATTTTCTTCACATTCCAAACAAGTCATAAAATTTTTCCCATCAAACGACTTGGGAAAAACAAAAGTTTCATTTTACACCCCAAGTCGTTTTACTTTAAAATTTCCACGACAAAATTTTGCCTTCAGCAAAATTTGTCATTTCAACAATTTAATTAAAAAAGAAATCAAAAAGCAAATCGTACCTTCAGTACAAAAATACAACGTGTATGTACATACGTACATACATATTACGAAAAAAGCTTTCGCGATAAGAAACGCGCGCAGCATAATATGTATAGGCGCGTCGCGATTTCAAACGGTGGCTGATTTTTAAAAAGTGTAAGATTACATTTTTGAAGCCATCATTCAACGCGAATAATTCTGGACATGTTTGGACTAGTCCAGAATTGAAAAAGTAAAATTTTCTCAGGATAAGAAAATGCACTTTAGCATTTTCGATCCTGAGCAACGGCTCTTGATCACTATGAATGTGATCAAGAGTTGAGTTGGATTTTTAAATTAGAATACGGCGGTTCGACAAAAAATTACGAAAAGAGTTTTTGACTTTTTAACTGGAGTTGATTTTTTTTAAAGTAGTAGAGTCGAGTTGTTTTTAAAGAAGGAGTTGGATTGAGTCGCTTTTTAGATACAACGGGCGGTCACGGGAGTTCGAAAAAAAGAAAAGCTTGAAGTGTAATAGCAATAGAAAAAAAATCATAACAAGCAAAGCTTAAGGTGTAATAGCAATAGAAAAAAAATCATAAAAAGGAAAGCTTGAAGTGTAATAGCAATAGAAAAAAATCATAAAAAGCAAAGCTCGAAGTGTAATAGCAATAAAAAAAGAAAAATTGTAAGATAACAAGGAAGTGTTTTAGTAATAAAGAAAAGTGGTAGAAACGAGAAAGTTGTTGTTAATACCAACAGTTTGTGCAGCAGACAGTGAGTGCCCGTTTTTGGAATTATAAATATATATCGATATACATACTGGTATACAACAAAACTTGGCGGAGCCGGTAGGTTCAAGGAAGTTTGGTCAAGTTAAAAGATCGTAAACGCTTGAAAAGCCTTGATCCTGCAATAATCTACGGGGAACCTGTGACACTAGCCAAGCTATAAGGTCACGTCACCCCCAACGCTCGGGGTAGATATCATCTATAGGCGCCTCTGCTCCAGGCGAGCAAGCGTTCACCCCAGTGAGTGAAAAAAAAGAAACGAAATCAACAAGGGACCTGGACTCAGTAATGGAAGCTCTTTCCCAGCCGAAAAGAAGTCAGGACCACGGACTCCCAATCAAAACCAACTCCAGAAGGAAGATATCACCGTTCCTGGGTTGAAGGGGATTTCGAAGAAGGCTTTAAGCCACCCTTTCAACCATATCCAGGGGAAGTAAGTAGGCCTAGCCCCCCCCCCCAGCAGCAAACAGAAACACCGGAAAATTATAACTTCGTTCCAGGATTGAAAGGGATCTCGAAGTCGGCAAAAGCCCCCCTTTCAATCTCAGCCAAGGGAATTAAGACGGCAGGAGCCCCCCTAGTAGCAAAAAATATTCCAGAAGGGAATACTGCAATAAGGCTGGAAGCCCCCCTTTTGGACAACGCTGGACGCATATGTCAGAAGGAAACTCGACACCGGCACCTGAGACAGGCACGAGATTAGACTGCATACCTTCATCCGACTCGGAGAAATCCCCAGGTGAAAGTCTCCAACACCTCCGGGAAGGTACAGAAAACGCCCAAGAAGACGACCCAGCACAGCAAGAAGCAACAGGAGTTCGCCTTCGAAGCGGCATCGTTTTAACAGGGCCCACAGTTGTATCTAAAGTAAGTCTAGATAAATTTTTAGATAAGTTATTATGGAAAAATTCAAAAAAGGTACAGAGCGATTCAAACAGGAGCTTATCGAATTCGCCGGGCTTTCACGTTCATTAGGTATAGATAAGACCACAGCCAGTGTACTTGTAAGTGCTGAAGGAGTGGAAAGTGTCAGTGATATTAGTGGTGACGCCTGTGACCAAACAACCGCCGAAAATCTCCTTAGTGGCTGGCTAGAAGTATCCTTCACGGATTCTAGTGCAGAAACCAGCCCTGAAACTCGTCAAAGCACCAGTAGACTACCCTACAAAAGTTTAAATAAAAATATAATCACAATGGTAGATTATGCAAAGGTGGCCAAGCTCACGGCACAACTAGTTCCTCTGTTTTCGGGTGAAAATACCCCACAGCTAGGTCGTGAGCTACAAACATTTATTGGCTGTTGCAAACAGGCCTTATACACTGTTTAAGTGAGGAAGAAAAACCAGCCTTCCTTCATATCTTGCCCACAAGACTTCGTGGCGATGCTTATCAGCTGTTTGCTTCGGACGTTCCAACTACTTTTAGTGAGGTGGAGGAACGTCTGAACAGAAACTATCTACCACGAGAATCATATCAAGAATTGGTCAACAAATTGATCACAATGAGGCAAAACCCGTTGGAAACTCTCACTGCCTTCACAACAAGAGTGAAGCAGTTGCTGATGCTTTGCTACGAGGCAGCGGTACTGAAGTACGGAGCAGTGGCAGCCCCAGCTGTGAAGACACAGTTGGCGGACTTCGCCAAGAATGCCCTCAAAAGTGGAGTGAACAATCCCCACCTATGCCAGTACCTCCTCACTCTGGTAGAAAATGATCTAGAGCAGCTGATACAAAAGGCTTTAGATATGGAAAAGTTACAAGCAGGCACAGTTTTCGTCCAAACGCCGCTAACGCAGCAGCCATATCCAATGGCACCAATAGACCCAAGTCATCGAGTTCGAGCTCTTAGCCGAACTCCCTACAATCAAGCACCACAGCCACCCATGTATGCATCACCACGAGCACAAGAGCCCCGACAGTTTAATCTCCCATACGTATATACTCAACCACTACGCCCGCCATTTCCACGAAGGGATTCTAGACAACCGGATACACAGAATCTGGTACAAAACATCACCTGTAATTTCTGCCAGAAGCGGGGACACACCTACACGGAGTGTTTAAAACGCAAAAACACCCCCTTCTGCACTAACTGTAGAAGTTACTGGCATGACATTCGCGACTGTCGAAACAACCAAACACAGTCTGCAAATCGTTTCACACGGGGATCGCCTAGCAATCCACCACAGTCAGACCCAAGCAATATAAAAGGCCCCAGAGTCTTTAATATAAGACACAAATGTGATTTTTGTGGGCGACGTGGGCACAAGATCGACAAATGTCGACAAAAGCAAAAATGGGAGGATAAAAAACAGGGAAACGACAACGAGTCGACCCAAAACTCCCCGGCTCGACTATAAACCCTACCAGCAATAAAAAAGGGTCTTCTCAGCCGCCCGACTTCAGTGTGCCCACCGCCAGACTTCCTCTAGACATAGGTCTAAATGGTCAGGCCCAGCTAATAGTGGACACCGGCGCTGAGATCAGTATAATAAAGAAAAAAGCTCTCAAATCTCGCGAGCTAATAAACCCCAACAAAAAACTAACGCTTCAAAGCCCCTTTGGCACCGGAAAAACCTTAGGAAGTTTCCAAGGAAACTTCATGCTAAAAAGTAACTTACCTTGCAATTTTCAGGTGGAAAAAAACATACCAGGTATTTCTGACGACGGCTTGCTAGTAAATAATTTCCTAGCCAAAAACTGTAATGTTGAGGGACCCAACAAAGTTCTGCGATTTCCTCGCACGGAAATCAATCCAGAAGAGTTTGCTGTTCCATTAGAAACCGCATCGGACAACCCGTGTTCACAACATACAGTCAACCAAGAGACACTGGTAGAAGATATTAAACCCGACGGGGATACACCTTCTACCCGAAGTGTTCTCAAAGCTTCTCAGTCAGAAGAAGTGGGCTGTGAATTACAAGAACGCGATAAGGGTGACTTGATTACCAAAGATCCGGCCTGTAAGACTGGATAGCATCAGGTGAATTTAAATGAACCTGTGTGCGTCCCAGCAAGGTCTCAGATCATAGTCAAAGTTCCGTTGCAGTTGCAGGAAGAAATGATCAGTCTGTCGAAAGAAATAGACGACGGAGTCTTCATAGCAAACAGTTTACTCTCAGCTGGGCTAAAGGCAGTCCCTATAGGAATCCTCAACACACGCAGTTCACAAGTAGTCCTAGACAGCGTGAACCTAAATCTGGTTCCCATTAAAGACTACACTGTCGTCCCCGTCAAACGAGAGCCAGACAAAAATATTACAACAGCCCATCCTTTGAATCCCATGAGTCGAAATGACGGCAATGCTGAGCATCAAAACATAATTAGATCTAAGATTAAGAAAATAGGGCATAAGAGCCACAGTCAATTAAGCAGTCATAAGAAACTGATCCAAGACGCTTGCGGGTCCCTCATGAAAACCCCAACGTCAGGCGCTGGCCAGCACCCATACGGCCTGCCGGTAGCAACTCCCGCAGATCCATCTGACCCAGCACCTCTCAACTATAAAACAAGTAGGTTAAGATGTAAAATAAGTAATACAAAATCATTAAAGAAGACTAGATTTAAGAATAATAAAAATAGGTCAATAAGCGCTGAACAGACGGCCACCCTACAACACATAAAATACTTGTTCCCAAACGATGTCGAACAAGAAGACACCAGTATTCAGCCCCGCTTCACCAGATTAGAGCAAGAACTCAGTTTGGATGAAACTTTAAATTCTGAGGAAAAAGCATCAATAACAAATCTCTGCTACGAATATGATGACATATTCTTTTTAAAAGGTGACAGGCTTATACATACCAATGCCATCACCCATGACATCCCTCTGGTGCAAGACCAAGCACCTATTAACCAAAAGATGTACCGATTACCAGAGACACAGCGAAATGTCATCAATGAGCAACTCAGAGAAATGCTGGACAACGACATTGTCCAGCCCAGCAAAAGCCCATGGAACTCGCCACTGCTAGTCGTCCCCAAAAAAGCGGGACCAGATGGTGAGAAAAAATGGCGCGTCGTCGTTGATTTCCGTAAGTTGAACGAAAAAACGATTGGCGACGCCTTCGCGCTACCGCGGATTGAGGATATCCTCGATAAACTGGGCCATTCAAGATACTTCACCACCCTAGACCTAGCCAATGGCTATCATCAGGTACTCGTCGAAGGATCGAGCAAAAACGGCTTTTAGTACCAACTACGGGCATTATGAATTCAAACGCATGCCGTTCGGGCTCAAAGGAGCCCCGGCCACATTTCAGCGTTTAATGAATTTCATATTAACTGGCCTACAAGGCCTAGAATATTTCGTCTACTTAGATGACATCGTCATCTATGGAAAAAGTCTGGCAGACCACAACGAAAAGCTTCGAAAAGTCTTTGACAGGTTAAGAGAAAATAACCTGAAAGTTCAACCTGAGAAATGTCAATTTCTCAGGCGCGAGGTAGTGTATTTAGGACACAAATGTTCTAACCAAGGAGCACTACCTGACCCTAGCAAAACGGCATGCGTCCACACTTTCCCCATCCCTAAGACAGTAAGGCAAGTGCAATCATTTTTGGGCCCTGCCAATTACTACAGAAAATGCATACCCGATTTTTCGAAAACAGTACGTCCTCTAACAAACTTACTCCGAAAGGATGTAAAGTTTAAGTGGTCTGAGAAATGCCAAGAGGCATTTCAGAGCATTAAGAACGCTTTAATTTCCCCTCCACTCTTAATATATCCCGATTTTTCAAAACCCTTTAACGTTACCACCGACGCCAGCAGCGAGGCTCTTGGAGCAGTTCTCTCTCAAGGAGAGGTAGGAAGTGACCAGCCAATTGCCTACGCCAGCCGTACCCTGAACAAAGCCGAACGTAACTATTCCACGATTGAGAAAGAGTTACTGGCTATAGCTTGGGCGACTAAAAATTTCAGGTGTTATCTGCAAGGCCGAGAATTCACGGTCTATACAGATCACAAACCACTCAAGGGAGTCTTCAATGTTAAGGACCCCACATCCCATCTGGTGAGATTTCACCGTAAACTTTCCGAGTTCAATAATAAAATTGAGTATAAGCCCGGAAAGTACAACACGAATGCCGACGCTTTAAGCCGCATTCCACGAGATAGTAACAAATACAAGGAAACTGCAACCTTCACAGTGGAAGCTATAGTCCACCACCAAATGGACTCGGATATAGAGTAGGAAAAACACTCATCGGACCTTAAGGAGTGTCTGCAATGCAATGCAGTAACAAGAGCCCAGACACGAAACATTCAGGAAAGTGGAACAAATCCAGACAGCCAGGCCAAACCCATAGAGTAAAAAGAACAAACTCATCATCCAGAAGATGCCAGAGACTTTGACAGTCCACCAAGTGCCAATCCACAAATTATAGACGAAGCACGTGCCCCTGAAGTAATCACAAGCCCAGAGGAGATTCAATTAATCTTAAAAGATTATCATGATTCTCTCTTTGGCGACCATCAGGGAGTGATAAAAACCTATAAACGGATTCGAAGAAAGTACTGGTGGAGGCACATGCTTAGTGACATCAAAAAGCACATTAAGCGGTGTGCCAAATGTCAAACCATGAAGGCCTCACCTCAGTATAAAATGCCGATGGTGATTACAGACGAAGCGGAAAACCATTCGACAAAATCTATCTAGATATAGTCGGCCCACTAGAGGAAACTGAATCTGGAAACAAATACATACTAACGTTTCAGGATAACCTCACGAAGTTCGTAGATTGGTATGCCATACAAAATGGGGAAGCTATAACGGTAGCGCAAATTTTCTTCGACGAAATCGTCACGCGCTACCGCATTCCCAAAAGAATAGTCACCGATCAGGGAAGTAATTTCCTGAGTGACCTATTCAAAAAGGTATGCAAACTCCTCAGGATAAATAAGCTGCAGACTTCAGCTTACCATCCCCAATCAAATGGAGCACTCGAACGTGCACATAGACCATTGATTGAATATCTACGCACTATAGTGGACGAAAATCCCAGCTCATGGGATAGTTATCTGCGAACCGCTGATTTCGTGTACAACAACAGTGTACATGAAGGGACAAAATTAACTCCCATCGACTGCCTCTACGGCTTTACAGCGGACGTTCCGTCCAACTTAAGGCGAGACCCTGAACCCGTGTATAACCACGAGAGCTACTACCATATTCTCAGGTATAAGCTTCAAAAGTCTTACACCATGGCACGGGAAAATCTGCTAATGAGTAAACAACGATCGAAAAATTACTATGACAAAGCTGTACGTCCCCTGACATTTCACAGAGGAGACAAGGTTCTACTCAAGAGCGAGAGTTGTAAACATAAGCTCTCCCAGATTTGGGTAGGACCCTACACGGTAACCGATATCCCTAACACTGTAAACACCACAATAAAAATTCGTAAACGAGAGGTCACGGTACATAACAACCGTCTAAAACCTTTCTACGAATAACATGGTGTCAATATAATTTAAGTAATTCAAAGATACATACATAATAGTATGTAAGCTACAAGTCAACAAAAAACCCATTTTAATACCCTATCATATCCTCTCCTAGATAACAATGCAGTCAATAATTTTCTACGGACTGTTCCTGACCACGATAGGAGTCCGCGCTGAGGAACCTTATTCAATCACTCCCCTAAATAATACGGGAGTACTATTTGAGGATCTTGGAAGCCTATCAGTTTACCACGACACTTGGAGCATCATCACGGAGTTAGATCTGGCCGAGTTGGAAAATCAGACGCGACTAGCAGAACGAGCGGAACACTACATACACCAATTGTGTGGAAATGGGTCTTCTATACAGGACCATTGTACGCTACAGACAAAACATATACACGCCCTGATGGAAAATATCAATAGGCGTACCAGTGTTATTAGGGAAGCTGTGCCCAAATCGCGCAAGCCCCGATCCATCTTCGATGGAATTGGAAATGCGATGCATTATCTTTTCGGTACCATGGATAGTGGAAACGAACAAGAGGTATACAGCCGACTAAGCAAATTAGAGGTAAATACTCAAACCTTAGCTGATCTGGAAAAACAACAGATCAGCGTAATAAAAACCACGTTTGAACAAATTCAAAAACCCCTATCTTCCCTGTCTGAACGACAGGGTCAGATAACCAACCAGATTAACAATCTGCGGAACACAACAGACGAGTTGATAGCCCACCAAATAAGACAAGAGATCGTCTCTAGTCTGACACTACAAATGATAGAGTTGGAATTTAGACAACAAGCTCTACTGGACATAATAGTGTCCAGTAGAAATAATCAAATTCATCCACTTTTAATTTCCCCAAATCATTTGCTAGAGATTTATCACAAATCTCACTCCACTTGTCCCAATCTGCAAGACTGCTTATCAGTCCTGTATCAAACAGCCGCAATCAGGACCCATTTATTACAGGAATAATTGGTGATTCGAATCACACTTCCCATTTTCAATATACCCAAGATGAAAATCCAACAGATTAAATGTTTTCCCATACGGGTGGATTCAAACCACTCATTAATACCTGATATCGAATTTTCCCATGTGGCAAGTCAAATACAGACCCAGGAGTTTCTGCTGCTGAAGCCAGAAAACCGGAGATCTTTCAAAAAAATTTCGAAGGGAATCGATGAGGATACGTGGGTTGGTAAGCTAAATACCCCACTCACCAAGGCTACAAAAACAGATGAATGTGTTATTAAACTTTTATTCAATCCACTGGGCGAACACCCACAGTGTAGCATCAGAGCTCAAATTCCCCCAAGAGATACAATAATTAAGCTCAATAGACCAAATTCGTGGCTGTACTCCTTAACCGATACTACTATAGTACATATAACTTGTACTCAACAGTTACTCACTCATCGTCTCGCAGGACAAGGAATCATGACAATCAACGAACCATGTTCCTTGCAGATAGGGTCTCACACTCTGTATTACGAAGCAGAAAATCTACATCCGCTAAAAGTTTTCCAACCAACCTACTTCCCAGGCGCAAACGAATCGCAAGAGGAATTGGCAGAATATATGTCCAAGATATCTGCTCCTAAAAACCTTGATAAACAACCAACGTTACTCCTCGGAGATGATACAAACTAACGTATCCACCTATGTAGATACAAAATCTCTAGACGAAATCCGTACCAAAGTGCACAGCATTCACTTTGGACCAAAGGCCAAGATTCCTCATATACTCTCTATTACATCCCTATCAATGACAGGACTCTTGTTGCTACTTATATCAGTGGTGGCATTACCAAAATATATCGTCCCGGCATTCATGGCATGGAATGCTAAACGCAGACAACAGCCCACAGCTGAAAACGTTCCCATGGAACCGGTTTACGCAACACCCCAAGAAAAATTAAAACGTACTCAAAGTCTCCACAGAGCGAGATCTATATAAGTAGTATAATCAAAAAGATCTATACTCCTTGGTTGGCCCCGTCTCATTCTCCTGTGACAAGCACAGTCCCTATCCTTTTACTACACTGGCTGATAGAAAATAAGTGAAATAAAAACTAGACATTAAGAGAAAGGAAATATAATTCAAAAGAAAACACAATTCGGAAGTTCTCAACAAGATAGATTAAAAGCTCTAGGAATTAAGAAATTAGAAGAACGAAAGGCATAATAGAGTAGAATTAAAACAACTATATAACCAATTAAGATATAAGCAAAATTTAATTACACAAAAAAATAAATAGTAACATTAAGCAATACAAAAAATAATTATTTAGCAAATAAGTTATTAAAATACAATAACATAAATAACGAGGCTAAATAGATATAAAATGAAAAGTTAAGGTACTAACATTATAAATAGAAAAATAGTAAATAAATATAATACAATAAAGAAACAAAAAATAAGACAACCGAGAAAAAATTAAAAGGCGTTAGATATGCAAAAAAAAACAATAAAGGAAAAAGAAAATATGCTTTAAAAGTAGATATAAATAAATAAATAAATAAATAAGTAAGTAGAGCTAGATACCATACCACCATACACCATTAGAATTAGTGAATACCTAGCCAAATATATATATACATTACACATTCCTGTAAAAGCGACCAAAAATTATAAGTAAATTTTGGTAAATCAAGAGCAAAGATCCAACCAAAAAAGAAGCCACCAAGAACGCACCGCAAGACAACGAAAACCTTGCCAAAAAATTAAGAAATAAATCGACCATGCAAAATTGATAGTACATGAGAATAAAAATTTAACCAGTAGTTCCTAAGAATAAAATTAATAAGATCAAGTTGACAATAACCAAGTAATAATAATTATAGATAATAAAATAAGATACTAAATAAGATGAAACACAAAAACAAAACAAAAAGAGACCAAACCAACAATTTGAATAAAAAACCTAAATTAGTCAACATGTTTTTACCAAACCCTTAGTATAAATGGAAAATGAAGTATAACTCCCTAGAATTCCAGGCATTACCTAGAATAAAAAAAGCACATAAGGAAACAACGTTGAAGTATTTAGGCAACGTAGAGTAAGCAAATATTTAGTCTCTAGCATAAGTTAAGTCGAACAACAAACGATAATCCATCAACACCGAAACCGCCATACAAGAAAGCTCAACACCCTGCCCAGAACCCCGAGAATCATTTTGCCAACCCAGATATAACCAAATACCTGAAAAAAAAACAAAAACAACAACTACAAAATAAACAGAGTACATAGGTCACAAAACTTTATTAAAATAAAACCTACAAAACTAGTGAAATTAAGCAAGCTTTGGAAAAGCAAAAAAATATATATACTCTTAAAACTAGAATTTGACAAAGAAAAAAAAAACTATCGGAGATTCCTAGGGAATGTCCCGGGCCATCCACAAACCTAAAATGAAAAAAAAAATTTTTGAAATCACATCTGCAAATAACTTACATGAAGTATACTCCATACAATTAGGGCTGGTTGACTCTTAGGCTAGTCCACACTCAGCATCCCAATCCTCTTCACCAACAGCATCGAACTCCGCAGCTGGGAGGTCCCAATCCTCGCCTGACTCCACGGCTGACGCATTCAGCTCTCCATGGGCAGGCTCGTCCAAATTCTCCTCGAGAAAAGGACTAGATGCTACAACCGGAGGACCCCAGCCGGCCACAGGGGTGGAGGTATCCAAAGCTGCCACGTCGTCCTCGTGCACCATGTATAATGGATGCGCCCTGCACGTCAGGCAGCAACACCAGCCGACCTCCCCAGATAGAACCATCGTCGCCCATAAAAGGAAAAAAAAGAAGAAAATAAAGCAAAATATTCGTTTTTCAAAATAATAATCAAAACTTACCCAAAGTTATCCAAGAGGCCCCGCCATGGGGAGACAAACACAGCTCCGCCCTGTGGAAACTATCCACCTCGGCTGGAGCAGACCAAATACACATATCTGGGCGACCTTCCATCCGCAGCAGAATACGGATTAAGCCCCGCCATCAGGAGGCCACACTCTGCACAGATATGCTTATCACCCTCACACAGTGGGGCCTGTAGCAAACGTATGGAGCACGCGGACTTAATACTTCTCCAAATTGCATAATGAAACTATAAATTACTCCGGTCGCGCAACCCAATTTAAAGGGCAAAACAGCTAACGTTGGAAAAAAAGTTGCTGAAATGCACCTTGTATGTGTTGTGCCCTTATCTCGGAGAATCCCACGCAACCGCAGTAGCAAAAGTAGTTTTTTTCCATCCTTTAAAGCACACAAAATAAGCTTCATATCACACAAGTTGCAATTTGTGCATTATGTGTGTAGCTACAAAAACACAAATCTCAAACATTTTTTTTTCTCTATTTTCGAAGCCGGTGCAAGATGCATTTTAATGTATCACACGCTATGGACCCATGGCATTCTTTTTATTTTTTTAATTACTACGATATCAAATTCACCCCAAATCTACGTGCACCAAGAATTTTTTTTTATTTTTTTTTTATTTTACAGATATCAAATTCATTTTAAATTCAATTCAATACCCCATACAAAATATACACCCACTCAATCCCCTTGAGAATTATTCCTCTTCAAAGAATAATTCTCTTTTTCGCGGGGGGAAGGAATGTTATGTATAAAAAACCTAGGTACATATATGTACCATCGGTAGGTATATAAAACCTTAGGGCCTAACAGGTAAAAAGAAAAAAAAACAAATAATTAATAAGCCCTATATACCTAGAAACCTAAAATTGGGCATATAAAAGAAAAACCATAAAATATAAAAATTCAATAAACTAATCATGCACAAAACATGATTAGTTTATCGTCCAAAAAGGGTGAAGAAAATTGCATCAGCAATTTTCTTCACATTCCAAACAAGTCATAAAATTTTTCCCATCAAACGACTTGGGAAAAACAAAAGTTTCATTTTACACCCCAAGTCGTTTTACTTTAAAATTTCCACGACAAAATTTTGCCTTCAGCAAAATTTGTCATTTCAACAATTTAATTAAAAAAGAAATCAAAAAGCAAATCGTACCTTCAGTACAAAAATACAACGTGTATGTACATACGTACATACATATTACGAAAAAAGCTTTCGCGATAAGAAAAGCGCGCAGCATAAATGCATTGTATGTATAGGCGCGTCGCGATTTCCAACGGGTGGCTGATGTTTTAAAAAGTGTAAGATTACATTTTTGAAGCCATCATTCAACGCGAATAATTCTGGACATGTTTGAACAAGTCCAGAATTGAAAAAGTAAAATTTTCTCAAGATAAGAAAATGCAATTTAGCATTTTCGATCCTGAACAACGGCTCTTGATCACGATGAATGTGATCAAGAGTTGAGTTGGATTTTTAAATTAGAATACGGCGGTTCGACAAAAAATTGCGAAAAGAGTTTTTGACTTTTTAACTGGAGTTGATTTTTTTTAAAGTAGTAGAGTCGAGTTGTTTTTAAAGAAGGAGTTGGATTGAGTCGCTTTTTAGATACAACGGACGGTCACGGGAGTTCGAAAAAAAGAAAAGCTTGAAGTGTAATAGCAATAGAAAAAAAATCATAACAAGCAAAGCTTAAGGTGTAATAGCAATAGAAAAAAAATCATAAAAAGAAAAGCTTGAAGTGTAATAGCAATAGAAAAAAATCATAAAAAGCAAAGCTCGAAGTGTAATAGCAATAAAAAAAGAAAAATTGTAAGATAACAAGGAAGTGTTTTAGTAATAAAGAAAAGTGGTAGAAACGAAAAAGTTGTTGTTAATACCAACAGTTTGTGCAGCAGACAGTGAGTGCCCGTTTTTGGAATTATAAATATATATCGATATACATACTGGTATACAACATCATCACAAAATGTAAATATTAGGAGGTAAGTATGCTTTGCTGCATTTTTATATTTATTAATCAATTTTGATTGTTTCTAAGTGGATTTTTGATTACTTTCTCATTTTAGATCAAATGGTGGCCACATTTTATGCAGGTTGGATTGAACACCTTGTTTAGATAAGTATTCTATTATTTTTATGTAATTTGATTTGAATGATACTTTGTGTTCTTTTTTTGTATATTTTAGGTAGATTGAACGTGAAGCTGGGAGTACATCGAGGGATTAGGATTATATTTGTGTGTGAGGACTGAACATCCTCCCTCCCGCCTCAAAAAAATAATAAATTCACAAAATGTATAACAACTTACTGAGTTTTGCTTGAAGAAGTGGAGTCTGTCTCTTTTCGCTTCATTTTTAGATCGATTCCACCTGGCAGAGTGATTTTGAAGAATGTTTTTGCTTCACGAATCTCATCCCATGGTACATCTGATGTTTGTAGTAGTTCTATGATGTCAGGGGTATTCCATAGCTGCTTCAGGAGGTCAGCCGGTATTTTGTTTGGAGTGCGAGTTGCACTAGGAGTTTGTACAGCTGTCATAATTGGTGTAATGTTTGTAAGTAGTCTCGTGACCATTTTTTCCAAAAGTTATGAGAGAGGGATTGGATGTACTGCCTTCTCTTGAGAGGATGTTGTTGCGGGTTAAGTGGGGAAGGTTCTACTATGGTGAGATTATGACTACCAGTGAGGAAATGTCCGGGAGTGAGGATATTGTAATCGGTGGGATCATTGGACAAAGAAGAAAGGGGTCTTGCGTTTAAACATGCCTCTATTTGAACTAAAATTGTATATAGTTCTTCGTATGTGAGTTTTGCATCGTTGATTGTTTTGTAGAGATGGCGTTTGGTGGATTTTACACCAGATTCCCATAAGCGTCCAAAGTGAGGTGCTGCAGAAGTGTTGAAGTGCCAAGTTATGCCTTGGTTGGCAAACTCGCTGGCTAATTTTCTTTCAATTGTTCTGATAGATTTCTCTAAGTCTGATTGTAGAATTCGATTTGCTCCTACGAAATTCGTTCCTTGGTCTGAGTAGATGTGTGAGCAAAGGCCTCTCCATGCAACAAATCGCTTAAGAGTGGCTAGAAAGGCTGGTGTAGATAAGTCAGAGACAAGCTCTATGTGTATGGCCTTAGTGGTCAAGCAAACGAATAGACATATATATGCTTTAGTAGTTTTCGCTCCTCTTAGTGTAGATGTTTTCATATCAAGCGGGCCTGCATAATCTACCCCAGTATGTTGAAAAGGCAAAGATGTGTTGACTCTAGGAGCGGGTAGAGAACTCATTAATTGAGTACTAGGTCGTGCATTGAATCGAAAACAGTCGACACATTTGTGGATGCGATGTCTAATTGTATTGCGGGCATTTAGTAACCAATAATGATTTCTCATAGTACTTAATATTAGTTGGGTGCCTCCGTGTAGAGTATAATGATGTATATGGTCTATAAAAATATTGGTTATGTGATGATTATTGGGAAGGTTTATAGGGTGGTCGTAATTCAACTGAGAATTTGTGAGACGACCTGCAACTCGTAACATATTTTCAGAGTCAAGTTTGGGATGTCTTGAATTGCCTGTAATTGATTTTTTAAATAATTCCATTCTCTTGATATTTCTGTGGATACAATGTCATCCCAATCGCATTTTGAGAGCCAAAGTTTCTGAATTAAGATCTTTACCGTGATTATGGATGGAGCCAGCCATCCTAATGGATCGAAGAGAGATGAGACTTCTGATAATATTATTCTCTTTGTATATGTGGCTTTTGGCTCAGGAATGTTAGCTTTGAATGAAAAGCAGTCTGTGGTTGGATACCAATGGATGCCAAGAGTTTTTATGGACTCGTGTTCTGAAAATTCTAGGTTCGCTTTCAACTCTCGATGATTTAATGGTATATTAGTTAAGAGATCATAATGGTTGGCAGTCTATTTGCGCAGGTTGAATGTTCCTTTTGCTAAAACTTCAATGAGTTCATGTTGTAGTTGTTCTGCCTCATTCAAAGTATGTGCTCCTGAGACCAAATCATCAACGTAGAAGTCTCTCATAATGCTCTTAGCTGCTTGCAGATAATTACTTGCTTCGTCCTTTGCTAGTTGCTGTAGAGTTCTGATGGCAAGATATGGTGCTGGTGTAGTTCCAAATATGACCGTAGTCAGAATATAATCTTTTAATTTTTTATTTGGACTGTCTCTCCAGATTATTCTCTGATAATTCTGGTGTTGTGACGTCATTTGAATCATTCTGTACATTTTTTCTATGTCTGCTGTAAATGCAAACTTGTACAGGCGCCATCTCAGTAGGGTGGTCCATAGCGTTGGCTGGATTGTAGGTCCAACTAGTAACTGCTCGTTTAATGATTTTCCATTTGATGTGCGAGCTGAGGCATTAAAAACAGCCCGGAGTTTTGTTGTGGTACTCTCATTGAGCACCGCATGATGTGGGAGATAATAGAAAGTGGTGTTATCATGTGAAATACTTTCTGTTGGTGTAGGTGAGATAGGCCTCATGTGGCCAAGATGAACGTATTCATCTATGCACTCCTTGTATAGTTTGTGCATTGTGGGATTGTTGGATAATTTTTTCTCTAGTTAAAAAAATTGTTTGACGGCCATGTTTCTGGACTGTCCAAGTTCGGGTGAATCTTTGGTCTTGAAAGGTAAGTTTACTTCATATTTGCCAGAGGGTAATCGCTTAGTTGTCTCTTGATAGAGTTGTTCGCAGAGTTGGTCTTCTGGTGATAGTTTTGGTTGGGTGCTACATTCCTCGAGCTCCCAAAATTTTCTTAATTCATCGTCCAACGTAGTGTTTATGGTGGTGTGGGTGGATAGCATGGGGGTGATAGTGCTTTTCGCTTCTGGTACTGCTCCAACCAGAATCCAGCACAATTCTGTGTTTTGGGCTGTGGGTGTATTGCTAGAGGACCATGCCATTTTTAATAATGGCGGCGTAAACTTCTGCTCCAAGAAGAATATCAATCTCTCCCGGAATCGAGAATGTGGGATCCGCTAATGGGAGATTGTTAATGTGTCTCCAATTTGACACGTTAATCGTATTAGTAGGTAGCAAGTCTGTGATTTTTTTTATCACGAGCATATTGCTTGTAATTTTGAACTTGGTATGTAATGATTGAATGATGACAGTTGTTTGCTTAACAGCTGTATTGGTGGGCGTTATACCAAGTCCAATTAATTGATGGGTAGCTGGGAGTCATTTAAGCTGTAGTCGCTTAAAGGCTCTTTCAGTTAAAATGGAAACTTGAGATCCAGAATCGATCAGTGCCCTAAACACTATTGTGATTCCAGATAGTGATGTGACATTTATCAGAGCTGTAGAAGTAGCGCTCTCTTTATATTAGATGTTAGAAAGTTTTGAACTTGTTGCTCATTATTTCTGTCGGCGGGTGAGTATTGCTTTGTTTCCATGTTGGAATTTTGGGTGAGCTGATTGGGTGATTTACTTTCGTAATGGAGCAGTGTATTGTGATTTCTGTTACAATGATAACATCTTTTTTTGCTTGTACAATTTGATGTTGTATGGTTAGGTGATAAGCAATTCTTGCATAAATGCTTATTTGAGGCAGCTTCTTGTCGCTGTTGGGTGGTCAGAGTTCGGAATGTTGGACAGTGAAAAATTATATGGTCCTTTTTGCAGTGGCTGCAATTTGTTTTATTAGGTGGGGGCGCTGGATTCTTAGATTTGTTTAAGAGTCCATACGTTGTTCTAGGTGAGAAAGGTTTTCTCTGTGTCATATTTGACGAAATATTTTTTTTTCCTATCATTTCTAGAGTTCTGTAGCGAGACTCTAGAAATTTTGTGAGTGTCTTTAATTCTGGTAATTCAGTGCTATTATGTAAGCTCTGTTCCCACAGTTGATGAGTGTCTGGGTGCAATTTCTGCACTGTTAAATATATATGGATCCCAATTATCAGTTACTATTTCTAAATTTTGTAGTGCTAATAAAGCCTCGGTTATGTTATCTAATTTAATATTGTCGGCACTGTCATGGTTTATGTTCGGGAGAGACAATAATTTTTTTAACTGTACATTGACGAGAATTCGTTTGTTTGAGTAGCGTTCCTTTAGGAGTTCCCAAGCTGGTTTATAATTTGCGTCGCATATTTCGTAATGCCTGAACAATTTTTCAGCTTCTCCTATTAAATTCGTTTTAGAAAATATAATTTGTCAACGTCTCTTAAATTATTGTTTTTATGAATAACCGAATAAAATAAATCGTGGAATGAAATCCACGTAGAGTATTCTCCATTGAAGGTGGGAAGTTTAATTCTGGGGAGTCTTTCATTATTACATAAATTTGTGCTAGCATGTGATGTCTGAGTCTGAGGAGGATTGTTGACAGGCGTTGGTGTTAGTTTGTCTATATCCTCTTCCATGCTTGCTGCTTTTTCAATATAATACTCCTGTGCATCACTAAATGTCTCTTTCGTGAAATATTCTAATTTGCGATCTTCCTTTGTCGCTCTCTTTTGAATTACCCTATGCCGTGTTTGGAATTCTTTCCAATATTCGGTGAACGTTTGTAGGCGTTTTTCTGTCGATTTGACAGTTTTCTTTTTACCGTCTCTTTGATGCCTTTTAAAGAGGTCTTCCATTAAGTCTTTGACCTCTTTTTGAGACTCAAACAACTCTAATACTGAGCTAATGGTTTCGTCCCCGGCGTCAGATATACTGCCTTCATCATCTGTAGGCATTTCGTATAGAGAGGCTTGAATCACGTGATAGTATTAAGCAATGTATTCAATTTTATATTTGATTCAACTGAGTTATCCGGTTTTGTAGGACCAATGTAAGATCTAGTCTCGTTCGTGAGGGAGGAGTGCCGGTTCAGAGGATAACTCAGTTTTCTATTATTTCAAATATAAAATTTTATTTAATACTTCAAGGATAAATTCATTTACTTAATCTAATATCACAAAATTCATAAAAAATTCAATATAAATTCAATCTAAAACTACCCTACAAACTAATATAAAATACAATAACAAAATTCAAAAATAACAAAAAAATAACTCCAACAATTCAAAAAAAACTTGGCCACGCAGTTCGCCACCCTTGAATTATTTATCCTGAAAAGGAAGAAGAAGCAAAATGTTAGTCTTCTAAAATTTTCTAAAATAAATTCAAAGGGGTGCTACGTCTAAGCACACGGAAGAAAAAAGATTCTAGAGAGTTCAAGCACTCAGGTTATCCCTGATCAGAATTATCTTCTGTGGTGATGCGTGAGGGCACACAGAAGTAAAAGGATTTTATAGAAAGTTGAGGCACTCAGGTTATCCCTGATCAGAATTATCTTCTGTAATAATAGGGTGCTCAGGTTATCCCTGACCAGAATTATCTTCTGTATGATAGGAAAGCAAATTCAGGTTATCCCTGATCAGAATTATCTTCTGTAATAATAGGGTGCTCAGGTTATCCCTGACCAGAATTATCTTCTGTATGATAGGAAAGGAAATTCAGGTTATCCCTGACCAGAATTATCTACTGTAATAAGGTAGGAAGCTCAATCCTTTTTACTCAGATTAGCTCTGATACAGATCAACTCTGCCAAAAGAATGGTGCCATCTACTGAATTTCATCGGCTTTATATAGCCGCTGTAACCAGTTACGTCTTCTCGGCTCTTGGTGTTGCCCTAGCAACGATTGATGTGATGTCTGAATGTACCACAGACAGCTGGCTGACGTAATGTCATTTGCTGTCATCACAAAATGTAAATATTAGGAGGTAAGTATGCTTTGCTGCATTTTTATATTTATTAATCAATTTTGATTGTTTCTAAGTGGATTTTTGATTACTTTCTCTTTTTAGATCAAATGGTGGCCACATTTTATGCAGGTTGGATTGAACACCTTGTTTGGGAGGCATCTGCGTAGTTCATTTTAACTAGGAATTGATATACCAGACGCTTTAATTAGATAAGTATTCTATTATTTTTATGTAATTTGATCTGAATGATACTTTGTGTTCTTTTTTTGTATATTTTAGGTAGATTGAACGTGAAGCTGGGAGTACATCGAGGGATTAGGATTAGATTTGTGTGTGAGGACTAAACAGATTGGTTCACCCCATATTTTGTTAGTATTTCCGTGAACCTATGTAGAAGAAAATTATTAAAGGCGCCTTCTACATCGATGAAAACAGCTAGCGTAGATTTTTTAAAGAGGAAGCCTTTTTCAATTGAGTGAATCACCTCATGGAGAGCCGTCTCGACGGACTTTCCCTTTAAGTACACACGTTGGTGCTGTGATAGCCTGCTTCTGGGAATGTAGCGTCTCAGCTTCCACTCACAGATATGTTCGAAGGTTTTAATTAAGAAAGAAGTCAAGCTTATAGGCCTATACGCTTTTGTAGTTGAGTAGTCTACCCGACCTGCCTTCGGTATAAACACAACGCGGACTTCTTGACACAACTTCGGTGTATAGCCCATTTTGATGCATGCCCTAAAGAGAGTGGTTAGGTTGCTAATCAGAGGGTCACCTGAGTGCTGAAGGAGGGCTGGGAAGGTGCCGTTCTTGCCTGGGGTTTTGAACGGTATGAAGAAGTCAACTGCCCATTTGACCGATTCGTCCGTGATGAAGGCAACTTCTCCGTCTCCGAAAGTGCGGGTTTCGGTACGCAGAGCTGAGAGGCTCCCGTCGGGACCATCGGAGAAGTGTTCGTCTAACAAGATTTCCAACGATTCTCCAAAGGAGGAGGCCCCAGTTCCGTCGCTGTCCGTGAGGAGTGCGGGTTGAATTGGTATCTTGGATAGGAATTTCTTAAGTCTTGACGTCTCATTTACCCCGTCTACGTTTTCGCAGAAGAGTTGCCATGACTTTCTTTTAGATTTTCGAATTTCATATTTATACTGGCGCAAGGTGTTTTGGTAGATTAACCATTCGTTTGCGTCGTTTGATCTTTTGACTTTGTTATATAGCCTGCGCACAATTTTGCGTTTATTCTTTAGCTCGCGCGTCAACCAAGGGGGACAGAATTCGAATCTGCCCGTCTAATCGGACACGAGTCCTCAAAGGATTGGGTTAGCGCGGTGGTGATTTCTGCGACTCCCCTATCAATATCCGCTTTAGAAAATAATTGACCGTCGGTTATATTGGTGAGCCTTTCAGTGAGCACGTGTTCGAAAATCTCCCAGTTAGTTCTGGTAGGGTTTCTATAGGTCACTGGGTTATCAACCGTCATATCTAACTCGAAGCGTATGTAACGGTGGTCGGAGAGTAAGACTTCTCGCGAAACCCTCCAGTTGCGAACATACGACGTTAGATGACTAGTTGCGAGACTTAGATCTAGGACGTCCCTTCGACTGCGTGTTAAAAAGGTTGGTTCATCGCCTTTGTTAAGTAAATGCATGGTAGTGGTAACACGAAATTCAAGAAGTGACTCACCTCTGGTATTACAGTTAGTGCTACCCCAAATTGTGTGGTGGGAGTCAGCATCGCACCCGATTAACAACTACAGGTTGCTGTTGTTCGCGAATCTCACGATGTTTGCCATCTCCATGGGTGGCGGTGGTTGATCCGAGTCGAAGGGAAGGCAAAGAGATGAGAGAACCAATCTATTCAACCTTCCTTCTACTGACCTCTCCCACAATATCGTGGTTGCGTCTTTGAAAGTAGCCTGTGATATAGATATAAGGTTTATACATTTCTGTGCTATGATGAAGGTTCTGGGCCTACCTGGACCACGGCAGTAAAACAGCTGGAGTGTCTTCCCGCATTCAGGAATCATGTCATTTACAGTCCATGGTTCCTGGATGAGTGCTACATCCGCGCTGTCTGAAAAGAGGAGCTGCTGTAGGTTGACTGTTGCCGCCCTACTGCGATCTCAATCACTCTCATCGCTAGCATTACCTCTTTTCTCTTCCTCCAGGGTGTCCTCTGTGAGAGTTCCATTCTCATCATCTGATGAGAAAATCTCTTCGAGAAGCTCTTTTTCCTCGTCCGAGATAGACGGATCTGTTGAGCAGCCCATCGTGGGGTTTCTCCTCGGTCCTACCGGTACACTATGACAAAAGGCCATCGCCTGGTTGTCCCTAGAGTGGGGCGGCCCAGAGCCGGCCTCGATTGCCTCAGCTGCATCGGCGGGCGGTTTAACTGCGGCAAGCTTTGCGGGCGCAACTGACATGACCTGATGCGGGCACTCGAGCTGATTGTGTTTCGTCTGCTCAGTTTCGGTGTCCGTCTCCATGGCCTCGCCGGGAGGTAATTCCAGCCTGCTGCCAAGTCTAAATTTCAGCCTGGTCATCCTATAGTGAGCCAGGCCGTCTCTCTTATTGAGCCAACAAAGAGAATCTTGGTCGACCCCAAAAACCAGGAACAGGAAATTTTCTTCCGTTTTGCGGTGGTAAACCTCCCAGAGGTCGGTTTTTAGGCCGTTTTGCTTTTTCAAGCACCCACGGATCTCCTCGTTGGCTCTAGGTTTTCCATTTATTGTGACGGAGACCCTGAAGAGCCTCGGGATCTCGTCCTTCCCTACCACCTGTAGGCTGACACCCTCCCAAAGATTTCCGAGTCCCCTCACTTGTTCCTTAAGGAAATTAACCGTCAAGGCATCCTCACAGGTTGCCCTGAAAAACCCCTGTTGAAACCACTCCAGGCGAACCGAGCAGGCAGACCTCCCACAGCCCCCTCCAGAGCGGTGTCGAAGGCCGCGTCGAAGGCCTCTTGAAAAATTTTCTGCCTTTCACCCGTGAACTTACCTCCAGGTACGCCAGAGTCAATCACGGCCACCCTAATAAAGGTGCCGCTATTTTCTCTGACGACCCTGGCGAAGCTCTTCGGTGTTCCCACTTCCTTTTTTCTTTAGGAACTGGAGTGGCTTCCTCGTTTGATCTGCCCCTCTTAAGCTTGGTGGCATCCTTCGTTGGGGTGGTTCTCGAAGGGGCCCCTGCCAGGGACTGGGTAACTATGGTATGAGTTCCACCTGTCTCTGGCCGGCGCAATGGACCACTGGTTAAGACCTGCGTGTGTGATGATCCAGTCACAGCAGTCGATACAATTGTACCGGAACAATTGGTGACGCTCCTTCGGTTGCCCACCTCCATTTTACTTCCACTGGGCTTACACATTAGTGCCCAGTTGAATTTTCTTTTAACCTTTGGAGCCGCCCCGCTCCTCACAGCCGGCTGTTGCGGAATAACCTGCCCAGCCTTCTGTGAGGACGGTTTGGCTGCGTCGGTCTCTCTCCCCTCCGCCAAAGCTCGCTTGGCTTTGCGTAACTTACGCTCTTGGGCGCCCGACATCTTGTGTCGGTGTTTATATTTGGACTGTGTTGAGGACCTCGCCCCTGCTAATGCAGTGGTGGGCTCTCCAGCAGTCGATATTGATTGCCTCGCCTCCGCTGGTGCAGAGGTGGAGCCGCCAGCAATTGAAGATGGGTTGTTGGCAGCAACTGGTGCTGAACTGTCACCTATTGTTACAGTTGAAAGTTCTTTATTTAAAAAGGAAAGATGATTCATTGTTGGTCCCACGAGTATGGTTGGAAACACGGTCCGCTCCGACAGAACCCCCATATCGGAGTAAGGCAATTAATACAATGGGGTGCGCCCGTTTCCCCAAGGAGACCGTTTGAGACAGTGCAAATACTACCCACTGCCACGCAGCCCTCGGCACGATGGCATTAACACCTTGGCTTGGTAGGTTTTTTAGGGGGTATACTCCCCCGGAATCGGGATAGAGATCAGAATGGAACTGGGGATATGATGGGAAAGGCGACAGTTTGCTATACTATGTACATTGCCCGGGATGAACCGACATGATGGGATTGTCATGTACCACTCATCCCTGCAATTGTACTTACACTTAAGTCAAGAGAGGCTTGACTTAAGGCCGGAAAGAAAACCTAACTTTGGGCGCCATTTGTAACGTAAATGGGCGACCAGAAAAATCAAAAAATTAAAACTTGAAATTGTTCTTACACTTTAGTCAAGGGAGGCTTGACTAAAGGCCTGAAAGAAAAACCAATCTGATCTACCTATATACACTTCTACCTGGGTATATGTATGATACTCCATCCGATACCTCTTTGCTACAAAATCACCGCTCGCAATCAGCCGGCTTGGGGTCGTTCTTGCCACCCACATCCCTTGACGCTTGTAAAGCTGTGCACAAAACTATCACGAAGATTGGCCAGACAGACAGGAAGGACAGACAAAAAGGAAATTGTAGGTGTGACTGCAGACGGACAGACAGACAGAAAAAAAGAGATCTATGAAGGCTTCCTCCTCCTGGTGGAACCTAAAAGCCTGGATGGAAGAAAATTTATTTAATTAAATGCTGCAAAAGGCAAAAGAAAACGGAAGACCTCAACAAAGCCGAACAAGTTCTAATCCACCCGGATAGTTTACGAGGCTGGAAAGACGAACGGCCGAGAGAGAGAGAGGGAGAGCTGAGAGGAGTCTCCGATGTTACTGAGACACCGGCTTTGGGATAAGTTGGGCCCAGACGCCACCAACCACCCTGTCTAAGCCACCAAAGTCTTCACTATCTACTTAGCCCCATCTATATGTCTGTTTGTGGGTGTGGAGCTACCCCGCTGCCATCATACCTCTCCCCACTGTGTACTTTAGGACGACATCATTCCTGAATGACAAACATAAAAAAATGAAAGCGAAAAGGAACCTCGACGAACTGACTCGGATGCAGGTCCTAAATTATATAGTAATCATTCACCGCAGTCACTCGGCCTTTGGCATCACATCCACGGCAGGTTTGTACTAATTTAGTATAAATAAACTCACTAAATCATTATTTTCTTGCTTTCAAAATGTTTCTGACATACTGAATTAGACTGCGAATAAGGTATGATATCACTATATAATTTGTATTAATTTAGAATATAAATAAACTCACTAATTCATTATTTTCTTGCTTTCAGAATGTTCCTGATATACTGATTTAAACAGCGAATAAGGTATCATATCACTATTTAGTTTGTATTAATTTAGAATATAAATAAACTCTCTAATTATTTATTTTCTTGCTTTCAGAGCTTCCCTGATATACTAATTCATTTATTTCTTGCACAGAATGTTCCTACATATCGAATCACAGATAGTTTACGACGGACTAAGTACCATATTATTTTTACTTTAGAAGCTGCAAAATTCAAGAATTCCTATCTTTCACAGAATGCTCCTGCATATTGAATTCCAGGTAATTTGTACGGCGGATAAGGTATTTTAATATTAATTAATACTTTATAAAATTTCAGCAATACCCTGATATATGCACAGAAGGTGTTTTTACGCAATGGTAAGTACTCCGGATTTTGAAATTGCAATCACTTGTGTTTTCTTTCTATTTATTTTTTTCTTTTTAATTAATTAATTATTTCAAAATTCCAGCAATCGACTTATATGTGGACAACAAAAAACAAGGTATTCCTACGTCGTCGTACGTTTTTCTTAATTAATTCTTTTAACATTGCAGCACTGCACTTATAAGCGAAGAAAAGGTACTCCTACGCTCTGGTAAGAAGATCTAGTTTTGATAATGTACGCACTTTTATTAACTAATACTTTCACAATTTCAGCCCTGCACTTATGTGCGAAGAAAACGTGCCTGTACGCAGTGGTAAGTAGATCTCGTTTTTTTTATACGCACTTTTATTAAATAATACTTTTACAATTTCAGCCCTGCACTTATGTGCGAAGAAAGGGTACTCCTACGCAGTGGTAAGTAGATCTCGTTTTGGTATTGTATTAATTAATACTTTTAAAACTTCAGAACTGCACTTACCTATATGTGCGAAGAAAAGGTACTCATATGCAGTGGTAAGTATATCTCGTTCTGATATCGTTCACACTTTTACTAATTAATACTTTTAAAATTTCAGCACTGCACTTATGTCCGAAAAAAAAGGTATTTTTTGGGATTCTCCGGTATATAGCAAAAGCTAAAATATGTTCTAATTTGTTATTTCATCACACAACTCATTAATTTTTGGTGACAAGTTTCAAGTCTTGGTTTGACTCATCAACAGGTCCCACATAGCGAAATTGGGTGATTTGAAAAACAAATGAAAAAATGAAAAAAAGAAGAAAGAAAAGAAAAGTTTGAGAAAAATAGGAAAAACTATTTTTTTATTTATTAAAAAAATGTAAAAAAAAATTTAAAGAAGCAGATTCATTCGAAGCGAATCGAACCTGTATACGCCACGCAGTAGGATGAAAAATAAAGAAGAAAAAGGAAGAAGAAGAAGCTTTTCGTGTCAGCAGAAAACCTTCCACTCATCGGTGCAGCTTGGTTTTCTGCCTGCTGCAGACGCTTCAAAATAGATCAAACTGATCTCTTCTCATATAAACTCAGAATAAATTCTGGGTGTGAATTATATGAGGAAAAAACACTCCTAACGAGCGCAGGAGGAAAAATAAATAAAAAGATTACTCTTTCGGACTTTTTACCGGGTTAAACTCAATTTTGTTCAAGAAAGAATATTTTGGGATTCTCCGGTATATAGCAAAAGCTAAAAAATGTTCTAATTTGTTATTTCATCACACAACGCATTAATTTTTGGTGAGAAGTTTCAAGTCGTGGTTTGACTCATCAACAGGTCCCAAATAGCGATATTGGGTGATTTGAAAAACAAATGAAATAATGAAGAAAAGAAGAAAGAAATGAAAAGTTTGAGAAAAATAGAAATAACAATTTTTTTATTTATTAAAAAAATGTAAAAAAAATTTTAAAGAAGCAGATTCAATCGAAGCGAATCGAACCTGCATACGCCACGCAGTGGGCTGAAAAATAAAGAAGAAAGGAAGAAGAAGAAGCGTTTCGTGTCAGCAGAAAACCTTCTACTCATCGGTGCAGCTTGGTTTTCTGCCTGCTGCAGACGCTTGAAAATAGATCAAATTGATCTCTTCTCATATAAACTCAGAATAAATTCTGGGTGTGAAATATATGAGGAAAAAACACTCCTATACGAGCCCAGGAGGAAAAATAAATAAAAAGATTACTATTTTGGACTTTTTACCGGGTTAAACTTAATTTTGTTCAAGAAAGAATTTTTTGGGATTTTCCGGTATATAGCAAAAGCTAAAAAATGTTCTAATTTGTTATTTCATCACACAACTCATTAATTTTTGGTGACAAGTTTCAAGTCTTGGTTTGACTCATCAACAGGTCCCAAATAGCGATATTGGGTGATTTGAAAAACAAATGAAAAAATGAAAAAAGAAAAGAGAAATGAAAAGTTTGAGAAAAATAGACAAAACAATTTTTTTTTTATTTATTAAAAAAATGTAAAAAAATTGTTAAAGAAGCAGATTCATTCGAAGCGAATCGAACCTGTATACGACATGCAGTGGGCTGAAAAATAAAGAAGAAAAAGGATCCCTGCGCACAGGTAAATTAAACACGGAATGCTTTTTCTTCGATAAATTAAATTTCCAACTGATATAATTTCCTTTCAGAAACATGAAGAAAAGTTCTGAATTATTCCAGAAAATTATCGCTACGCACAGGTAAATTAAACACAGAATTCTTTTTCTTCGATAAATTTAAATTTCCAACTGATATAATTTCCTTTCAGAAACATGAAGAAAAGTTCTGAATTATTCCAGAAAATTATCACTACGCACATGTAAATTAAACACAGAATTGTTTTTCTTCGATAAATTTAAATTTCCAACTGATATAATTTCTCTGAATTATTCCAGAAAATTATCACTACGCACAGGTAAATTAAACACAGAATTCTTTTTCTTCGATAAATTTAAATTTCCAACTGATATAATTTCCTTTCAGAAACACGAAGAAAAGTTCTGAATTATTCCAGAAAATTATCACTACGCACAGGTAAATTATCACAGAATTATTTCCTTCAATAAATGTACATCACAAACTGATATAATTTCCTTTCAGAAACACGAAGAAAAGTTCTGAATTATTCCAGAAAATTATCACTACGCACAGGTAAATTAGACACAGAATTCTTTTTCTTCGATAAATTTAAATTTCCAGCTGATGTAATTTCCTTTCAGAAACATGAAGAAAAATTCTGAATTATTCCAGAAAATTATCACTACGCACAGGTATATTAAACACAGAATTCTTTTGCTTCGATAAATTTAAATTTCCAACTGATATAATTTCCTTTCAGAAACATGAAGAAAAGTTCTGAATTATTTCAGAAAATTATCACTACGCACAGGTAAATTAAACACAGAATGCTTTTTCTTCGATAAATTAAATTTCCAACTGATATAATTTCTTTTCAGAAACACGAAGAAAAGTTCTGAATTATTCCAGAAAATTATCACTACGCACAGGTAAATTAAACACAGAATTCTTTTTCTTCGATAAATTTAAATTTCCAGCAGAAATAACTTCCTTTTAGAAACATGAAGAAAAATTCTGAATTATTCCAGAAAATTATCACAACGCACAGGTAAATTAAACACAGATTTCTTTTTCTTCGATAAGTTTAAATTTCCAACTGATATAATTTCCTTTCAGAAACATGAAGAAAAGTTCTGAATTATTCCAGAAAATTATCACTACGCACAGGTAAATTAAACACAGAATTCTTTTTCTTCGATAAATTTAAATTTCCAACTGATATAATTTCCTTTCAGAAACATGAAGAAAAGTTCTGAATTATTCCAGAAAATTATCACTACGCACAGGTAAATTAAACACAGAATTCTTTTTCTTCGATAAATTTAAATTTCCAACTGATATAATTTTCTTTCAGAAACATGAAGAAAAGTTCTGAATTATTCCAGAAAATTATCACTACGCACAGGTAAATTAAACACAGAATTCTATTTCTTCGATAAACTTAAATTTCCAACTGATCTACTTTCAGGTATATTATCGCGATATTTTACGCGACTCAATAAACACCAATTCCGTTCCGCTCTCTTCAGTACTCATAAAACCAAGAGAAAAAAAATGTGTGCGCGACCGGTTTCATAAAAGAAGAACTCTTCTGTTTCCCGACTTTGTTCTGCCTTGTCTAGAACAAGAATGACTCTCAACCCGCAGTCCGCCTATATTCCCGTCGTGGTTCTTTTCTGCCACCAACAGACGAGCGCTTTTTTTCGTTTCAAGGAATGATTCGTCTCCCGCTCGCAACTACTCGGCAGCACATCTGTCCGTATGTCGTGTTATATTTTTCGGCAAAATCGTTGCTACCGAATATTTTGTGCCAAATTTCTTACAATTTTTACGATCGGACTTGCAATGGTTCATGGTATAGTGGTATCGTCCGATGCATTACCGCTAGGCGAATTGCCGTTTTCGCCTCCTGGATGTTGGTGACTAGCGGTAAGTTTTTACATGAAAAATTGTGGATTGTGCGCGTTTTTGCACAATTTAGAATTTTATCATATTTGAATGTTTTTGCTTCTTTACTCTTTTTTTTTCTCTCTTCACATTGTTTTAGGGTCTGTACTTATATGCGGCTGTATATGGATATATTTTCTTTTGCTTTTCTTTGCAGGACTTTTGTACTATGTAAAAGTAGCATAGGGCTACTTCTCGAAAATATATACATTTTATTTTGTTTTTCCAGGAATTTTGCACTATGGAGAAGTAGCATAGGGCTACTTCTCGAAAATATATAAATTTTATCTTTTTTCAGGAATTTTGTACTATGAAGAAGTAGCATAGGGCTACTTCTCGAAAATATATAAATTATATTTTGTTTTTCCAGGATTTTTGTACTATGGAGAAGTAGCATAGGGCTACTTCTCGAAAATTTATAAATTTTATCTTTTTTCAGGAATTTTGTACTGTGGAGAAGTAGCATAGGGCTACTTCTCGAAAATATATAAATTTTATCTTTTATTCTAGGTACCTCCGGGATATCATGGGGGTTTCTCTACAGAAGTAGATATGCCAAACAACAACAAAAAAGAAACAAGAAGCGTAAGGTGGGGTGGGGGGGGGGGGGGGGGGGGTATACGATACAGCGTGGAGATGACCCACCGAGAATAGAGTCTCATGCCGGGCACAACGGGGAAGGGAGAGGAAAGAAGGAAAGTAGAAGAAAGAGAAGAAAAACAAAAAAAAAGATTTGCCTGGGAGGTGAACTATGAATGATATCTTTGCAGCCGCGCCCAAAATGGGGTCGACCCACAAGAGTCTCAAGCCGGGCATACACTAGACCCTGTGTTGTTGAGATCTAAGGTCCCTATTCGTCTTGCACGAGAGAGGACTGATCTACCAATAGACCTCGTCTACCAACTCGCCTCGCCCGATGAACTTACCAGGAAGAGGTGCAGCGATTGATTTATTGAGTACGGGAATGTTCGGCTCGAGACTACGACTTCGTCGGTGAAATGCCGCTACTTAACGTTCTGCTGAATCCAGTCGCAATACCCCGGAAATCCCCCAATCCCAAGAAAGGAAATCGCTTCGTAACAGGTAGAATTCATCTATCAACTCACTCAGGATGACGGAAATCCCACGGGATGCAGCAAGCGGGTTCAAGCTCTAAGAAAATTGAAGAAAGGACAGGAAAGTAAAATCCTTCAGATGAAAGCTAACCCAGAACGAGTTAGCAACAAGGGCTGAGACCATCTAAACTTGATAGTTTAGAGATAATACACTATATAAAAAAATATATTCGATGAGACTCCATCCGCACTCGCTGACGCCGGGGCAACTTTTTATTGGAAGAAAATTGAAGAAAGGACAGGAAAATAGAATCCTTCCGGTAAAGGCTAACCCAGAAGGGGTTAGTAACAAAATGAAAGGGTTTATCACCCACCACTGAGGAAGTAGTAAGAGGGGTTTGCGATAACCTGTAGTTCACAACTGAAGCTTGCCGGATGCCTTCTTAGGGCTACCGAGATCTACAAGGGTTTAATCACGACTTTATATCATGAGCATGGAAAATTCCGATTGAGAGACCCCTATCATTCTGCAGATGGTATGAAACACGCCCGATTCGCTTTACAATAGTCGCTTTTATAAATTTCGGTGCTAATTTGGCTGCGCTACTTTGTTCAAAGTTTCGGATGTACACAGTGTGTCCAGGTACAAAAGCTCTTTCTCGAGTTCGCAAGTTGTAGCCAGCGGCGTACTTTCGACAGGTACGCTCAACGGCCCCATCGAACTCTGCCTTCAAATCAAATCAAGTTGATATGAGCTTCCGCTTGTTACCTTGTTAGGAGACTCATGCACGACATTGCGGATGGCAAAGCCAATCTCGCTCAGATGTTCGTCCCAATTTCGATGCTCTGTGCCGACGTAGGCGCGGATCGCTGCCAGAACTGACTGATTAACACGCTCAGAGGCGTCCTTCCATGGCAGCTCGGTAGTTTTGTAGTATGCCCAGTGGAGGTCTTGGAGACACATTGGTCGGCTTGATCCGTTTACACATTCCGCGTTTATGAACTGTCGTACTTCTATGGGTTCAGCTTACACGTTTCACAGGTGTTTATGAACTGTCGTACTTCTGAAGCCATGCTCGGCCAGTAATACTGACGACGTAATTTCTCTAAGGTTTTTGCGAAACCGAAATGTGCTGCTATGGGAGGACTATGCTCGGATTTTATCAAATCGCCAGCGAGACTATCAGGAACCCATAGCTTCCACTGAACCCGCTCCTCTGAGACGTTGTTATTGAAACGAAAATGAGATATAGACCTTCCCACCACTAATTCGTAAGTTCTGAAAACCGCTTTGATTGGAAGTTATACGCTGGATTCTCTCCACATACGTTTTCTCATGGAATGCGGGTGACTTCAAATCAAGCGAGCTGAGTTGCGCAGGATAAACTAACTCATTTGTGTGTTGTTCCGCTGCCTCGTCAGCAAATAACCTAGAAAGAGCATCAGCCACCACATTGTCCTTGCCTTTACGGTATTCAATGTGAAATGTGAAGGCCTGGAGTTTGAGGCTCCAACGAGCCAGCCTGCCACATAGATCCCGTTGGTCCATGAGCCATTTGAGGCTAGCGTGGTCAATAATGACCGTGAACTCCAGCCCTTCCACATACGGCCTGAACCTTTTTATATTCAGTACGGCGGCCAGACACTCTAACTCGGTTATGGTGTAGTTGCGTTGAGCAGCGTTCAGCTTCTGTGACATGTAAGCGATGGGATGCTCATACACAGAACGCTGAAACAAGACGCTTCCAACCCCTGTAGTGCTAGCGTCGCACTGAATGAAAAAAGGCTTGGAGAAGTCAGGATTCGCGAGCACTGGTGCCGTCATCAGGCACTGTTTTAGCTGTTGGAATGCCAGTTGAGTTTGTTCGTTCCAGTCGAACTTGATGCTCTTTTTTAGAAGGTCCGTCAGAGGACTAGCATACTCCGAGGAAGCTACGTATTTCTTGACAGATGTAGGCCTTGGCAAGCTGTAAATATCAGTGTCCTTTTCGGGATCAGCCCGCAAGCACCCATCTCCAAATACAAGGCCAAGATATCGGACCTCTCTCATACAAAACTTACTTTTCTCCACATTAATCGTCAGGCCGGCAGCACGGAGCAACGACGTAACTTCCGCCAGAAGCCTTAGGTGTTCGTCAAACGTGGAGGAAGTAATGAGTAAGTCGTCAAGATACACAGACACTCGGTCATGCAGTTGGTGAGGGATAACCTTGCACATCAGCTTGCACATTGTTTGCGGAGTGTTGCAAAGTCCAAACGGAAGCACCTTGAACTGGTATAGGGGTCTTCCCGGCACTGCGAAAGCCGTTTTGTCTCTTGATCCCACAGGGAGAAGGATCTGCCAGAACACATCCTTTAAGTTTATGGCAGAGATGAACTTTGTCTCCTGGAGTCTACTGAGGAGTCCATCTTTTAGAGGTAACGGAAAGGCATCTGGGACTGTTACGGAGTTTAATTTTCGGGCGTCCAGACAGAGGCGCACTTTACCGTTAGCCTTCTCAATTAAAGTGACTGGTGACAACCACGAACTTTGGCTCTCCTCAATGACTCCTAGCGACAGCGTTCGGTTGAGCTCATGATATAAGGATTTCTGCACTGCCGGAGACACTGAATAGAAACGCTGTTTAATGGGTTTCGCCAGACCAATGTCTATCTCATGCTCTACCAACGAGGTGAGACCCAAGCCTCGCTGGCTGAATGATGGAAAGGAGGTGATCACCTCCTGCAAACGTTTCGAATCGTATTCTGACATATCGTGCTGTTGCGAACAAGAAGGTGAGGCTTTTGGCAAAGGATGAAGCTCACTCACCATGACAGGTCTTAAACCCAATGCTATCCTAAAATCGATTCCCAGGTACAGGTATTGCTGAAGAGAGGGAACTATGTGCAGTCTTATCATACGCGTCTTTTCACCATATTTTACGAGGACCCATATGTGGCCAAGGAGCTTTTGCTGCCGCCCATCAGCGATCGAAACTAAAGACGGCATCGATTGGAACGAAATCCCCACTTTATCCAGGAATCTCTCCGCTCCAGCCCCGAGCACACTCACATTTGCACCGCTATCCAATAAACCTCGTATCTTTCGTCCCTGAATGTGGACATCGGCGTAAGGATGGGGATAGCAAGGATCCTCTTCATCAGATACTAATGTTTCGGCAATGGCAGCCTTTATGACTCTACGCAGGCTGAGGTACCTATGTGTGCGTGGGACAGTCCTGGAGGAAATGGACCCCGAAGCCGATGGGAATTCGCTGATGCAAAACGATGCATCCTCTATATCCGAGGTGGAGATTGACGAGCTTTCATCCGAGAAGGTGCAACAACAACTTTCTGAAGGACAGGGTTCCGAGTAGGTGGTAAAATTTAACGTGTTTTGCGTGCTGGGATTCTCTGTCTGAGTGGAAGAGTTAGACATGTTTACTTTAAGATTGTTACCCGGTTCAAAATTCGATCTGGGTTCGCGAGTTTTGTGTTTTAGGAGCGCTGCAGCATCGCTGATAGCTCTACGCCGTGGAGTTAACGGTAGCGGACGGGCTCGGTGTTGGTAGCCGCTTCCTCTGTCATGCGCCTGAAGGTTTGGCTTGGAGTTAAACAGCGCTGACCACATATAAAATTTTGACCCATGCCTCGGTTTCCCGACAAGCAAGCTCTGCATTGCGTTTTAATTACCCCCACTGCACCGCATCCATAGCAGAAGACCCTCTGTGGACCTAGTGGACAGTTGATGTAGACTTGACCTTCGGCCGAACAGTTCCAACATGTCACTCGAGATCTAGCGGGTCGGTGGATGTCTCTCGGAGCATTTATTTGAACACCTCGCGGTGGAACTTCAATGGCGTCTATTTGACTGGACAAAGTGTGATTCAAATACGGCGTATCTGAATATATTTCGTCGCGGTGCGACCGCCCGCGGAGAGCCTATATCGTACCCTAATTTTTCAAATGTAAGGCGGGTTTCATGTTACGTCGCAGTATTTCCACCAGCTCTGCTTCTGGGAACGGTATGCTCATTTTGGACACTAGCGCAGGAACCGCTAATCGAAAATCCCTGAATGACTCGTTAACTCCCTGCCTCCTTGACTCAACTAGCTTACGAATTTCGTAATCAGTTTCCTGGCTGCGGAATTCGCATAGGAGAGCGGAACGTAACTCTTGCCACGAGTGCGTCCGCTGATTTCGCAAGTATAACCAATACCAGTTGGCAGCTTTCCCGGTAACGAGTTTATGAAACCCAGCACACAATTCGGAGGCAGATACTTGTTCTAGTACTGCCAGAGATTCTACCCGAAATATGAACTCTGTCCTATCCAAACCGGATGTGCCATCAAAATTTAACTTCCAGCGGAAGACAGGACTGTGAGATAAGCTGTTACTGTCCCTCGCTGCTGGCTGTCGAGTATGAGTTGTAATGTTAAGCGGAGAAACGAAAGAACCTGGTAAAGGTGGTACACGAGACCCAGTATTACCTTGTCTCGGCAGCGGAGGTACTCCAGTGACTGGACCCCTATTCAAACTTTCCAACCGATCTTTGATCGAAGGAATACGCGACCTTACCGAAATTGGGTCAGCAAACGTGTATGGTATATCAGTGGGAGCTGCTTGGGCCTTCTGCTCTTCGAATATTGGTAAGTCCAGGTACGACTCGGCAGGATTGGTGTGGACGTTCCCCAAGTTAAGTCCTGGTAGTCCCAACGCAGCGCCTTCCGTGGTGAAAACTGTTTTCTGCTTAGCACCTGTCAGCGTGTTGGACTCTTGACTGTCTGTGCTAGTCACAGGAACTGTGAGCGTTAACCCTCCAGCGCCCTCAGCCACGGACACTGTCATAGGCTGGGAAGATTCGACACGGCTCAGGATATCCCCCAAGGTCGGGACATAAGATTTCGCATCAGACTGGACAGAGGGTGACGTATTGTGCAACCGCCGGGCTCTATGGAGTACATGGAGCACCTGACTGATATAGCGCGTACGATCTCGTTGGTTCGGATGGGATCCGAGCTCAAATCATGGTTTAGAGCGTCGATCCGACTAATAATATAGTCTTATTCACGCGATGGATTTATATGAGCGTGAGACTTAAAGGGTGCTCTGCCGGATTCCGACTTCTCGGCCTCATACACTTCCATGAGCTTACGGCGAGCATTATCGTCAGCAGATCTAAGGTTGCGTACGGCGAATGCAACCTCAGGCTCGTCCGGTGATAAAAAGGCGAAGTCCATCTTGGTATGAATTTCCCCGACAAACAAAACCAAGAGTAAGAGGAGAAAAAAACCCCCACGAGGAAATACTCTGGTGTTAATATTGAAAGACAATTCACTCGAGAATTGTACCGAATATATATAAAAAGGGATGCGTCTGTACTAATGCCAACAATGGCTCAGAATAAACTTGTGCCAAAAAGGCTTAAATGATCCTGTCCTGATGTCACTATCAATGATAATTCAGACGATGGTTCTGCCCAGTATGATTAGATAATATAAAAAAATGCGTTAATACCAATGTCGAAGATAATCCAGCCAACAATTGTGCCAAATATATGTACATATATGTATATGAAAGAAAAAAAAATTGCGTCTATGCCAATGTCGACGATAATTCCATTGAGGATTGTGCCAAGTAATATTTAGAAGAAAGAAAAAGAGGAAAAAAACAAAAGTGCATTTAACGAATTTCGAAGATACTGCAGCCGGAAGTTGTGCCAAATATCTACATATATGTAAAAGAAAACAATGCCTTTATCATAAGGCCAAAGATGACTCCCACGAAAATTGTGCCAAATGTATTAATAAAAGAAAAATAAATGCGCTTATACTAGTACTGAAGCTAATTCAGCTGAAAATTGTGCCAAGTAAACCTAGTGAAGAAAATGCATCTCTACCAATGAAAGAGAATATTCACCTGAAACCGTATGTATGTAAAAAAAAACAAAAAAAAAAAAGAATTTATAAATGTGTTTATGCTAATGCTGAATATAGTTCAGCCGAAAAACTCGTGCCAGATATATATATATATATAAAAAACGTTTATAATAATGACGATAAGAAGTCTTACGAAAATTGTGGCAATACGATTAAAAGAAAACACTACTCTGATTTGAGATTATACGTTCTGCGTGTCTTACATGAGCAATCAATTTATACTATGCGTATTACTAACGTTCTTCATTTATGAAAGGGGGTGTCGGCGTGACGGATCAACGCGGAAGGACAGCCTCTTAGACACCACAACAACAAGAAAAAAAATCCTATTTTCCATCCCAGCTGGACAAAAAAGACAATCCTCTCTCTCTCTCTCTCTCTCTCTGTCTTCGCCGCCGAATATTGTTTATCTATGCAATTCAGTCAGTCCATACTAGCAACTTGTAGAAAACTCAAATTGTGGAACCGGAGCCTGAAATGCAGCTGTCCCATTTCAGGATAATCAGGACGAACACTCCTTTACCAAGGATACAAATCAGAGAAGATGGGCAACGTCCATCAACTTGGCAGGGGAGTGAAGTTGAGATCAAAGGCGGATGTGAGTTGTCAGTAATTCAGTGGCTGCCAGTACTCAGGAGAGAAGCAGTAGCTAATTGTATTGCAGTAATATCCCAAAATAATTATCAAGAAGAAAAAAAGACTGTGATGCTCATGTATGCCAATTGTGACAATACGAAACTCAAAGCAACTCTACGAAACCCAAAACTAGAATGGCGCAGAGCACGAACCAACATGGAAATTTAATAATATACTGGCTTCTCCCTGGAACCACCAGATGTAAGCGGAATTAATTTCACAAACGTACGCATCGCATACAACGCTGACTGACCACTGCAAACTGAACAACTCACACTTCCAAAAAGGAGCATCAAGAGGGATTACAGAATTTAATAATAAGGGAAGAAGGGTTTGAAAAAAAACAAAAACCTGGTGCGAGGTTGCACACTAGAACCGATAAGCTGACACCAATGCCCAAACAAGGACAGAATCTAAAGAAGAACATCGTTCAACAACTTGCCAGGTGTGGGTCAGCTGATCAGCTCGTCATGCAGGTAAAACTGTCAAGTGGTCGTTATCTCGGAGCTATCATGAAAGTAACGCACTTTACAGAAGCAAGACGAGCTCGGCGTAGATCCAGCGCCCTGCATCCCGCCAGGCAACCGACGACCGGTCACATACTGTTGCAAATATCTTAAGTTTCATCGACAAACCAGTTTGAAGTAAACCAAAATCGCTTGAGCCAGTTTAAAACACTGAGGCCTTCCATTACAGGAAAAAAAGATCTGATAATGGTAACAAAAATTAAGAATTGATTCTTATAATAGTAATTGCACTTTAGCCAAGAGAAGCTTGACTAAAGGCCCGAAAAAAGCCAAAGTTTGGGCGCCATTTGTAACACAAATGGGCGACCAGAAAAAATCAAAAAAAAATAATTTGAAATTGTTCGTACTCTTTAGTCAAGAGAGGCTTGACTGAAGGCCGGAAAAGAAACCAATGTTTGGGCGCCATTTGTAACAGAAATGGCGACCAGAAAAAAAAACAAAAAATTTAATTTGAACTTGTGCTTACTCTTTAGTCAAGAGAGGCTTGACTAAAGGCCGGAAAAGAAACCAATGATTGGGCGGCATTTGTAACACAAATGGGCGACCAGAAAAAAAATCAAAATTAAAACTTGAAAATGCACTAACACTTTAGTCAAGACAGGCTTGACTAAGTGCGAAGAAAAGAAAGAAAACCGAAGTTTGGCGCCATTTGTAACACAAATGGGCGACCAGAAAAATCAAAAATTAAGATTTTACAGCGAAACCTGAATTCAAAGTTTGTATAGGAATGAGTAATATTAATTGCACCTTAGTCAAGAGAAGCTTGACTAAAGGCCAGAAAAAAATCCAAGTTGGGCGCCATTTGTAACACAAAGCTTGTCAGCCAACAGATCTATCTACATCCACTTGTACCTGAATGTAGATACATACCGCATCCGACACCTCCTTGCTACAAAAATCATATCCAGGATATGCGTGGGTGGCTGCACAGCAATTGCCGCCAGCGATCAGTCGGCTAGGGGGGTCCTTGCCACTCACATCCCTTCTATGCTTGTTAAAATGTGCATAAAGAAGAAAAATGTTTGACCGGACAGACGGACGGACAACTAAGAAAAAAGGACTTGAGTGTGGGACTGCAGACGGACAGACCGACAGAAAAAAAAAGATCTATGCAAGCTTCCTTCTACTTGTGGAACCTAAAAGCCTAGAAAAGAGAAAATTTACTTTATTAAATGCTACAAAAAAAGAAGAACAGAAGACCTCAGCAACGCCGAACAGTACTAATTCACCCGTAGAATTTTCAACGCTGGCAGATGAACGATTGAGAGAGAGTGAGAGAGCTGAGAGGGGGATCTCCGATGTTGTTGAGACCTAGGCTTTGGGTAATATTGGACCCAATCGCCCCCATCCACCCTGGCTAAGCCTCCAAAGCCGTATCAAAATGCTCAGCCCCATCCGTGTGTTTAGCCGCTAGTACCTTCCAGACGCATCAGCATCACTGCCACCACCCCTCTCCTCGGATAGTTACTTACTCATCTTAATGCTCCTAGAAAGTGAGAAGGTATGATAAAAAACAATTTTTGACTACCCTTCAAGCAAGGCGAAACAAAAACGTAACGAAAATGTAAACATGCTTGCATAGAAGTGTACGCAAAAGAAACGCTTTGGTGTTGTGAATGCGTAACAGAAACGAATCATCAGGCCAAAGAGAAGTGAAACTGAAAAGCGTAGACTGTCAGTGTAGTGGTAGTTCGCAAACTGTACTCTAAGTGTAAGTTTTCGGAATGAAAATTACGTTCAGTTAACGAAACGTTTTGCATGAGGACTCAATGGCTTTTGAAGAAAACAACAGATTTTTCTATTTTAATTTATTTTATAAAAATAGCATCACAAAAATAGAACAAAAAAACGTTTATTAAGGAACCTTAGCTTACACTACGTTACAATGTTTTAGGTACATCGAGTAGGGTATAGATAATTGGAATTATCGATAGACTACAAAATAGTTTAGTAAACTGACAAAAGTTCAATAATAATAATATAAGTAATTCAAATTTGTTGACACTCCAAAGTTTTAATAAAATAAAAATTAACGCGGCGTTTTGTTATTCACAAACAAATTTACATGCACAACACAGCTGCCTGCTGTCAGGTTCTATGACACAGGTCAATAAATCCAGAAGTACGTTTTCAATACGTTTTCGTTTCACTTTTGGTGTACACTCTCAAATGCTTAGAGGGGGGCACGTTTTCAGTATGTTTTTGTTACGTTGTGATTATAGTGTTCATGTACTATAGAGCCGTGGGTGTATTAGTAAAACGCGGTTCGGAAAGTTCACGTTTTCGTTTCACTTTAGGTGTATACACTCAAATGTTTAGAGGGTAGTGACAAAACCAAGGGAATCCATGAGGGCCCTCTGCACTAGATTTTGTTTTATTCTTTTCTGTTTTTACAAGTAGAGATTCGGACTGTAAGCGATTTCTTCTTCCCGGATCATCATACCTTTGGCGATTTCTTCTTCCCGGATCACCAGATCTTTGGCGTTGCAATCAAATGTATTTACTTTTACCATGAATCGTTATACCATATACGGGAATACACAAAGAACCTGTAAGTTAAATAGACAAAAGAAAATGCACATGTATATAAAAAAAGGAATACCTATAATAAAAACAAATAAATGTATATCGTTATACAAGAAAAATTTTAATCCAATTCTTTCGATTTATTCTAGCGTCTTCTTCATTCTTTCTTCGTTCACCTGCGTAATTTGAAGATCTAACCTATGCTAGGCTTAATCTAGTCCCTATCCTACACCTTAATCGGCCGAACCTAACTTACTTAAATACCACTTACTTGAACTCTTATAAAAAAAGTAACGTGAGTGGGGTCACCTCATCGCCATCTACTCCTTTTCTCGCCAAGTGCCTCTGTTGATCCGGGTCGATCTTTTGTCTCCCTTTTCAGGTAAATCACTGTTGATGCATAACTCATTGATACGTAGGTATAGATTCTCCAAATACTCGAAATATAATTCAACCCAAATATAGTTCGTGAGTAAGAAAATGTTTAACTGATTTTCCCTTTTGGGTAAAGCACTAATGACGCATAAACTGACTGATCCGCAGGTGAGAACTCCTGGCTGATATGCAGGTAAGAACTCACACAGAACTCACATAATCTAAATATAACTTAATCCAAAGATAATTGGTGCGCACGAAAATGTTTAACAAATTTTCCTTTTTAGATAAATCACTAGTAATGCATACCTTGACTGATACACAGGTAAGAATTTCTATAATAATGAAAATATGCTTCACGCATACGAAAATGACTCATAAAATTTCCTTTTCAGGTACATCTCTGTGGGCGAATAAAGTTCACTGGCACGCAGGTAAGAATTCTTCACATTATCTAACTATAACTTAATCCCAAAATAATTTGTGCGTACGAAAATGTTTAATTAAAATTCTTTTTCAGGTAAATCACTAATAATGCACAACCTGGCTGATACGCAGGTAAGAATTTCTATAGTAATGAAAATATGCTTCACGCATACGAAAATGTCTAATAAAATTTCCTTTTCAGGTACATCGCTGTGGACGTATCAAATTCACTGGCACGCAGGTAAGTAATCACAGAATTCTTTCCTTCGATAAATGTAAATTCCAAACTAATAAAATTTCCTTTCCAGAAACATTAAGAAATGTTCTGAATTATTCTAGAAGATTATCACTACGCACAGGTAAATTAAACACGGAATTCTTTTTCTTCGATAAATGAAATTTCCAACTGATATAATTTCCTGTCAGAAACCTGAAGCAAAGGTCTGAATTATTCCAGAAAATTATCACTACGCGCAGGTAAATTTTCACAGAATAATTTCCTTCAATAAACGTACATCACAAACTGATATAATTTCCTTTCAGAAACAAGAAGAAAAGTTCTGAATTATTCCAAAAAATTAGCACTACGCACAGGTAAATTAAACACAGAATGCTTTTTCTTCGATAAATTAAATTTCCAACTGATATAATTTCTTTTCAGAAACACGAAGAAAAGTTCTGAATTATTCCAGAAAATTATCACTACGCACAGGTAAATTAAATACAGAATTCTTTTTCTTCGATAAATTTAAATTTCCAGCAGAAATAATTTCCTTTTAGAAACATGAAGAAAAATTCTGAATTATTCCAGAAAATTATCACTACGCACAGGTAAATTAAACACAGATTTCTTTTTCTTCGATAAGTTTAAATTTCCAACTGATATAATTTCCTTTCAGAAACATGAAGAAAAGTTCTGAATTATTCCAGAAAATTATCACTACGTACAGGTAAATTAAACACAGAATTCTTTTTTTTTCGATAAATTTAAATTTCCAACTGATATAATTTCCTTTCAGAAACATGAAGAAAAGTTCTGAATTATTCCAGAAAATTATCACTACGCACAGGTAAATTAAACACAGAATTCTTTTTCATCGATAAATTTAAATTTCCAACTGATATAATTTTCTTTCAGAAACATGAAGAAAAGTTCTGAATTATTCCAGAAAATTATCACTACGCACAGGTAAATTAGACACAGAATACTTTTTCTTCGATAAATTTAAATTTCCAACTGATATAATTTCCTTTCAGAAACATGAAGAAAAGTTCTGAATTATTCCAGAAAATTATCACTACGCACAGGTAAATTAAACACAGAATTCTTTTTTTCGATAAATTTAAATTTTCAACTGATATAATTTCCTTTCAGAAACATGAAGAAAAGTTCTGAATTATTCCAGAAAATTATCACTACGCACAGGTAAATTAAACACAGAATTCTTTTTCTTCGATAAATTTAAATTTCCAACTGATATAATTTTCTTTCAGAAACATGAAGAAAAGTTCTGAATTATTCCAGAAAATTATCACTACGCACAGGTAAATTAGACACAGAATACTTTTTCTTCGATAAATTTAAATTTCCAACTGATCTACTTTCAGATATATTATCGCGATATTTTACGCAACTCAATAAACACCAATTCCGTTCCGCTCTCTTCAGTACTCATAAAACCAAGAGAAAAAATGTGTGCGCGACCGGTTTCATAAAAGAAGAACTCTTCTGTTTCCCGACTTTGTTCTGCCTTGTCTAGAACAAGATTGACTCTCAGCCCGCAGTCCGCCTACATTCCCGTCGTAGTTCTTTTCTGCCACCGACAGATGAGCGTTTTTTTCGTTTCAAGGAATGATTCGTCTCCCGTTCGCAACTACTCGGCAGCACATCTGTCCGTGTGTCGTGTTTTATTTTTCGGCTAAATCATTGTAACCGAATATTTTGTGTCAAATTTCTTGAAATTTTTACGATCGGACTTGCGATTGTTCATGGTATGGTGGTATCGTCCGATGCATTACCGCTAGACGAATTGCCCTTTTCGTCTACTGGATGTTGGTGACTAGCGGTAAGTTTTTACATGAAAAATTGTAAATTGTGCGCGTTTTTGCACAATTAGAATGTTATCATATTTGAATGTTTTTGCTTCTTTACTCTTTTTTTTCTCTCTTCACATTCTTTTAGGTCTGTACTTATATGCGGCCGTATATGGATATATTTTCTTTTGCTTTTCTTTGCAGGACTTTTGTACTATGGAGAAGTAGCATAGGGCTACTTCTCGAAAATATCTACATTTTATTTTGTTTTTCCAGGAATTTTGCACTATGGAGAAGTAGCATAGGGCTACTTCTCGAAAATATATCAATTTTCTTTTTTTCTCAGAATTTTGTACTGTGGAGAAGTAGCATAGGGCTACTCCTCGAAAATATATAAATTTTATCTTTTATTCTAGGTACCTCCGGGATATCATGGGGTTTCTCTAAAGAAGTAGAGATGCCAAACAACAACAAAAAAGAAACAAGAAGCGTAAGGTGGGGTGCGGGGGGGGGGGGGGGGGTATCCGCTACAGCGGGGGGACGACCCACCGAGAATAGAGTCTCATGCCGGGCACAACCGGGAAGGGAGAGAAAAGAGGGAAAGGAGAAGAAAACCAAAAAAAAAATTTGCCTGGGAGGTGAACTATCAATGTTATCTTTGTAGCCGCGCCCAACGTGGGGACGACCCACAAGAGTCTCAAACCGGGCATACACTAGACCCTGTGTTGTTGAGATATAAGATCCCAATTCGTCTTGAACGAGGGAGGACTGATCTACCGATAGACCTCGTCTACCAACTCGCCTCGCCCGATGAACTGACCAGGAAGAGGTGCAGAGATTGATTTATTGAGTACGGGAATGTTCGGCTCGAGAATACGACTTCGTCGGTGAAATGCCGCTACTTAACGTTCTGCTGAATCCAGTCGCAACACCCTGGAAATACCCCAATCCCAAGAGATGAAATCGCAATAACCTGTAGTTCACAAGTGAAGCTTGCCGGATGCCTGCTTAGGGCTACCGAGATCTACACGGGTTTGGTCAAGACTTTATATCCTGAGCATGGAAAATTCCGATTGAGAGACCCCTATCATTCTGCAGACGATATGAAATACGCCCCATTCGTTCTACAATAGTCGCTTTTATGAATTTCGGTGCTAATTTGGCCGCAAAGCGAGTTTCAGACGTACACAGTCTGTCCAGGTACAAAAGCTCTTTCTCGAGTTCGCAAGTTGTAGCCAGCGGCGTACTTTCGATACGGCTCCGTAAGACGAAACTTTACTTCATCGCGCAACAGCTGAAGCTTTTGGTTGACAGGTATACACTCAACGGCCCCATCGGAATCTGCCTTCAAATCTCGCAGAAGTTGATATGAGCTCCCGCTTGTTACAGGATTTCGACCGAAAAGCAGGAAATATAATATGGCGAGCACTTAGATGACTCATGCACGACATTGCGGATGGCGAAGCCAATCTCGTTCAGATGTTCGTCCCAATTTCGATGCTCTGTGCCGACGTAGCCGCGGATTGTTGCCAGAACTGACTGATTAACACGCTCAGAGGCGTCCTTCCATGGCAGCTCGGTAGTTTGTAGTGTGCCCAGTGGAGGTCTTGGAGACACATTGGTCGGCTTGATCCGTTTACACATTCCACAGGCGTTTATGAACTGTCGTACTTCTATGGCTTCAGCTTACACGTTTCACAGGTGTTTATGAACTGTCGTACTTCTGAAGCCATGCTCGGCCAGTAATACTGACGACGTAATTTCTCTAAGGTTTTTGCGAAACCGAAATGTGCTGCTATGGGAGGACTATGCTCGGATTTTATCAAATCGCCAGCGAGACTATCAGGAACCCATAGCTTCCACTGAACCCGCTCCTCTGAGACGTTGTTATTGAAACGAAAATGAGATATAGACCTTCCCACCACTAATTCGTAAGTTCTGAAAACCGCTTAGATTGGAAGTTATACGCTGGATTCTCTCCACATACGTTTTCTCATGGAATGCGGGTGACTTCAAATCAAGCGAGCTGACTTGCGCAGGATAAACTAACTCGTCTCTATGTTGTTCCGCTGCCTCGTCAGCAAATGACCTGGAAAGAGCATCAGCCACCACATTGTCCTTACCTTTACGGTATTCAATGTGAAATTTGAAGCCCTGGAGTTTGAGGCTCCAACGAGCCAGCCTGCCACATAGGTCCCGTTGGTCCATGAGCCATTTGAGGCTAGCGTGATCAGTAACGACCATGAACTCCAGTCCTTCCACATACGGCCTAAACATTTTTATACTCAGTACGGCGGCCAGACACTCTAACTCGGTTATGCTGTAGTTGCGTTGAGCAGCGTTCAGCTTCTGTGACATGTAAACGATGGGATGCTCATCCCCATCCAAAGAACGCTGAAACAAGACGCTTGGAGAAGTCAGGATTCGTGAGCACTGGTGCGGTCAACGACACTCTTTTAGCTGTTGGATTGCCATTTCAGCTTATTCGTTCCACTCGAACTTGATGTTTTTCTTTAGAAGGTCCGTCAGAGGACTAGCATACTCCGAGGAAGCTACGTATTTTCTTGACAGTTGTTGGCCTTGGCAAGCTCTGAATAGCAGTGACCTTTTCGGGATCAGCCCGCAAGCACCCATCCCCAACTACAAAGCCAATATATCTGACCTCTCTCATACAAATCTTACTTTTCTCCACATTGATCGTCAGGCCGGCAGCGCGGAGCAACGACGCGACTTCCGCCAGAAGCCTAAGTTGTTCGTCAAACGTGGAGGAAGTAATGAGTAAGTCGTCAAGATAGACAAACACTCGGTCATGCAGTTGGCGAGGGATAACCTTGCACATCAGCTTGCACATTATTTGCGGCGTGTTGCAAAGTCCAAACGGAAGCAACTTAAACTGGTATAGGGGTCTTCCAGGCACTGGAAAGCCGTTTTGTCTCTTGATCCCACAGCGAGAGGAATCTGCCAGAACGCATCCTTTAAGTCTATGGCAGAGATGAACTTTGTCTCCTGGAGTCTACTGAGGAGTCCATCTATAAGAGGCAACGGAAAGGCATCTGGGACTGTTACGGAGTTTAATTTTCGGGCGTCTAGACAGAGGCGCACTTTACCGTTAGCCTTCTTAACTAAAGTGACTGGTGACGACCACGAACTTTGGCTCTCCTCAATGAGTCCTAGCGACAGCATTCGGTGGAGCTCATCATATCAGGATTTCTGCACTACCGGAAACACTGAATAGAAACGCTGTTTAATGGGTTTCGCCAGACCAATATCTATCTTATGCTCTACCAACGTGGTGAGACCCAAGCCTTGCAGGCTGAATGATGGAAAGGGGGTGATCTCCTCCTGCAATCCTATTCTGACAGATCGTGCTGTTTCTAACAAAAAAATGACGCTTTTGGAAAGGCATGAAGCTCACTTACCATGACAGGTCTTAAACCCAATGCTTTCCAAAAATCGATTCCCAGGTACAGGTGTTGCTGAAGGGAAGGAACTATGTGCAGTCTCATCATACGCGTCTTTTCACCATATTTTACGAGGACCCGTATGTGGCCCAGAACCTTTTGCTGCCGCCCATCAGCGGTCGAAACTGAAGACGGCATCGAGTGGAACGAAATCCCCATCTTATTCAGGAATCTCTCCTCTCCAAAGCCGAGCACGCTCACATTTGCACCGCTATCCAATAAACCTCGTATCTTTCGTCCCTGAATGTAGACATCGGCGTAAGGATGAGGATCCCAAGGAGTCTCTTCATCAGATACTACTGTTTCTGCAATGTGTGCATGGGACAGTCCTGGAGGAAATGGACCCCGAAACCGATGGGAATTCGCTGACGCAAAACGATGCATCCTCTATATCCGTGGTGGAGATTGACGCGCTTTCATCCGAGAAGGTGCAACTACAACTTTCTGAAGGACAGGGTTCCGAGTAGGTGGTAAAATTTGACGTGCTTTGCGTGCTGGGATTCCCTGTCTGAGTGGAAGAGTTAGACATGTATACTTTAAGACTGTTACCCGGTTTAAAATTCGATCTGGGTTCGCGACTTTTGTGTTTTGGGAGCGCTGCAGCATCGCTCACAGCTCTACGCCGTGGAGTTAACGGTAGCGGACGGGCTCGGTGTTGGTAGCCGCTTCCTCTGTCATGCGCCTGAAGGTTCGGCATGGAGTCAAACGGCGCTGACCACCTATAAAATTTTGACCCCTGCCTCGGTTTCCCGACAAGCAAGCTCTGCATTGCGTTTTAATTACCCCCACTGCACCGCATCCATAGCAAAAAACCCTCGGTGGACGTAGTGGACAGTTGATGTAGACGTGACCTTCAGCCGAACAGTTCCAACATGTCACTCGAGATCTAGCGGGTCGGTGGATGTCTCTCGGAGAAATAATTTGAACACCTCGCGGTGGAGCTTCAATGGCGTCTATTTGACTGGACAAACTGTGATTCAAATACGGCATATCTGAATAAATTTCATGCACTGCTCGTCGTGGTGCGACCACCCGCAGAGAGCCTATATCGGACCATAATTTTTCAAAGCGGTTCCACAAGTCCCTCAAATCTAGCACGTTATCAGTCTGATAAAGGAGTAACGCCTCCTGTAAGGTGGGTTTCATGTTACGTCGCAGTATTTCCACCAGCCCTGCTTCTGGGAACGGTATGCTCATTTTGGACACTAGCGCATGAACCGCTAATCGAAAATCACTGAATGACCCGTTAACTCCCTGCCTCCTTGACTCAACTAGCTTACGAATTTCGTAATCAGTTTCCTGGCTGCGGAATTCGCGTAAGAGAGCGGAACGTAACTCTTGCCACGTGTGCGTCCGCTGATTTCGCAAGTATAACCACTACCAGTTGGCAGCTTTCCCGGTAACGAGTGTATGAAACCCAGCACACAATTCGGAGGCAGATACTTGTTCTAGTACTGCCAGAGATTCTACCCGAAATATGAACTCTGTCACATCCAAACCGGATGTGCCATCAAAATTTAACTTCCAGCGGAAGACAGGACTGTGAGATACGCTGTTACGGTCCCTCGCTGCTGGCTGTCGAGTATGAGTTGGAATGTTAAGCGGAGAAACGAACGAACCTGGTAAAGGTGGTACATGAGACCCAGTATTACTTTGTCTCGGCAGCGGAGGTACTCCAGTGACTGGACCCCTATTCAAACTTTCCAACCGATCGTTGATCGACAGAATACGCGACCTTCCCGAAATTGGGTCAGCAAACGTGTATGGTATATCAGTGGGAGCTACTTGGGCCTTCTGCTCTTCGAATATTGATGTCCAGGTACGACTCGGCAGGATTGGTGTGGACGTTCCCCAAGTTAAGTCCTGGTAGTCCCAACGCAGCGCCTTCCGTGGTGAAAACTGTTTTCGGCTTAGCACCTGTCAGCGTGTTGGACTCTTGACTGTCTGTGCTAGTCACAGGAACTGTGAGCGTTACACCTCCAGCGCCCTCAGCCACGGACACTGTCGTAGGCTGGGAAGATTCGACACGGCTCAGGATATCCCCCAAGGTCGGGACATAAGATTTCGCATCAGACTGGACAGAGGGTGACGTATTGTGCAACCGCCGGGCTCTATGGAGTACATGGAGCACCTGACTGATATAGCGCGTACGATCTTCGTTGGTTCGGATGGGATCCGAGCTCAAATCATGGTTTCGAGCGTCGACCCGACTAATAATATAGTGTAATTCACGCGATGGATTTTTTTGAGCGTGAGACTTAAAGGGTGCTCTGCCGGATTCCGACTTCTCGGCCTCATACACTTCCATGAGCTTACGGCGAGCGTTAGCGTCAGCAGAACTAAGGTTGCGTACGGCGAATTCAACCTCAAGCGGGTCCGGTGATAAAAAGGCGAAGTCCATCTTGGTATGAATTTCCCCGACAAACAAAACCAAGAGAAAGAGGAGCAGAAAAAACCCCCGCGAGGAAATACTCTGGTGTTAATATTGAAAGAATTTCTCGAGAATTGTACCGAATATATATAAAAAGGGATGCGTCTGTACTAATGCCAACAATGGCTCAGAATAAACTTGTGCCAAAAAAGCTTAAATGACCCTGTCCTGATGTCACTATCAATGTTAATTCAGACGATAGTTCTGCTCAGTATGATTAGATAATACAAAAAAAATTGCGGTAATGACAATGTCTAAGATAATCCAGCCAACAATTGTGCCAAATATATGTATATATGAAAGAAAGAAAAATTGCGTTTATGCCAATGTCGACGATAATTCCATTGAGGATTGTGCCAAGCAATATTTAGAAGAAAGAAGAAGAAGAAAATAACCAAAGTGCGTTTAACGAATATCGAAGATACTGCAGCCGGAAATTGTGCCAAATATCTACATATATGTAAAAGAAAACAATGCCTTTATCATAAGGCCAAAGGCCAAGTATGTATGTAAAAAAAAACCAAAAAAAAAGAATGTATAAATGTGTTTATGCTAATGCTGAAGATAGTTCACCCGAAAAAATCGTGCTAGATATATATATATAAGTATATAAAAAACGTTTATAATAATGACGATAGGAAGTCCTACGAAAATTGTGCCGATACGATTAAAAGAAAACACTACTCTGAGTTGAGATTATACGTTCTGCGTGTCTTACACGAGCAATCGATTTATACTATGCGTATTACTAACGTTCTTCATTTAAGAAAGGGGGTGTCGGCATGACGTATCAACGCGGAAGGACAGGCTCTTACACACCACAACGACAAGAAAAAAAATCCTATTTTCCAGCCCAGCTGGAAAAAAAAACAAAACTCTCTCACTCTCTCTCTTCGCCGCCGAATATTGTTCATCTATTCACTTCAGTCAGTCCATACTAGTAATTTGTAGAAAACTCAAATTGTGAAACCGGAACCTGAAGGGCTGCCGTCCCATTTTAGGATGATCAGGACGAACACTCCTTTACCAAGGATACAAATCAGAGAAGATGGGCAACGTCCATCAACTTGTCAGGGGAGTGAAGTTGAGATCAAAGGCGGATGTGAGTTGTCAGTAATTCAGTGGCTGCCAGTACTCAGGAGAGAAGCAGTAGCCAATTGTGACAACTAGAATGGCTCAGAGCCCGATCCAACATGGAAATTTAATAATATACTGGCTTCTCCCTGGAGCCAGCACATGTAAGCGGAATTAATGTCACAAACGTACGCATCGCATACAACTCTGACTGACCACTGCAAACTGAACAACTCACACTTCCAACAAGGAGCATCAAGAGGGATTACAGAATTTAATTATAAGGGAAGAAGGGTTTGAAAAAAAAACAAAAACCTGGTGAGAGGTTGCACACTAGAACCGGTAAGCTGACACCAATGCCCAGACAAGGACAGAATCTAAAGAAGAACATCATTTAACAACTTGCCAGGTTTGGGTGAGCTGACCAGCTCGCCATCCAAGTAAAACTGTCAAGTGGTCGTCATCTCGGCGTCCACGAGCCGAAGCTTGGCTTGAAAGCTGGTACGCCTCGCGCACAAGACTCGCTTGTTGCCAAGGAGGCAAGCACTTGAACAAAAGGAAACTGTTAAATTTAGGGTAGAAATTAACTTAGACTTAATCGAAGGCAATTCAACAGCGCACATACAGTCCAGACCATGGTCGAGTGTCCCAGCCGCGATACAAAGGTCGAACCTAAGGAGAGCCAAAAAGGAGCTATCATGAAAGTAACGCACTTTACAGAAGCAAGACGAGCTCTGCGTAGATCTAGCGCCCTGCATCCCGCCAGGCAACCGACGACCGGTCACACACTGTTCCAAACAAAAGATAGCATAAGTTTGATCGACAAACCAGTTTGAAATAAACCGAAATCGCTTGAGTCAGTTTAAAACACTGAGGCCTTCCATTACAGGAAAAAAAAAGATCTGATAATGGTAACAAAAATTAAGAAATGATTCTTAAAATAGTAATTGCACTTTAGCCAAGAGAAGCTTCACTAAAGGCCAGAAAAAAGCCAAAGTTTGGGCGCCATTTGTAACACAAATGGGCGACCAGAAAAAAATCAAAAAAATTTAATTTGAACTTGTGCTTACTCTTTAGTCAAGAGAGGCTTGACTAAAGACCGGAAAAGACACCAATGTTGACCAGAAAAAAAATCAAAAAATTTAATTTGAACTTGTGCTTACTTTTTATTCAAGAGGGGCTTGACTAAAGGCCGGAAAAGAAACCAATGATTGGGCGCCATTTGTAACACAAATGGGCGACCAGAAAAAATCAAAAATTAAAACTTGACAATGCACTAACACTTTAGTCAAGAGAGGCTTGACTAAGAGCGAAGAAAAGAAAGAAAACCGAAGTTTGGGCGCCATTTGTAACACAAATCGGCGACCAGAAAAATCAAAAATTAAGATTTTACAGCGAAACCTGAATTCAAAGTGTGTATAGGAATGAGTAATATTGATTGCACTTTAGTCAAGAGAAGCTTGACTAAAGGCCAGAAAAAAAACCAAGTTGTGCGCCATTTGTAATACAAAGCTTGTCAGGCGACAGATCTACCTACATCCACTTGTACCTGAATGTATATACATACCGCATCCGACACCTCCTTGCTACCAAAAATTATATCCAGTATATGCGTGGGTGGCTGCACAGCAATTGCCGCCAGCGATCAGTCGGCTAGGGGGGGGGGGGGGTCCTTGTCACCCACATCCCTTCTATGCTTGTTAAGCTGTGCATAAAGAAGGAAAATGTTTGACCGGACAGACGGACGGACAATTAAAAAAAAGGACTTGAGTGTGGGACTGCAGACGGACAGACCGACAGAAAAAAAAAGATTTATGCAGGCTTCCTTCTCCTTGTGGAACCTGAAAGCCTAGAAAGAAGAAAATTTACTTTATTAAATGCTGCAAAAAAGGAAGAACAGGAGACCTCAGCAACGCCGAACAAGTACTAATTCACACCGAGAGTTTTCAACGCTTGGCAATGAACGATTGAGAGAGAGTGAGAGGGGGATCTCCGATGTTGTTGAGACCCCGGCTTTGGGTAATATTGGGCCCAATCGCCTCCATCCACCCTGGCTAAGCCTCCAAAGCCGTTACAAAATGCTCAGCCCCATCCGTGTGTTTAGCCGCTAGTACCTCCCAGACGCATCAGCATCACTGCCACCACCCCTCTTGTTCACACGTGAACAATTATATTTTTTATCGTCATAATCATAAACCATAAAACACTTTAAAATGTTTCTATTTTTTCTTTTTTTTTGTTTAGCTAGCATAAGCATTTCTTTCTGCATGCAATTAACTCATAACATAAAAAGAAATTTAGTTCGATTATGTTTTGCAACATTTTCTGCGGCACAATTTGCTGACACAGCAAGTGCGCAATAAATGTTATGGGTCAATTGCATTAAGCAATGTAAACAATCAAATCGATTTAATTTCTTTCATAAACAATAATTTCAATCAATTTTTTACCTAACCCAGCAAATTTTTATGTATGTAAATAAGTGCACGAAATAAAGTTTTTCAAAGTTCAATAAAACGGAGTGTTAATTTAATACTACGCGATCTCTAAGATACAATCTCTCTTCAATGCGGCATACACTTACCATAATAGAATTAACTTAAGGTTGATTCTGGTAAATATTCATTCTGCTAAGCAAGAGAATTGCACATGGTCCTTCGAGCCACGGAACAGTGCAGAAACAGTTCACTACAAAGTTATTGCTGAAAGTCAATAACTATACCAAGTAAGATTCAAACCTGTTGAATCTAGTACAACGTACATCTGACATACAGACGCTCTCAAAGGCGAAACGTTTTCCTAGATAGAATTAGCTTAAGGTTGATTCTGTTAAAAAAAAATATTGCAAAGAGTAACTCTGTGCACGGTGCAAGTACATTAGGGCATAGAAGCTATAATCTCCATTTAAAGCCCAAGATGGCTGCAACTACAGATCAAATGATCAAGACACAGAGGGATTTAGCTGGGGAAATTGAGCGACTCCTGGCAAACTTCGTCAAAGACCCGGCTGATCGGAAACATAAGGAGTACCTGCAAAAGAGACAGCACGCGCTAGAGAGTTTCTGGAATGAGTTCAGCAAAGTACACAAGGCAATAAAAAAGCAAGTTGGTGAGGACCATCCATATATCGCAGGAGAGCTTTATGAAAAAACAAAAAAGATATATGATACAGCGTTAAAGAAAATAACGGAGCACCAGCACCAGCACCAGCAACTAGTGTCAAAAGAAGATCCTCTGGAAACACCAACATCAGCACCTTCAAACCCACTGACATATGATCGTCAAACTCAAAACTGGGATAATGCTGCCAAGTTTACTCCGCAACAAGAAGCCTTATCATATCAAGACATGATTAAGCACAACAACCTACCAAAACTTCCACCAATCAACATCCTGAAGTTCGCTGGGTATTATACAGAATGGAAGTCCTTTTTTGATTTATTCACTAATATAATTCACAACAATCAATATATTAGTGACGTGGAGAAAATGCAGTATTTTTTATACCACTTAGAAGGGGATGCTAGACGAGTAATTGGGCATCTTCAGATTAACAGCAAAAATTACAACACAGCACTGCGTTTACTAAGTGACAGATTCAACAACAACAGGAAAATCATAACAACATATATAAATACCATAATTGATGCAAAGAAAACAGAGTATAGAAGCCAGGAAGATATCATAATGTTGTATGATCTTATACGTGAATGCCTTGAAGCTCTAAAAAATCTCAGTTGCAACACAGATGAGTGGGGTCCGATAATAGTATGCTTATCAATGCGAAAGTTGGACACAAAAAGTTTGAGATTATTTGAGGAGGGTGTCTCCAACCCAAAAGAAATGCCGTCGATAGATGAGCTGTTGAAGTTTTTAGATAAACGCCATCAAGTGTTGGATTGTATCAAGAATTCCAAGCAACACAGATTTGATACATCTACAAAGCACTCTAAAAAGTTATATCATATGACAATGAATCATTCATGCAGTTTGTGCAATAAAGATCATTACATCTATCAGTGTGCGGAATTTAGGAAGAAGGATGTAAAAGATCGAGCCGCCTATGTTTTCAAGAAAAATCTTTGCCAAAATACCATGCTCCATAACAAAACAGAAAGGTGCAAATCAACAAGATCATGTGCTTATTGCAAGAAAAAGCACCATACATTACTCCATCGGAATAACGAAGAACCTTCCGGTGCAAAATCAGAGACAACCGAAGCCAATAATCTGAATACAACCATGGCAGTACATAAACATGCTCAAGAGCAGTCTACTAAAGATGTATTAGGCTTCCACGCAAGTAACACAACCGTTCCAAACGTACTGCTGCCAACGGCGATTGTGAGAATACAGAATCAATTTGGACAATCAGACCTATTCAGAGCGCTAATCGATCCTGGATCGCAAGTATCGCTAATAACTGAAGAAGCAGTTCATTGAAACTAGTGAAACAAAAAGTGAGGGCAACCATATTAGGGGTCGGAGAGTCAGAAACAGCGAAAACATTAAGCAAGGTGAACGTAAAAATACAACTACGTTTTCAGAACGCCTACCAATCTGCTGAAGCTTTTGTACTACCCAAGCTCAACTCGCTTCTTCCGGAAACAAATTTAAAGGGAATCGACATGAATCAGTTCGGCGACATCGTATTAGCGGATCCAACATTCGACACGCCAGGTCGGATTGATTTGCTCTTAGGAGCTGATATCTACGCAAACATACGGATTTAAAGGAAAACAACCTGTAGCTCAAAACACAAAGCTCGGATGGATTCTATTTGGAGGCGCTTCTAACTGCTATAAAGAAACGACAAGGGTATCAAGTTTCCTTTCATTGGCCGAGTTAGATCGAAAGCTTGAAAGCTTTTGGGAAGTCCAAGAAAGCTCTACTCCTAATCAAGATGAACAAACTTGTGACATCCATTTCAAAACCACATACAAGAGAGATCAAGAAGGGAGATACATTGTCCAGCTTCCGTTTATACCAAATAAGGGAGAACTAGGAGAATCGAGAAATAAAGCCATAGCCCGTTTGCTGCAGATAGAGAAGAAACTAAAGAACAATCCAACTGACATGACTGAGTACAATAGTTTAGTGAATATGAAGAATTGGGACATATGACCTCAGTAAAACCCTTTGATGATGATCTAAAAAGAATCTTCTATTTACCACATCACGCTGTATTTTTAAAAAAGACAGCACCACTACCAAATTACGTGTAGTGTTCGATGCATCATCTAGAACGACTTCTGGGTTGAGTTTGAACGACCTATTGTACACTGGGCCAAGGCTTCAGCAGGATCTCGCGCAAATATTACTGCGTTGGCGAAGATATAGGTATGCCTACACTGCCGACATTGAAAAGATGTTCAGGCAGATCAAAATTTCTGAAGAAGATAAGAACTACCAGCGAATTTTATGGCGAAGAAAACCATCGGAACCCATTCAGGAGTATCAACTAAATACCGTCACGTATGGTACCGCTCCAGCCACATATCTTGCAGTGAGAACTCTAAAACAGCTTGCTGAGGATGAAGGAAGACATTTTCCTGTTGGAAAAAAGGTTCTCGTTAACGATTTTTATGTCGATGATATGTTAACAGGTGTAGACTCAAAAGCAGAAGCGATGATACTGCAACATGAAATAAAAGCCTTGCTAATCAAGGGCCATTTCAACCTCAGAAAGTGGACTTCGAATGATGAAGAGTTACTAGAAAACATTCCTGGAGATATAAGAGAAAAAGGAATATTGGAGATAAAAGAACAAGCTACAATAAAAGCTCTGGGAATACATTGGAATCCCAAGAGAGATGAATTTCAATTTTAGCTCAAGCCAGAAAAAATGGAATCAAGACCAACCAAACGATATCTCCTATCAAACATATCTACAATTTTCGATCCTTTAGGATGGCTGGCACCTGTATCATTTTCAGCCAAATTATTAATGCAAGCTCTCTGGAAGACCGGTACAGATTGGGATCAACAACTTCCGTCAGATATACTAAGTTCCTGGGAAAAACTCAGAAACGAGCTAACGAAGCTTGAAGATTTAAGAATTCCTAGATGGATCAATTATAGAGAGACTCAGGAAATACAAATCCATGGATTCTGTGATGCCTCAGAAAAGGGTTATGCAGCAGTAGTCTACTCAAGAACAGTAGATTCGTTCGGAAAAAGCCATACAACACTTCTTACGGTCAGAACAAAGGTGGCTCCACTAAGGCACAAAATTACGCTTCCCGGGCTAGAGCTTTGTGGAGCTCTCTTGTTGGCACAACTACTGAAGGCAACAGTCAGCTCTTTAAATTTAAAAGCAACCGCTTTGACTGCTTGGTGTGACTCAGAAATAGCATTAGCCTGGATTGCAAAGGATCCCAATAAATAGAATTCATTTGTAGCTAATCGGGTATCAGAGATACAAAATTTGACACCTAAAAACATATGGAGGCACGTATCTTCGCAAGAAAACCCTGCAGACATCGCATCCAGAGGATGAACTCCAACAAAGCTTCTAGCACATAATATATGGTGGAGGGGCCCATCATGGTTATCTCAACCACCGGAAGCATAGCCAACAAATAAGTTCAATATACTAACAAATGAAGAAGCTAAGAAGACAGCGGTTACGCTAAATACAACAGTACTTACAGGATCCTCCGAAATACTACATTGCTCAAACTACACTCGCCAAACAAGAGTAATAGCATATTGTCAAAGATTCGTAAAAAACTGCAATCATCCACAAGCTGTTAGGAACATTGCTAGTCTAACATCAGACGAATTACAAAAGGCAAAGGACTGCATTATCAGAATTGTCCAACAATAAACATTTAGTGATGAACTAGAGGCACTAAGAAAGCAAAAGGCCATTAAAAAACCGAGCAAAATTCTTTCGCTACATCCATTCTTGGACACAAGAGGTATCTCGCGTGTAGGTGGTAGAATAAGTAATTCGAACCTATCTGCAGACGCCAAACACCAAGTACTGTTGCCACAGAAACATCATATCACAAACTTACATATTGACCAAGCGCATCGCCAAACTCTTCACGGAGGGACCCTGCTAACACTCAATTATATCAGAGCGCAATTCTGGATAATCAACGCCAAAAGCATCATACAAAACAGGACCCGAAAATGTATAAAATATCTCAGATACAGACAAAACTCAACATCACAATTAATGGGTAACCTTCCGACAGTACGTATAACACCTTCACCTCCGTTTTCGCACTGTGGAGTTGACTATGCAGGGCCCTTTCTAAGAAAAATCTCCAAGGTAAGAAGCACCAAGCCAATGAAGGGCTACATAGCACTATTCATATGTATAGTTACGAAAGCGGTTCATTTAGAGCTTCTCAGTGAGCTTACAACAGATGCCTTCTTGGCTGCCTACAAAAGATTTGTGGCGCGCCGGGGAAACTGCAAGCAGATATACAGTGACAACGCAACCAACTTTGTCGGTGCACGGAACAAATTAGAAAAGGAGTTAAAAGATGCTATAAATTACGCCACAAAACAGGCAGCAGAAATTATTGCGAATGACGGAACAGATTGGAAATTCATTCCTCCTGCCAGTCCATACATTGGAGGATTATGGGAGGCTGGCGTTAAATCAGTCAAAGGACATCTGAAACGTGTTTTAGGAGAAACGCTTCTCACATACGAAGAGTTTACTACAGTGTTGCACCAGGTAGAAGCATGTCTGAACTCTCGTCCAATCGGTCATCAATCAAGCGATCCTAACGATTTAGAGCCTCTAACTCCTGGCCATTTTCTAATTGGGTGACCTCTAATAGCACATCCTGAACCTGATGTCAGCGAGAAAGAAATACATCAGAGGTGGAAACTTCTCACGAGACTACAGCAAGACATTTGGAGGAGGTGGTCAAAAGAGTATTTGTCACTCTTACAACAACGCACTAAATGGATGTATCAGAAGGGAAACCCAAGAGTAGACGAGCTGGTAATTGTTAAAAACGACATTCTACCCCCTCAAAGATGGTCTTTAGGACGGATTCAGGAAATCCATCCCGGATAAGATGGCGTTGTACGAATAGTGTCTGTTAAAACCCAGAATGGTACCAAAAAGGTTCCCGTAAATAAGCTCTGTCAACTTCCTATCAGCATCACTAGTACCGAAATCCTTCTATGGAATTTAATACAGTGGCAATGACAATAAAAGCAACTACATCCAGAGCACTGAATAAAAATAATAATCGTTCAGTTGCAAATTGCCAACAAGAACTCTGGTCTAAGCCAGAACAATTCGACTGAATAAAAGGGCAAAGTAATAAAAGGAAGGCCAGCTCATCTCCAAATCGTCAACTAAAAAGGAAGGCAAGAGTGGCGCCCAGCATTTGGGGTTCCAATTTATTGAGATCAGTACTCGTTATATTATATTTCATGCAGTTAGCCTTTGCTGAGGACTACACTGTGCTACAGCCAAAGTCAGGACTTTACATAGAAAGCTTGGGTCATGCACGAATTAAGCGCGGTGAGCTCCGGCTACAATTATCCTTCCCAATGGAGGAGATATTTGAAGATCAAAGAATTATCAACAACACGTGGAACAAGATCCAGGACATGTATCAGCAAACAAAGGATCTCACTCAAATCACTCACTGTGATGTGCTGTTCAAGCATATGTCCTTAAGAAGAACCCATCTCCTAGAAGCTAAAGATGAAATCGTCCAAACGGTCAAATGCAAGGACAGGCCAAGAAGAGGTGTCTTAGGACATTTACTAACTAGCATCTTCGGAATGAATGACGAAGTATATGCAGATTTGGAAACACTGCAGGATAATCAGCAAGGACTGCTACATTCATACAATCAGCAAACGCTATTGATCAATACGAAAATAAATCAATCAGCAAGCATCACTTTGGAAAAGTTAAGACAGTTCGACTCCAGGCTATCACAAGTCATCGCCTCAATAAACGAGATGAAGACCTGGTATTCACAGGCAGGCCACAATAGAATTAGGTTCGAGGTCATATCCACGTACATTAGCGCCGAGGAATACTACACAGAATTACAGGACAAATATGAAAAGTGGCTTAAAGCTATTCATCAGCATGGACATCTATTGGATTTCATTACTTCACGTCATATCAACGAAATAGCGCAAAACACTTCAAACTTATTAGGACCCAACCTTTTTGTTCAAAGTTCACCACAAATACACTTAGACATAGCCGCAGTAAATAATACAATAGTGCTGCATGGGTATCTAAATATAGTAGAAAGTAATGTTTATGATTTGATACACGTCACGCCAATACCAAGGAAGACTAGCAATAACTCCTATACAACTATAAACTTAGAAGTTTCAACTCTTGCGGTCGATTACAATCAGCAGTTGTACTTCACTCTAGAAGAACAACAAAGGAAGTCATGCTCTATTGTAAACAAAAATATCTATCTTTGCACACCCACTATTGTGTACAACATAGAAGATAGCCCATCCTGCATTGTCGATATAATTTACGATCGCTACGAAAAAACAAAATGCCAGACGAAGAAGTTTCATCTATTTGGTACCTCTTGGAAGGAACTTACAACAAAGAATAGCTGGCTATACATCACAATGAGCCCGAAGATCGTGGCAGTCATTTGTAAGGGAAAAAGGGTCGATTTACAACTCAACGATACTGGGATCATACATCTCAATAATCAATGCTATTTACAAACAAAGGAGCTAGTCTTAAAGCCCACTATGGAGCAATCAATAGAAGTTGTTGCCAGTCATGTGAGAGAAGTACCTCCGACAATTGCTGATATTCACTACAATGAGCCACCATTAATTTTAAAGGCAGGAGCCTTAACACGAGCTGACGAACATCTATTAGAATACACCCAACCTCCTGAGCTACCACACATCAAGAGCCTGAGGAGGGATGTCGCCATTTACTCAGCCACATCAGCTTCGGGAATACTACTTACACTTGGACTAGGAATACTGGCATTCAAGTATCGCTTGAGCATCATAAGGATTTTCAAGTCACGGCAGAAAAGCGAACAGGAGCCATATGAAGAAGGTCATTCCACTAGCCAGATTGGACAACATTTTGACCGAGTTTTAGCTTCCGCCGCCCCCCAGCATGTTCACACGTGAACAATTATATTTTTTATCGTCATAATCATAAACCATAAAACACTTTAACATATTTCTATTTTTCTTTTTTTTTGTTTAGCTAGCATAAGCATTTCTTTCTGCATGCAATTGACTCATAACATAAAAAGAAATTTAGTTCGATTATGTTTTGCAACATTTTCTGCGGCACAATTTGCTGACACACCAAGTGCGCAATAAATGTTATGGGTCAATTGCATTAAGCAATGTAAACAATCAAATCGATTTAATTTCTTTCATAAACAATAATTTCCCAATTTTTACCTAACCCAGCAAATTTTTATGTATATAAATAAGTGCACGAAATAAAGTTTTTCAGAGTTCAATAAAACGGAGTGTTAATTTAAGTCTACGCGATCTCTAAGATACAATCTCTCTTCAAGGCGGCATACACTTACCATAATAGAATTAACTTAAGGTTGATTCTGGTAAATATTCATTCTGCTAAGCAAGAGAATTGTACACCTCTCCTCGGATAATTACTTACTCATCTTACTGCTCCTCCAAAGTGAGAAGGTATGATAAAAAAAAATTTTGACCAGTGACAAAAGCAAGGGAACCCAAGAGGGCCCTCTGGACTGGATTTTGTTTTTTTCTTTTCTGTTTTTACAAGTAGAGATTCGGACTGTAAGCGATTTCTTCTTCCCGGATCATCAGACCTTTGGCGTTACAATCAAATGAATTTACTTTTACCATGAATCGGTATACCATATACGGGAATACACAAAGAACCTGTAAATTAAATAGATGAAAGAAAATCCACATGTATATAAAAAAAAGGAATACCAATAATAAAAATAAATAAATGTATATCGTTATACAAGAAAAATTTTAATCCAATTTTATCGATTTATTCTAGCGTCTTCTTCGTTCTTTCTTCGTTCACCTACGTAATTTGAAGATCTATCCTATGCTAGGCTTAACCTAGTCCCTATCCTACACCTTAATCGGCCGAACCTAACTTACTTAAATACCACTTACTTGAACTCTTATAAAAAAAATAACATGAGTGGGATCACCTCATTCCCATCTACTCCTTTGCTCGCCAAGCGCCTCTGTTGATCCAGGTCGATCTTTTGTCTCCCTTTTCAGGTAAATCACTGTTGATGCATAGCTCATTGATACGTAGGTACAGATTCTTCAAATACTCGAAATATAATTCAACCCAAATATAGTTCGTGATTAAGAAAATGTTTAACTGATTTTCCCTTTTGGGTAAAGCACTAATGACGCATAAACTGACTGATCCGCAGGTGGGAACTCGTGGCTGATATGCAGGTAAGAACTCTTCAAACAATCTAAATGTAATTTACGCAAAATAAAATTTCCTTTTCAGGTACATCACTGTGGACGTATAAAATTCACTGGCACGCAGGTAAGAATTCTTCACATAATCTAAATATAACTTAATCCAAAGATAATTGGTGCGCACGAAAATGTTCAACTAATTTTCCTTTTAGGTAAATCACTAGTAATGCATACCCTGACTGATACACAGGTAAGAATTCTTAAAATAATGAAAATATAATTCACGCCCGCGAAAATGTCTAATAAAATGTCCTTTTCAGGTGCACGCCACTAGGAGTATAACTCATTTTCCTTGTTGTTGCGCTAGCCTTACTCGGTATAGTACCAATATTTGTTGTCAGTAGAAACTTAGGAAGTTGTGGGCGAGTGTTTCATTTAATTCTTCACTGCACAGTTAATCACAAAAAGTTCCTTTTACTTGGTTACAAAAAACTTTCTTTTATTATACTGAAAAATACTAGTCTTTGTAAAGACTTTCTTTAATTACACAGATAAGTACTGGACTTTACACTAGAACTCTTTTGACACTTTAAATACTGGAGGCCTTACCTTGGGTAGGGGGACTCTCCAGGTTGAACTTAGGAAAACTTCTGTTCTTCGACTTCGCTTCAACAGGTTATTTATTTAAAATCGAACCAATTCCTTAACCAATCAGAATTGGTCGATTTTGCATTTCCCTATGTGGTGGGAATTGTCGGATAGGCAATTCCATATGCATGCATATGTTCCGATTTTTGTCCAAACGGAAGCGCTCAAATGACAAAAATCGAATAAACAATTGAAAATCACAATTCTGATTTTTGTTTAAACGGAAACGCTCAAATAACAAAAATCAGAAAAATAATTGAAAATTGGCTTGTAAAGCTGTGCACAAAACTATCACGAATATTGGCCAGACAGACAGGAAGGACAGACAAAAAGGAAATTGTAGGTGTGACTGCAGACGGACAGACAGACAGAAAAAAAGAGATCTATGAAGGCTTCCTCCTCCTGGTGGAACCTAAAAGCCTGGATGGAAGAAAATTTATTTAATTAAATGCTGCAAAAGGCAAAAGAAAACGGAAGACCTCAACAAAGCCGAACAAGTTCTAATCCACCCGGATAGTTTACGAGGCTGGAAAGACGAACGGCCGAGAGAGAGAGAGGGAGAGCTGAGAGGAGTCTCCGATGTTACTGAGACACCGGCTTTGGGATAAGTTGGGCCCAGACGCCACCAACCACCCTGGCTAAGCCACCAAAGTCTTCACTATCTACTTAGCCCCATCTATATGTCTGTTTGTGGGTGTGGAGCTACCCCGCTGCCATCATACCTCTCCCCACTGTGTACTTTAGGACGACATCAGTCCTGAATGACAAACATAAAAAAATGAAAGCGAAAAGGAACCTCGACGAACTGACTCGGATGCAGGTCCTAAATAATATAGTAATCATTCACCGCAGTCACTCGGCCTTTGGCATCACATCCACGGCAGGTTTGTACTAATTTAGTATAAATAAACTCACTAAATCATTATTTTCTTGCTTTCAGAATGTTTCTGACATAGCGGTTTAGACTGCGAATAAGGTATGATATCACTATATAGTTTGTATTAATTGAGAATATAAATAAACTCACTAATTCATTATTTTCTTTCGTTCAGAATGTTCCTGACATACTGATTTAAACGGCGAATAAGGTATGATCTCACTATATAATTTGTATTAATTTAGAATATAAATAAACTCACTAATTCATTATTTTCTTGCTTTCAGAATGTTCCTGATATACTGATTTAAACAGCGAATAAGGTATCATATCACTATTTAGTTTGTATTAATTTAGAATATAAATAAACTCTCTAATTATTTATTTTCTTGCTTTCAGAGCTTCCCTGATATACTAATTCATTTATTTCTTGCACAGAATGTTCCTACATATCGAATCACAGATAGTTTACGACGGACTAAGTACCATATTATTTTTACTTTAGAAGCTGCAAAATTCAAGAATTCCTATCTTTCACAGAATGCTCCTGCATATTGAATTCCAGGTAATTTGTACGGCGGATAAGGTATTTTAATATTAATTAATACTTTATAAAATTTCAGCAATACCCTGATATATGCACAAAAGGTGTTTTTACGCAATGGTAAGTACTCCGGATTTTGAAATTGCAATCACTTTTGTTTTCTTTCTATTTATTTTTTTCTTTTTAATTAATTAATTATTTCAAAATTCCAGCAATCGACTTATATGTGGACAACAAAAAACAAGGTATTCCTACGTCGTCGTACGTTTTTCTTAATTAATTCTTTTAACATTGCAGCACTGCACTTATAAGCGAAGAAAAGGTACTCCTACGCTCTGGTAAGAAGATCTAGTTTTGATAATGTACGCACTTTTATTAACTAATACTTTCACAATTTCAGCCCTGCACTTATGTGCGAAGAAAACGTGCCTGTACGCAGTGGTAAGTAGATCTCGTTTTTTTTATACGCACTTTTATTAAATAATACTTTTACAATTTCAGCCCTGCACTTATGTGCGAAGAAAGGGTACTCCTACGCAGTGGTAAGTAGATCTCGTTTTGGTATTGTATTAATTAATACCTTTAAAACTTCAGAACTGCACTTACCTATATGTGCGAAGAAAAGGTACTCATATGCAGTGGTAAGTATATCTCGTTCTGATATCGTTCACACTTTTACTAATTAATACTTTTAAAATTTCAGCACTGCACTTATGTCCGAAAAAAAAGGTATTTTTTGGGATTCTCCGGTATATAGCAAAAGCTAAAATATGTTCTAATTTGTTATTTCATCACACAACTCATTAATTTTTGGTGACAAGTTTCAAGTCTTGGTTTGACTCATCAACAGGTCCCAAATAGCGAAATTGGGTGATTTGAAAAACAAATGAAAAAATGAAAAAAAGAAGAAAGAAATGAAAAGTTTGAGAAAAATATAAAAAACAAGTTTTTTATTTATTAAAAAAATGTAAAAAAATTTTCAAAGAAGCAGATTCATTCGAAGCGAATCGAACCTATATACACCACGCAGTGGGCTCAAAAATAAAGAAGAAAAAGGAAGAAGAAGAAGCTTTTCGTGTCAGCAGAAAACCTTCCACTCATCGGTGCAGCTTGGTTTTCTGCCTGCTGCAGACGCTTCAAAATAGATCAAACTGATCTCTTCTCATATAAACTCAGAATAAATTCTGGGTGTGAATTATATGAGGAAAAAACACTCCTAACGAGCCCAGGAGGAAAAATAAATAAAAAGATTACTCTTTCGGACTTTTTACCGGGTTAAACTCAATTTTGTTCAAGAAAGAATATTTTGGGATTCTCCGGTATATAGCAAAAGCTAAAAAATGTTCTAATTTGTTATTTCATCACACAACGCATTAATTTTTGGTGAGAAGTTTCAAGTCATGGTTTGACTCATCAACAGGTCCCAAATAGCGAAATTGGGTGATTTGAAAAACAAATGAAATAATGAAGAAAAGAAGAAAGAAATGAAAAGTTTGAGAAAAATAGAAATAACAATTTTTTTATTTATTAAAAAAATGTAAAAAAAATTTTAAAGAAGCAGATTCAATCGAAGCGAATCGAACCTGCATACGCCACGCAGTGGGCTGAAAAATAAAGAAGAAAGGAAGAAGAAGAAGCGTTTCGTGTCAGCAGAAAACCTTCTACTCATCGGTGCAGCTTGGTTTTCTGCCTGCTGCAGACGCTTGAAAATAGATCAAATTGATCTCTTCTCATATAAACTCAGAATAAATTCTGGGTGTGAAATATATGAGGAAAAAACACTCCTATACGAGCCCAGGAGGAAAAATAAATAAAAAGATTACTATTTTGGACTTTTTACCGGGTTAAACTTAATTTTGTTCATTAATTTTTGGTGACAAGTTTCAAGTCTTGGTTTGACTCATCAACAGGTCCCAAATAGCGAAATTGGGTGATTTGAAAAACAAATGAAAAAATGAAAAAAGAAAAGAGAAATGAAAAGTTTGAGAAAAATAGACAAAACAATTTTTTTTTTATTTATTAAAAAAATGTAAAAAAATTGTTAAAGGAGCATATTCATTCGAAGCGAATCGAACCTGTATACGACACGCAGTGGGCTGAAAAATAAAGAAGAAAAAGGATCCCTGCGCAGAGGTAAATTAAACACGGAATGCTTTTTCTTCGATAAATTAAATTTCCAACTGATATAATTTCCTTTCAGAAACATGAAGAAAAGTTCTGAATTATTCCAGAAAATTATCACTACGCACAGGTAAATTAAACACAGAATTCTTTTTCTTCGATAAATTTAAATTTCCAACTGATATAATTTCCTTTCAGAAACATGAAGAAAAGTTCTGAATTATTCCAGAAAATTATCACTACGCACATGTAAATTAAACACAGAATTGTTTTTCTTCGATAAATTTAAATTTCCAACTGATATAATTTCTCTGAATTATTCCAGAAAATTATCACTACGCACAGGTAAATTAAACACAGAATTCTTTTTCTTCGATAAATTTAAATTTCCAACTGATATAATTTTCTTTCAGAAACATGAAGAAAAGTTCTGAATTATTCCAGAAAATTATCACTACGCACAGGTAAATTAAACACAGAATTCTATTTCTTCGATAAACTTAAATTTCCAACTGATCTACTTTCAGGTATATTATCGCGATATTTTACGCGACTCAATAAACACCAATTCCGTTCCGGTCTCTTCAGTACTCATAAAACCAAGAGAAAAAAAATGTGTGCGCGACCGGTTTCATAAAAGAAGAACTCTTCTGTTTCCCGACTTTGTCCTGCCTTGTCTAGAACAAGAATGACTCTCAACCCGCAGTCCGCCTATATTCCCGTCGTGGTTCTTTTCTGCCACCGACAGACGAGCGCTTTTTTTCGTTTCAAGGAATGATTCGTCTCCCGCTCGCAACTACTCGGCAGCACATCTGTCCGTGTGTCGTGTTATATTTTTCGGCAAAATCGTTGCTACCGAATATTTTGTGCCAAATTTCTTACAATTTTTACGATCGGACTTGCAATGGTTCATGGTATAGTGGTATCGTCCGATGCATTACCGCTAGGCGAATTGCCGTTTTCGCCTCCTGGATGTTGGTGACTAGCGGTAAGTTTTTACATGAAAAATTGTGGATTGTGCGCGTTTTTGCACAATTTAGAATTTTATCATATTTGAATGTTTTTGCTTCTTTACTCTTTTTTTTTTCTCTCTTCACATTGTTTTAGGTCTGTACTTATATGCGGCTGTATATGGATATATTTTCTTTTGCTTTTCTTTGCAGGACTTTTGTACTATGGAGAAGTAGCATAGGGCTACTTCTCGAAAATATATACATTTTATTTTGTTTTTTCAGGAATTTTGCACTATGGAGAAGAAGCATAGGGCTACTTCTCGAAAATATATAAATTTTATCTTTTTTCAGGAATTTTGTACTATGAAAAAGTAGCATAGGGCTACTTCTCGAAAATATATAATTTATATTTTGTTTTTCCAGGATTTTTGTACTATGGAGAAGTAGCATAGGGCTACTTCTAGAAAATATATAAATTTTATTTTTTTTCAGGAATTTTGTACTGTGGAGAAGTAGCATAGGGCTACTTCTCGAAAATATATAAATTTTATCTTTTATTCTAGGTACCTCCGGGATATCATGGGGGTTTCTCTACAGAAGTAGATATGCCAAACAACAACAAAAAAGAAACAAGAAGCGTAAGGTGGGGTGGGGGGGTATACGATACAGCGTGGGGATGAACCACCGAGAATAGAGTCTCATGCCGGGCACAACGGGGAAGGGAGAGGAAAGAAGGAAAGTAGAAGAAAGAGAAGAAAAACAAAAAAAAAGATTTGCCTGGGAGGTGAACTATGAATGATATCTTTGCAGCCGCGCCCAAAATGGGGTCGACCCACAAGAGTCTCAAGCCGGGCATACACTAGACCCTGTGTTGTTGAGATCTAAGGTCCCTATTCGTCTTGCACGAGAGAGGACTGATCTACCAATAGACCTCGTCTACCAACTCGCCTCGCCCGATGAACTTACCAGGAAGAGGTGCAGCGATTGATTTATTGAGTACGGGAATGTTCGGCTCGAGACTACGACTTCGTCGGTGAAATGCCGCTACTTAACGTTCTGCTGAATCCAGTCGCAATACCCCGGAAATCCCCCAATCCCAAGAAAGGAAATCGCTTCGTAACAGGTAGAATTCATCTATCAACTCACTCAGGATGACGGAAATCCCACGGGATGCAGCAAGCGGGTTCAAGCTCTAAGAAAATTGAAGAAAGGACAGGAAAGTAAAATCCTTCAGATGAAAGCTAACCCAGAACGAGTTAGCAACAAGGGCTGAGACCATCTAAACTTGATAGTTTAGAGATAATACACTATATAAAAAAATATGTTCGATGAGACTCCATCCGCACTCGCTGACGCCGGGGCAACTTTTTATTGGAAGAAAATTGAAGAAAGGACAGGAAAATAGAATCCTTCCGGTAAAGGCTAACCCAGAAGGGGTTAGTAACAAAATGAAAGGGTTTATCACCCACCACTGAGGAAGTAGTAAGAGGGTTTGCGATAACCTGTAGTTCACAACTGAAGCTTGCCGGATGCCTTCTTAGGGCTACCGAGGTCTACAAGGGTTTAATCACGACTTTATATCCTGAGCATGGAAAATTCCGATTGAGAGACCCCTATCATTCTGCAGACGGTATGAAACACGCCCGATTCGCTTTACAATAGTCGCTTTTATAAATTTCGGTGCTAATTTGGCTGCGCTACTTTGTTCAAAGTTTCGGATGTATACAGTGTGTCCAGGTACAAAAGCTCTTTCTCGAGTTCGCAAGTTGTAGCCAGCGGCGTACTTTCGACAGGTACGCTCAACGGCCCCATCGGACTCTGCCTTCAAATCTCGCAGAAGTTGATATGAGCTCCCGCTTGTTACCTTGTTAGGAGACTCATGCACGACATTGCGGATGGCAAAGCCAATCTCGCTCAGATGTTCGTCCCAATTTCGATGCTCTGTGCCGACGTAGGCGCGGATCGCTGCCAGAACTGACTGATTAACACGCTCAGAGGAGTTTGATTGAGGGGAGTAAGCTGGTGAATAGATGAGTTTCACCCCATAACTATCTAAGAATTGGGCGAATATCTTTGCAATGAACTGACTACCATTATCTGAGTGTACCATTTCCGGAACTCCAAAATTAAGAAGACCTTTTGCTCCAGGAATTTGACAACCCGCGAGGCTGTGGCCTCGGGCATTGCTTCCAACAACACAAACTTAATTAAGTGATCCAGTGCGATGAAGATGTACTTATTTCCGCCTCGACTACGCGGGTATGGGCCTAAAAAGCCACAGAAGATGCGCTGCCATGGCAGCTCGGTAGTTCGCAGTGTGCCCAGTGGAGGTCTTGAAGACACATTGCTCGGTTTGATCAGCTTACACGTTTCACAGGTGTTTATGAACTGTCGTACTTCTGAAGCCATGCTCGGCCAGTAATACTGCCGACGTAATTTCTCTAAGGTTTTTGCGAAATCGAAATGTGCTGCTATGGGAGGACTATGCTCGGATTTTATCAAATCGCCAGCGAGACTACCAGGAACCCATAGCTTCCACTGAACCCGCTTCTCTGAGATGTTGTAATTTGGAAGCGAAAATGAGATAAAGGCCTTCCCATCGCTAATTCGTAAGTTCTGAAAACCGCTTGGATTGGAAGTGATACGCTGGATTCTCTCCACATACGTTTTCTCATGGAATGCGGATGACTTCAAATCAAGCGAACTGACTTGCGCAGGATAAACTAACTCGTTTGTGTGTTGTTCCGCTGCCTCGTCAGCAAATAGCCTAGAAAGAGCATCAGCCACCACATTGTCCTTACCTTTACGGTATTCAATGTGAAATCTGAAGGCCTGGAGTTTGAGGCTCCAACGAGCCAGCCTGCCACATAGATCCCGTTGGTCCATGAGCCATTTGAGGCTAGCGTGGTCAATAATGACCGTGAACTCCAGCCCTTCCACATACGGCCTGAACCTTTTTATATTCAGTACGGCGGCCAGACACTCTAACTCTGTTATGGTGTAGTTGCGTTGAGCAGCGTTCAGCTTCTATGACATGTAAGCGATGGGATGCTCATACACAGAACGCTGAAACAAGACGCTTCCAACCCCTGTAGTGCTAGCGTCGCACTGAATGAAAAAAAGGCTTAGAGAAGTCAGGATTCGCGAGCACTGGTGCCGTCATCTGGCACTGTTTTAGCTGTTGGAATGCCAGTTGAGTTTGTTCGTTCCAGTCGAACTTGATGCTCTTTTTTAGAAGGTCCGTCAGAGGACTAGCATACTCCGAGGAAGTTACGTATTTCTTGACAGATGTTGGCCTTGGCAAGCTGTAAATATCAGTGTCCTTTCGGGATCAGCCCGCAAGCACCCATCCCCAAATACAAGGCCAAGATATCGGACCTCTCTCATACAAAACTTACTTTTCTCCACATTAATCGTCAGGCCGGCAGCGCGGAGCAACGACGTGACTTCCGCCAGAAGCCTTAGGTGTTCGTCAAACGTGGAGGAAGTAATGAGTAAGTCGTCAAGATACACAGACACTCGATCATGCAGTTGGTGAGGGATAACCTTGCACATCAGCTTGCACATTGTTTGCGGAGTGTTGCAAAGTCCAAACGGAAGCACCTTGAACTGGTATAGGGGTCTTCCCGGCACTGCGAAAGCCGTTTTGTCTCTTGATCCCACAGGGAGAAGGATCTGCCAGAACACATCCTTTAAGTTTATGGCAGAGATGAACTTTGTCTCCTGGAGTCTACTGAGGAGTCCATCTTTAAGAGGTAACGGAAAGGCATCTGGGACTGTTACGGAGTTTAATTTTCGGGCGTCCAGACAGAGGCGCACTTTACCGTTAGCCTTCTCAATTAAAGTGACTGGTGACAACCACGAACTTTGGCACTCCTCAATGACTCCTAGCGAAAGCATTCGGTCGAGCTCATGATATAAGGATTTCTGCACTGCCGGAGACACTGAATAGAAACGCTGTTTAATGGGTTTCGCCAGACCAATGTCTATCTCATTCTCTACCAACGAGGTGAGACCCAAGCCTCGCTGGCTGAATGATGGAAAGGAGGTGATCACCTCCTGCAAACGTTTCGAATCGTATTCTGACATATCGTGCTGTTGCGAACAAGAAGGTGAGGCTTTTGGCAAAGAATGAAGCTCACTCACCATGACAGGTCTTAAACCCAATGCTATCCTAAAATCGATTCCCAGGTACAGGTATTGCTGAAGAGAGGGAACTATGTGCAGTCTTATCATACGCGTCTTTTCACCATATTTTACGAGGACCCATATGTGGCCAAGGAGCTTTTGCTGCCGCCCATCAGCGATCGAAACTAAAGACGGCATCGATTGGAACGAAATTCCCACTTTATCCAGGAATCTCTCCGCTCCAGCCCCGAGCACGCTCACATTTGCACCGCTATCCAATAAACCTCGTATCTTTCGTCCCTGAATGTGGACATCGGCGTAAGGATGAGGATAGCAAGGATCCTCTTCATCAGATACTAATGTTTCGGCAATGGCAGCCTTTATGACTCTACGCAGGCTGAGGTACCTATGTGTGCGTGGGAAAGTCCTGGAGGAAATGGACCCCGAAGCCGATGGGAATTCGCTGATGCAAAACGATGCATCCTCTATATCCGAGGTGGAGATTGACGAGCTTTCATCCGAGAAGGTGCAACAACAACTTTCTGAAGGACAGGGTTCCGAGTAGGTGGTAAAATTTAACGTGCTTTGCGTGCTGGGATTCTCTGTCTGAGTGGAAGAGTTAGACATGTTTACTTTAAGATTGTTACCCGGTTCAAAATTCGATCTGGGTTCGCGAGTTTTGTGTTTTAGGAGCGCTGCAGCATCGCTGATAGCTCTACGCCGTGGAGTTAACGGTAGCGGACGGGCTCGGTGTTGGTAGCCGCTTCCTCTGTCATGCGCCTGAAGGTTTGGCTTGGAGTTAAACAGCGCTGACCACATATAAAATTTTGACCCATGCCTCGGTTTCCCGACAAGCAAGCTCTGCATTGCGTTTTAATTACCCCCACTGCACCGCATCCATAGCAGAAGACCCTCTGTGGACCTAGTGGATAGTTGATGTAGACTTGACCTTCGGCCGAACAGTTCCAACATGTCACTCGAGATCTAGCGGGTCGGTGGATGTCTCTCGGAGCATTAATTTGAACACCTCGCGGTGGAACTTCAATGGCGTCTATTTGACTGGACAAAGTGTGATTCAAATACGGCGTATCTGAATATATTTCGTCGCGGTGCGACCGCCCGCGGAGAGCCTATATCGTACCCTAATTTTTCAAATGTAAGGCGGGTTTCATGTTACGTCGCAGTATTTCCACCAGCTCTGCTTCTGGGAACGGTATGCTCATTTTGGACACTAGCGCATGAACCGCTAATCGAAAATCCCTGAATGACTCGTTAACTCCCTGCCTCCTTGACTCAACTAGCTTACGAATTTCGTAATCAGTTTCCTGGCTGCGGAATTCGCATAGGAGAGCGGAACGTAACTCTTGCCACGAGTGCGTCCGCTGATTTCGCAAGTATAACCAATACCAGTTGGCAGCTTTCCCGGTAACGAGTTTATGAAACCCAGCACACAATTCGGAGGCAGATACTTGTTCTAGTACTGCCAGAGATTCTACCCGAAATATGAACTCTGTCCTATCCAAACCGGATGTGCCATCAAAATTTAACTTCCAGCGGAAGACAGGACTGTGAGATAAGCTGTTACTGTCCCTCGCTGCTGGCTGTCGAGTATGAGTTGTAATGTTAAGCGGAGAAACGAAAGAACCTGGTAAAGGTGGTACACGAGACCCAGTATTACCTTGTCTCGGCAGCGGAGGTTCTCCAGTGACTGGACCCCTATTCAAACTTTCCAACCGATCTTTGATCGAAGGAATACGCGACCTTACCGAAATTGGGTCAGCAAACGTGTATGGTATATCAGTGGGAGCTGCTTGGGCCTTCTGCTCTTCGAATATTGGTAAGTCCAGGTACGACTCGGCAGGATTGGTGTGGACGTTCCCCAAGTTAAGTCCTGGTAGTCCCATCGCAGCGCCTTCCGTGGTGAAAACTGTTTTCGGCTTAGCACCTGTCAGCGTGTTGGACTCTTGACTGTCTGTGCTAGTCACAGGAACTGTGAGCGTTACACCTCCAGCGCCCTCAGCCACGGACACTGTCGTAGGCTGGGAAGATTCGACACGGCTCAGGATATCCCCCAAGGTCGGGACATAAGATTTCGCATCAGACTGGACAGAGGGTGACGTATTGTGCAACCGCCGGGCTCTATGGAGTACATGGAGCACCTGACTGATATAGCGCGTACGATCTTCGTTGGTTCGGATGGGATCCGAGCTCAAATCATGGTTTAGAGCGTCGATCCGACTAATAATATAGTCTAATTCACGTGGTGGATTTATATGAGCGTGAGACTTAAAGGGTGCTCTGCCGGATTCCGACTTCTCGGCCTCATACACTTCCATGAGCTTACGGCGAGCATTATCGTCAGCAGATCTAAGGTTGCGTACGGCGAATGCAACCTCAGGCTCGTCCGGTGATAAAAAGGCGAAGCCCATCTTGGTATGAATTTCCCCGACAAACAAAACCAAGAGTAAGAGGAGAGAAAAACCCCCACGAGGAAATACTCTGGTGTTAATATTGAAAGACAATTCACTCGAGAATTGTACCGAATATATATAAAAAGGGATGCGTCTGTACTAATGCCAACAATGGCTCAGAATAAACTTGTGCCAAAAAGGCTTAAATGACCCTGTCCTGATGTCACTATCAATGATAATTCAGACGATGGTTCTGCCCAGTATGATTAGATAATATAAAAAAAAATGCGTTAATACCAATGTCGAAGATAATCCAGCCAACAATTGTGCCAAATATATGTACATATATGTATATGAAAGAAAAAAAAATTGCGTCTATGCCAATGTCGACGATAATTCCATTGAGGATTGTGCCAAGTAATATTTAGAAGAAAGAAGAAGAGGAAAAAAACAAAAGTGTATTTAACGAATTTCGAAGATACTGCAGCCGGAAGTTGTGCCAAATATCTACATATATGTAAAAGAAAACAATGCCTTTATCATAAGGCCAAAGATGACTCCCACGAAAATTGTGCCAAATGTATTAGTAAAAGAAAAATAAATGCGCTTATACTAGTACTGAAGCTAATTCAGCTGAAAATTGTGCCAAGTAAACCTAGTGAAGAAAATGCATCTCTACCAATGAAAGAGAATATTCACCTGAAACCGTATGTATGTAAAAAAAACCAAAAAAAAAAGAATTTATAAATGTGTTTATGCTAATGCTGAATATAGTTCAGCCGAAAAACTCGTGCCAGATATATATATATATATAAAAAACGTTTATAATAATGACGATAAGAAGTCTTACGAAAATTGTGGCAATACGATTAAAAGAAAACACTACTCTGATTTGAGATTATACGTTCTGCGTGTCTTACATGAGCAATCAATTTATACTATGCGTATTACTAACGTTCTTCATTTATGAAAGGGGGTGTCGGCGTGACGGATCAACGCGGAAGGACAGCCTCTTAGACACCACAACAACAAGAAAAAAATCCTATTTTCCATCCCAGCTGGACAAAAAAGACAATCCTCTCTCTCTCTCTGTCTTCGCCGCCTAATATTGTTTATCTATGCACTTCAGTCAGTCCATACTAGCAACTTGTAGAAAACTCAAATTGTGGAACCGGAGCCTGAAATGCAGCAGTCCCATTTCAGAATAATCAGGACGAACACTCCTTTACCAAGGATACAAATCAGAGAAGATGGGCAACGTCCATCAACTTGGCAGGGGAGTGAAGTTGAGATCAAAGGCGGATGTGAGTTGTCAGTAATTCAGTGGCTGCCAGTACTCAGGAGAGAAGCAGTAGCTAATTGTATTGCAGTAATATCCCAAAATAATTATCAAGAAGAAAAAAAGACTGTGATGCTCATGTATGCCAATTGTGACAATACGAAACTCAAAGCAACTCTACGAAACCCAAAACTAGAATGGCGCAGAGCACGAACCAACATGGAAATTTATTAGATGTAAGCGGAATTAATTTCACAAACGTACGCATCGCATACAACGCTGACTGACCACTGCAAACTGAACAACTCACACTTCCAAAAAGGAGCATCAAGAGGGATTACAGAATTTAATAATAAGGGAAGAAGGGTTTGAAAAAAAAACAAAAACCTGGTGCGAGGTTGCACACTAGAACCGATAAGCTGACACCAATGCCCAAACAAGACAGAATCTAAAGAAGAACATCGTTCAACAACTTGCCAGGTGTGGGTCAGCTGATCAGCTCGTCATGCAGGTAAAACTGTCAAGTGGTCGTTATCTCGGAGCTATCATGAAAGTAACGCACTTTACAGAAGCAAGACGAGCTCGGCGTAGATCCAGCACCCTGCATCCCGCCAGGCAACCGACGACCGATCACATAGTGTTGCAAATATCTTAAGTTTCATCGACAAACCAGTTTGAAGTAAACCAAAATCGCTTGAGCCAGTTTAAAACACTGAGGCCTTCCATTACAGGAAAAAAAAGATCTGATAATGGTAACAAAAATTAAGAATTGATTCTTATAATAGTAATTGCACTTTAGCCAAGAGAAGCTTGACTAAAGGCCCGAAAAAAGCCAAAGTTTGGGCGCCATTTGTAACACAAATGGGCGACCAGAAAAAATCAAAAAAAAATAATTTGAAATTGTTCGTACTCTTTAGTCAAGAGAGGCTTGACTGAAGGCCGGAAAAGAAACCAATGTTTGGGCGCAATTTGTAACACAAATGGCGACCAGAAAAAAAAACAAAAAATTTAATTTGAACTTGTGCTTACTCTTTAGTCAAGAGAGGCTTGACTAAAGGCCGGAAAAGAAACCAATGATTGGGCGGCATTTGTAACACAAATGGGCGACCAGAAAAAAAATCAAAATTAAAACTTGAAAATGCACTAACACTTTAGTCAAGACAGGCTTGACTAAGTGCGAAGAAAAGAAAGAAAACCGAAGTTTGGCGCCATTTGTAACACAAATGGGCGACCAGAAAAATCAAAAATTAAGATTTTACAGCGAAACCTGAATTCAAAGTTTGTATAGGAATGAGTAATATTAATTGCACCTTAGTCAAGAGAAGCTTGACTAAAGGCCAGAAAAAAATCCAAGTTGGGCGCCATTTGTAACACAAAGCTTGTCAGCCAACAGATCTATCTACATCCACTTGTACCTGAATGTAGATACATACCGCATCCGACACCTCCTTGCTACAAAAATCATATCCAGGATATGCGTGGGTGGCTGCACAGCAATTGCCGCCAGCGATCAGTCGGCTAGGGGGGTCCTTGCCACTCACATCCCTTCTATGCTTGTTAAAATGTGCATAAAGAAGAAAAAAATGTTTGACCGGACAGACGGACGGAAAACTAAGAAAAAAGGACTTGAGTGTGGGACTGCAGACGGACAGACCGACAGAAAAAAAAAGATCTATGCAAGCTTCCTTCTACTTGTGGAACCTAAAAGCCTAGAAAAGAGAAAATTTACTTTATTAAATGCTACAAAAAAAGAAGAACAGAAGACCTCAGCAACGCCGAACAGTACTAATTCACCCGTAGAATTTTCAACGCTGGCAGATGAACGATTGAGAGAGAGTGAGAGAGCTGAGAGGGGGATCTCCGATGTTGTTGAGACCTAGGCTTTGGGTAATATTGGACCCAATCGCCCCCATCCACCCTGGCTAAGCCTCCAAAGCCGTATCAAAATGCTCAGCCCCATCCGTGTGTTTAGCCGCTAGTACCTTCCAGACGCATCAGCATCACTGCCACCACCCCTCTCCTCGGATAGTTACTTACTCATCTTAATGCTCCTAGAAAGTGAGAAGGTATGATAAAAAACAATTTTTGACTACCCTTCAAGCAAGGCGAAACAAAAACGTAACGAAAATGTAAACATGCTTGCATAGAAGTGTACGCAAAAGAAACGCTTTGGTGTTGTGAATGCGTAACAGAAACGAATCATCAGGCCAAAGAGAAGTGAAACTGAAAAGCGTAGACTGTCAGTGTAGTGGTAGTTCGCAAACTGTACTCTAAAGTGTTACGTTTTCGGAATGAAAATTACGTTCAGTTAACGAAACGTTTTGCATGAGGACTCAATGGCTTTTGAAGAAAACAACAGATTTTTCTATTTTAATTTATTTTATAAAAATAGCATCACAAAAATAGAACAAAAAAACGTTTATTAAGGAACCTTAGCTTACACTACGTTACAATGTTTTAGGTACATCGAGTAGGGTATAGATAATTGGAATTATCGATAGACTACAAAATAGTTTAGTAAACTGACAAAAGTTCAATAATAATAATATAAGTAATTCAAATTTGTTGACACTCCAAAGTTTTAATAAAATAAAAATATTAACGCGGCGTTTTGTTATTCACAAACAAATTTACATGCACAACACAGCTGCCTGCTGTCAGGTTCTATGACACAGGTCAATAAATCCAGAAGTACGTTTTCAATACGTTTTCGTTTCACTTTTGGTGTACACTCTCAAATGCTTAGAGGGGGGTACGTTTTCAGTATGTTTTTGTTACGCTGTGATTATAGTGTTCATGTAATATAGAGCCGTGGGTGTATTAGTAAAACGCGGTTCGGAAAGTTCACGTTTTCGTTTCACTTTAGGTGTATACACTCAAATGTTTAGAGGGTAGTGACAAAACCAAGGGAACCCATGAGGGCCCTCTGCACTAGATTTTGTTTTATTCTTTTCTGTTTTTACAAGTAGAGATTCGGACTGTAAGCGATTTCTTCTTCCCGGATCATCATACCTTTGGCGATTTCTTCTTCCCGGATCACCAGATCTTTGGCGTTGCAATCAAATGAATTTACTTTTACGATGAATCGTTATACCATATACGGGAATACACAAAGAACCTGTAAGTTAAATAGACAAAAGAAAATGCACATGTATATAAAAAAAAAGGAATACCAATAATAAAAACAAATAAATGTATATCGTTATACAAGAAAAATTTTAATCCAATTCTTTCGATTTATTCTAGCGTCTTCTTCATTCTTTCTTCGTTCACCTGCGTAATTTGATGATCTAACCTATGCTAGGCTTAATCTAGTCCCTATCCTACACCTTAATCGGCCGAACCTAACTTACTTAAATACCACTTACTTGAACTCTTATAAAAAAAGTAACGTGAGTGGGGTCACCTCATCGCCATCTACTCCCTTTCTCGCCAAGTGCCTCTGTTGATCCGGGTCGATCTTTTGTCTCCCTTTTCAGGTAAATCACTGTTGATGCATAACTCATTGATACGTAGGTATAGATTCTCCAAATACTCGAAATATAATTCAACCCAAATATAGTTCGTGAGTAAGAAAATGTTTAACTGATTTTCCCTTTTGGGTAAAGCACTAATGACGCATAAACTGACTGATCCGCAGGTGAGAACTCCTGGCTGATATGCAGGTAAGAACTCACACAGAACTCACATAATCTAAATATAACTTAATCCAAAGATAATTGGTGCGCACGAAAATGTTTAACAAATTTTCCTTTTTAGATAAATCACTAGTAATGCATACCTTGACTGATACACAGGTAAGAATTTCTATAATAATGAAAATATGCTTCACGCATACGAAAATGACTCATAAAATTTCCTTTTCAGGTACATCTCTGTGGGCGAATAAAGTTCACTGGCACGCAGGTAAGAATTCTTCACATTATCTAACTATAACTTAATCCCAAAATAATTTGTGCGTACGAAAATGTTTAATTAAAATTCTTTTTCAGGTAAATCACTAATAATGCACAACCTGGCTGATACGCAGGTAAGAATTTCTATAGTAATGAAAATATGCTTCACGCATACGAAAATGTCTAATAAAATTTCCTTTTCAGGTACATCGCTGTGGACGTATCAAATTCACTGGCACGCAGGTAAGTAATCACAGAATTCTTTCCTTCGATAAATGTAAATTCCAAACTAATAAAATTTCCTTTCCAGAAACATTAAGAAATGTTCTGAATTATTCCAAAAAATTAGCACTACGCACAGGTAAATTAAACACAGAATGCTTTTTCTTCGATAAATTAAATTTCCAGCAGAAATAATTTCCTTTTAGAAACATGAAGAAAAATTCTGAATTATTCCAGAAAATTATCACTACGCACAGGTAAATTAAACACAGATTTCTTTTTCTTCGATAAGATTAAATTTCCAACTGATATAATTTTCTTTCAGAAACATGAAGAAAAGTTCTGAATTATTCCAGAAAATTATCACTACGCACAGGTAAATTAGACACAGAATACTTTTTCTTCGATAAATTTAAATTTCCAACTGATATAATTTCCTTTCAGAAACATGAAGAAAAGTTCTGAATTATTCCAGAAAATTATCACTACGCACAGGTAAATTAAACACAGAATTCTTTTTTTCGATAAATTTAAATTTCCAACTGATATAATTTCCTTTCAGAAACATGAAGAAAAGTTCTGAATTATTCCAGAAAATTATCACTACGCACAGGTAAATTAAACACAGAATTCTTTTTCTTCGATAAATTTAAATTTCCAACTGATATAATTTTCTTTCAGAAACATGAAGAAAAGTTCTGAATTATTCCAGAAAATTATCACTACGCACAGGTAAATTAGACACAGAATACTTTTTCTTCGATAAATTTAAATTTCCAACTGATCTACTTTCAGGTATATTATCGCGATATTTTACGCAACTCAATAAACACCAATTCCGTTCCGCTCTCTTCAGTACTCATAAAACCAAGAGAAAAAATGTGTGCGCGACCGGTTTCATAAAAGAAGAACTCTTCTGTTTCCCGACTTTGTTCTGCCTTGTCTAGAACAAGATTGACTCTCAGCCCGCAGTCCGCCTACATTCCCGTCGTAGTTCTTTTCTGCCACCGACAGACGAGCGTTTTTTTCGTTTCAAGGAATGATTCGTCTCCCGTTCGCAACTACTCGGCAGCACATCTGTCCGTGTGTCGTGTTTTATTTTTCGGCAAAATCATTGTAACCGAATATTTTGTGTCAAATTTCTTGAAATTTTTACGATCGGACTTGCGATTGTTCATGGTATGGTGGTATCGTCCGATGATTACCGCTAGACGAATTGCCGTTTTCGTCTCCTGGATGTTGGTGACTAGCGGTAAGTTTTTACATGAAAAATTGTAAATTGTGCGCGTTTTTGCACAATTAGAATGTTATCATATTTGAATGTTTTTGCTTCTTTACTCTTTTTTTTTCTCTCTTCACATTGTTTTAGGTCTGTACTTATATGCGGCCGTATATGGATATATTTTCTTTTGCTTTTCTTTGCAGGACTTTTGTACTATGGAGAAGTAGCATAGGGCTACTTCTCGAAAATATCTACATTTTATTTTGTTTTTCCAGGAATTTTGCACTATGGAGAAGTAGCATAGGGCTACTTCTCGAAAATATATAAATTTTATCTTTTATTCTAGGTACCTCCGGGATATCATGGGGTTTCTCTACAGAAGTAGAGATGCCAAACAACAACAAAAAAGAAACAAGTAGCGTAAGGGGGGGGGGGGGGGGTATCCTCTACAGCGGGGGGGGGGGGGGGGGGGGGGGGGGGGACGACCCACCGAGAATAGAGTCTCATGCCGGGCACAACGGGGAAGGGAGAGAAAAGAGGGAAAGGAGAAGAAAACCAAAAAAAAATTTGCCTGGGAGGTGAACTATCAATGTTATCTTTGTAGCCGCGCCCAACGTGGGGACGACCCACAAGAGTCTCAAGCCGGGGATACACTAGACCCTGTGTTGTTGAGATATAAGATCCCAATTCGTCTTGAACGAGGGAGGACTGATCTACCGATAGACCTCGTCTACCAACTCGCCTCGCCCGATGAACTGACCAGGAAGAGGTGCAGAGATTGATTTATTGAGTACGGGAATGTTCGGCTCGAGAATACGACTTCGTCGGTGAAATGCCGCTACTTAACTTTCTGCTGAATCCAGTCGCAACACCCCGGAAATACCCCAATCCCAAGAGATGAAATCGCTTCGTAACAGATAGAATTCATCTATCAACTCACTCAGGATGACGGAAATCCCGCGGGATGCAGCAAGCGGGTGCAAGCTCTAAGTAAAATGAAGAAAGGACAGGGAAGTAAAATCCTTAAGATGAAGGCTAATCTAGAAGGGGTTAGTAACAAAGGCGCTGAGACCATCTAAACTTGATAGTTAAGAGATAATACACTATATAAAAAAATATGTTCGATGAGACTCCATCCGCACTCGCTGACGCCGGGGCACCTTTTTATTGGAAGAAAATTGAAGAAAGGACAGGAAAATAGAATCCTTCCGGTAAAGGCTAACCCAGAAGGGGTTAGTAAAAAAATGAAAGGGGTTTATCACCCACCACTGAGGAAGTAGTAAAAGGGATTGCAATAACCTGTAGTTCACAAGTGAAGCTTGCCGGATGCCTGCTTAGGGCTACCGAGACCTACACGGGTTTGGTCAAGACTTTATATCCTGAGCATGGAAAATTCCGATTGAGAGACCCCTATCATTCTGCAGACGATATGAAATACGCCCCATTCGTTCTACAATAGTCGCTTTTATGAATTTCGGTGCTAATTTGGCCGCAAAGCGAGTTTCAGACGTACACAGTCTGTCCAGGTACAAAAGCTCTTTCTCGAGTTCGCAAGTTGTAGCCAGCGGCGTACTTTCGATACGGCTCCGTAAGACGAAACTTTACTTCATCGCGCAACAGCTGAAGCTTTTGGTTGACAGGTATACACTCAATGGCCCCATCGGAATCTGCCTTCAAATCTCGCAGAAGTTGATATGAGCTCCCGCTTGTTACAGGATTTCGACCGAAAAGCAGGAAATATAATATGGCGAGCACTTAGATGACTCATGCACGACATTGCGGATGGCGAAGCCAATCTCGTTCAGATGTTCGTCCCAATTTCGATGCTCTGTGCCGACGTAGGCGCGGATTGTTGCCAGAACTGACTGATTAACACGCTCAGAGGCGTCCTTCCATGGCAGCTCGGTAGTTTGTAGTGTACCCAGTGGAGGTCTTGGAGACACATTGGTCGGCTTGATCCGTTTACACATTCCACAGGCGTTTATGAACTGTCGTACTTCTATGGCTTCAGCTTACACGTTTCACAGGTGTTTATGAACTGTCGTACTTCTGAAGCCATGCTCGGCCAGTAATACTGACGACGTAATTTCTCTAAGGTTTTTGCGAAACCGAAATGTGCTGCTATGGGAGGACTATGCTCGGATTTTATCAAATCGCCAGCGAGACTATCAGGAACCCATAGCTTCCACTGAACCCGCTCCTCTGAGACGTTGTTATTGAAACGAAAATGAGATATAGACCTTCCCACCACTAATTCGTAAGTTCTGAAAACCGCTTAGATTGGAAGTTATACGCTGGATTCTCTCCACATACGTTTTCTCATGGAATGCGGGTGACTTCAAATCAAGCGAGCTGACTTGCGCAGGATAAACTAACTCGTCTCTATGTTGTTCCGCTGCCTCGTCAGCAAATGACCTGGAAAGAGCATCAGCCACCACATTGTCCTTACCTTTACGGTATTCAATGTGAAATTTGAAGCCCTGGAGTTTGAGGCTCCAACGAGCCAGCCTGCCACATAGATCCCGTTGGTCCATGAGCCATTTGAGGCTAGCGTGATCAGTAACGACCATGAACTCCAGTCCCTCCACATACGGCCTAAACATTTTTATACTCAGTACGGCGGCCAGACACTCTAACTCGGTTATGCTGTAGTTGCGTTGAGCAGCGTTCAGCTTCTGTGACATGTAAACGATGGGATGCTCATCCCCATCCACAGAACGCTGAAACAAGACGCTTGGAGAAGTCAGGATTCGTGAGCACTGGTGCGGTCAACGACACTCTTTTAGCTGTTGGATTGCCATTTCAGCTTATTTGTTCCACTCGAACTTGAGGACTAGCATACTCCGAGGAAGCTACGTATTTTCTTGACAGTTGTTGGCCTTGGCAAGCTCTGAATAGCAGTGACCTTTTCGGGATCAGCCCGCAAGCACCCATCCCCAATTACAAAGCCAATATATCTGACCTCTCTCATACAAATCTTACTTTTCTCCACATTGATCGTCAGGCCGGCAGCGCGGTGCAACGACGCGACTTCCGCCAGAAGCCTAAGTTGTTCGTCAAACGTGGAGGAAGTAATGAGTAAGTCGTCAAGATAGACAAACACTCGGTCATGCAGTTGGCGAGGGATAACCTTGCACATCAGCTTGCACATTATTTGCGGCGTGTTGCAAAGTCCAAACGGAAGCAACTTAAACTGGTATAGGGGTCTTCCAGGCACTGGAAAGCCGTTTTGTCTCTTGATCCCACAGCGAGAGGAATCTGCCAGAACGCATCCTTTAAGTCTATGGCAGAGATGAACTTTGTCTCCTGGAGTCTACTGAGGAGTCCATCTATAAGAGGCAACGGAAAGGCATCTGGGACTGTTACGGAGTTTAATTTTCGGGCGTCTAGACAGAGGCGCACTTTACCGTTAGCCTTCTTAACTAAAGTGACTGGTGACGACCGCGAACTTTGGCTCTCCTCAATGAGTCCTAGCGACAGCATTCGGTGGAGCTCATCATATCAGGATTTCTGCACTACCGGAAACACTGAATAGAAACGCTGTTTAATGGGTTTCGCCAGACCAATATCTATCTTATGCTCTACCAACGTGGTGAGACCCAAGCCTTGCAGGCTGAATGATGGAAAGGGGGTGATCTCCTCCTGCAATCCTATTCTGACAGATCGTGCTGTTTCTAACAAAAAAATGACGCTTTTGGAAAGGCATGAAGCTCACTTACCAGACAGGTCTTAAACCCAATGCTTTCCAGAAATCGATTCCCAGGTACAGGTGTTGCTGAAGGGAAGGAACTATGTGCAGTCTCATCATACGCGTCTTTTCACCATATTTTACGAGGAGCCGTATGTGGCCCAGAACCTTTTGCTGCCGCCCATCAGCGGTCGAAACTGAAGACGGCATCGAGTGGAACGAAATCCCCATCTTATTCAGGAATCTCTCCTCTCCAGAGCCGAGCACGCTCACATTTGCACCGCTATCCAATAAACCTCGTATCTTTCGTCCCTGAATGTAGACATCGGCGTAAGGATGAGGATCCCAAGGAGTCTCTTCATCAGATACTACTGTTTCTGCAATGTGTGCATGGGACAGTCCTGGAGGAAATGGACCCCGAAACCGATGGGAATTCGCTGACGCAAAACGATGCATCCTCTATATCCGAGGTGGAGATTAACGCGCTTTCATCCGAGAAGGTGCAACTACAACTTTCTGAAGGACAGGGTTCCGAGTAGGTGGTAAAATTTGACGTGCTTTGCGTGCTGGGATTCCCTGTCTGAGTGGAAGAGTTAGACATGTATACTTTAAGACTGTTACCCGGTTTAAAATTCGATCTGGGTTCGCGACTTTTGTGTTTTGGGAGCGCTGCAGCATCGCTCACAGCTTTACGCGGTGGAGTTAACGGTAGCGGACGGGCTCGGTGTTGGTAGCCGCTTCCTCTGTCATGCGCCTGAAGGTTCGGCATGGAGTCAAACGGCGCTGACCACCTATAAAATTTTGACCCCTGCCTCGGTTTCCCGACAAGCAAGCTCTGCATTGCGTTTTAATTACCCCCACTGCACCGCATCCATAGCAAAAAAACCCTCGGTGGACGTAGTGGACAGTTGATGTAGACGTGACCTTCGGCCGAACTATTCTAACATGTCACTCGAGATCTAGCGGGTCGGTGGATGTCTCTCGGAGAAATAATTTGAACACCTCGCGGTGGAGCTTCAATGGCGTCTATTTGACTGGACAAAGTGTGATTCAAATACGGCGTATCTGAATAAATTTCATGCACTGCTCGTCGCGGTGCGACCACCCGCAGAGAGCCTATATCGGACCATAATTTTTCAAAGCGGTTGCACAAGTCCCTCAAATCTAGCACGTTATCAGTCTGATAAAGGAGTAACGCCTCCTGTAAGGTGGGTTTCATGTTACGTCGCAGTATTTCCACCAGCCCTGCTTCTGGGAACGGTATGCTCATTTTGGACACTAGCGCATGAACCGCTAATCGAAAATCACTGAATGACCCGTTAACTCCCTGCCTCCTTGACTCAACTAGCTTACGAATTTCGTAATCAGTTTCCTGGCTGCGGAATTCGCGTAAGAGAGCGGAACGTAACTCTTGCCACGAGTGCGTCCGCTGATTTCGCAAGTATAACCACTACCAGTTGGCAGCTTTCCCGGTAACGAGTGTATGAAACCCAGCACACAATTCGGAGGCAGATACTTGTTCTAGTACTGCCAGAGATTCTACCCGAAATATGAACTCTGTCACATCCAAACCGGATGTGCCATCAAAATTTAACTTCCAGCGGAAGACAGGACTGTGAGATACGCTGTTACGGTCCCTCGCTGCTGGCTGTCGAGTATGAGTTGGAATGTTAAGCGGAGAAACGAACGAACCTGGTAAAGGTGGTACACGAGACCCAGTATTACTTTGTCTCGGCAGCGGAGGTACTCCAGTGACTGGACCCCTATTCAAACTTTCCAACCGATCGTTGATCGACAGAATACGCGACCTTCCCGAAATTGGGTCAGCAAACGTGTATGGTATTTCAGTGGGAGCTACTTGGGCCTTCTGCTCTTCGAATATTGATGTCCAGGTACGACTCGGCAGGATTGGTGTGGACGTTCCCCAAGTTAGGTCCTGGTAGTCCCAACGCAGCGCCTTCCGTGGTGAAAACTGTTTTCGGCTTAGCACCTGTCAGCGTGTTGGACTCTTGACTGTCTGTGCTAGTCACAGGAACTGTGATCGTTACACCTCCAGCGCCCTCAGCTACGGACACTGTCGTAGGCTGGGAAGATTCGACACGGCTCAGGATATCCTCCAAGGTCTGGACATAAGATTGCGCATCAGACTGGACAGAGGGTGACGTATTGTACAGCCGCCGGGCTCTATGGAGTAAATTTAGCACCTGACTGATATAGCGCGTACGACCTTCGTTGGTTCGGATGGAATGCGTGCTGAAATCATGGTTTCGAGCGTCGACCCGACTAATAATATAGTGTAATTCACGCGATGGATTTTTTTGAGCGTGAGACTTAAAGGGTGCTCTGCCGGATTCCGACTTCTCGGCCTCATACACTTCCATGAGCTTACGGCGAGCGTTAGCGTCAGCAGAACTAAGGTTGCGTACGGCGAATTCAACCTCAAGCGGGTCCGGTGATAAAAAGGCGAAGTCCATCTTGGTATGAATTTCCCCGACAAACAAAACCAAGAGAAAGAGGAGCAGAAAAAACCCCCGCGAGGAAATACTCTGGTGTTAATATTGAAAGAATTTCTCGAGAATTGTACCGAATATATATAAAAAGGGATGCGTTTGTACTAATGCCAACAATGGCTCAGAATAAACTTGTGCCAAAAAAGCTTAAATGACCCTGTCCTGATGTCACTATCAATGTTAATTCAGACGATAGTTCTGCTCAGTATGATTAGATAATACAAAAAAAATTGCGGTAATACCAATGTCGAAGATAATCCAGCCAACAATTGTGCCAAATATATGTATATATGAAAGAAAGAAAAATTGCGTTTATGCCAATGTCGACGATAATTCCATTGAGGATTGTGCCAAGCAATATTTAGAAGAAAGAAGAAGAAGAAAATAACCAAAGTGCGTTTAACGAATATCGAAGATACTGCAGCCGGAAATTGTGCCAAATATCTACATATATGTAAAAGAAAACAATGCCTTTATCATAAGGCCAAAGGCCAAGTATGTATGTAAAAAAAAACCAAAAAAAAAGAATGTATAAATGTGTTTATGCTAATGCTGAATATAGTTCACCCGAAAAAATCGTGCTAGATATATATATATAAGTATATAAAAAACGTTTATAATAATGACGATAGGAAGTCCTACGAAAATTGTGCCGATACGATTAAAAGAAAACACTACTCTGATTTGAGATTATACGTTCTGCGTGTCTTACACGAGCAATCGATTTATACTATGCGTATTACTAACGTTCTTCATTTAAGAAAGGGGGTGTCGGCATGACGTATCAACGCGGAAGGACAGGCTCTTACACACCACAACGACAAGAAAAAAAATCCTATTTTCCAGCCCAGCTGGAAAAAAAACAAAACTCTCTCACTCCCTCTCTCTCTCTTCGCCGCCGAATATTGTTCATCTATTCACTTCAGTCAGTCCATACTAGTAATTTGTAGAAAACTCAAATTGTGAAACCGGAACCTGAAGGGCTGCCGTCCCATTTTAGGATGATCAGGACGAACACTCCTTTACCAAGGATACAAATCAGAGAAGATGGCAACGTCCATCAACTTGTCAGGGGAGTGAAGTTGAGATCAAAGGCGGATGTGAGTTGTTGTGAGTAATTCAGTGGCTGCCAGTACTCAGGAGAGAAGCAGTAGCCAATTGCGACAACTAGAATGGCTCAGAGCCCGATCCAACATGGAAATTTAATAATATACTGGCTTCTCCCTGGAGCCAGCACATGTAAGCGGAATTAATGTCACAAACGTACGCATCGCATACAACTCTGACTGACCACTGCAAACTGAACAACTTACACTTCCAACAAGGAGCATCAAGAGGGATTACAGAATTTAATAATAAGGGAAGAAGGGTTTGAACAAAAAAACAAAAACCTGGTGAGAGGTTGCACACTAGTACCGGTAGGCTGACACCAATGCCCAGACAAGGACAGAATCTAAAGAAGAACATCATTCAACAACTTGCCAGGTTTGGGTCAGCTGACCAGCTCGCCATCCAAGTAAAACTGTCAAGTGGTCGTCATCTCGGCGTCCACGAGCCGAAGCTTGGCTTGAAAGCTGGTACGCCTCGCGCACAAAACTCGCTTGTTGCGAAGGAGGCAAGCACTTGAACAAAAGGAAACTGTTAAATTTAGGGTAGAAATTAACTTAGACTTAATCGAAGGCAATTCAACAGCGCACATACAGTCCAGACCATGGTCGAGTGTCCCAGCCGCGATACAAAGGTCGAACCTAAGGAGAGCCAAAAAGGAGCTATCATGAAAGTAACGCACTTTACAGAAGCAAGACGAGCTCTGCGTAGATCTAGCGCCCTGCATCCCGCCAGGCAACCGACGACCGGTCACACACTGTTCCAAACAAAAGATAGCATAAGTTTGATCGACAAACCAGTTTGAAATAAACCGAAATCGCTTGAGTCAGTTTAAAACACTGAGGCCTTCCATTACAGGAAAAAAAAAGATCTGATAATGGTAACAAAAATTAAGAAATGATTCTTAAAATAGTAATTGCACTTTAGCCAAGAGAAGCTTCACTAAAGGCCAGAAAAAAGCCAAAGTTTGGGCGCCATTTGTAACACAAATGGGCGACCAGAAAAAAATCAAAAAAATTTAATTTGAACTTGTGCTTACTCTTTAGTCAAGAGAGGCTTGACTAAAGACCGGAAAAGACACCAATGTTGACCAGAAAAAATATCAAAAAATTTAATTTGAACTTGTGCTTACTTTCATTCAAGAGGGGCTTGACTAAAGGCCGGAAAAGAAACCAATGATTGGGCGCCATTTGTAACACAAATGGGCGACCAGAAAAAAATCAAAAATTAAAACTTGACAATGCACTAACACTTTAGTCAAGAGAGGCTTGACTAAGAGCGAAGAAAAGAAAGAAAACCGAAGTTTGGGCGCCATTTGTAACACAAATCGGCGACCAGAAAAATCAAAAATTAAGATTTTACAGCGAAACCTGAATTCAAAGTGTGTATAGGAATGAGTAATATTGATTGCACTTTAGTCAAGAGAAGCTTGACTAAAGGCCAGAAAAAAAACCAAGTTGTGCGCCATTTGTAACACAAAGCTTGTCAGGCGACAGATCTACCTACATCCACTTGTACCTGAATGTATATACATACCGCATCCGACACCTCCTTGCTACAAAAATCATATCCAGTATATGCGTGGGTGGCTGCACAGCAATTGCCGCCAGCGATCAGTCGGCTAGGGGGGGGGGGTCCTTGTCACCCACATCCCTTCTATGCTTGTTAAGCTGTGCATAAAGAAGGAAAATATTTGACCGGACAGACGGACGGACAATTAAAAAAAAGGACTTGAGTGTGGGACTGCAGACGGACAGACCGACAGAAAAAAAAGATCTATGCAGGCTTCCTTCTCCTTGTGGAACCTGAAAGCCTAGAAAGAAGAAAATTTACTTTATTAAATGCTGCAAAAAAGGAAGAACAGGAGACCTCAACAACGCCGAACAAGTACTAATTCACCCCGAGAGTTTTCAACGCTGGCAGATGAACGATTGAGAGAGAGTGAGAGGGGGATCTCCGATGTTGTTGAGACCCCGGCTTTGGGTAATATTGGGCCCAATCGCCTCCATCCACCCTGGCTAAGCCTCCAAAGCCGTTACAAAATGCTCAGCCCCATCCGTGTGTTTAGCCGCTAGTACCTCCCAGACGCATCAGCATCACTGCCACCACCCCTCTTGTTCACACGTGAACAATTATATTTTTTATCGTCATAATCATAAACCATAAAACACTTTAATATGTTTCTATTTTTTCTTTTTTTTTGTTTAGCTAGCATAAGCATTTCTTTCTGCATGCAATTAACTCATAACATAAAAAGAAATTTAGTTCGATTATGTTTTGCAACATTTTCTGCGGCACAATTTGCTGACACAGCAAGTGCGCAATAAATGTTATGGGTCAATTGCATTAAGCAATGTAAACAATCAAATCGATATAATTTCTTTCATAAACAATAATTTCAATCAATTTTTTACCTAACCCAGCAAATTTTTATGTATGTAAATAAGTGCACGAAATAAAGTTTTTCAAAGTTCAATAAAACGGAGTGTTAATTTAATACTACGCGATCTCTAAGATACAATCTCTCTTCAAGGCGGCATACACTTACCATAATAGAATTAACTTAAGGTTGATTCTGGTAAATATTCATTCTGCTAAGCAAGAGAATTGCACATGGTCCTTCGAGCCACGGAACAGTGCAGAAACAGTTCACTACAAAGTTATTGCTGAAAGTCAATAACTATACCAAGTAAGATTCAAACCTGTTGAATCTAGTACAACGTACATCTGACATACAGACGCTCTCAAAGGCGAAACGTTTTCCTAGATAGAATTAGCTTAAGGTTGATTCTGTTAAAAAAAAATATAGCAAAGAGCAACTCTGTGCACGGTGCAAGTACATTAGGGCATAGAAGCTATTATCTCCATTTAAAGCCCAAGATGGCTGCAACTACAGATCAAATGATCAAGACACAGAGGGATTTAGCTGGGGAAATTGAGCGACTCCTGGCAAACTTCGTCAAAGACCCGGCTGATCGGAAACATAAGGAGTACCTGCAAAAGAGACAGCACGCGCTAGAGAGTTTCTGGAATGAGTTCAGCAAACTACACAAGGCAATAAAAAAGCAAGTTGGTGAGGACCATCCATATATCGCAGGAGAGCTTTATGAAAAAACAAAAAAGATATATGATACAGCGTTAAAGAAAATAACGGAGCACCAGCACCAGCACCAGCAACTAGTGTCAAAAGAAGATCCTCTGGAAACACCAACATCAGCACCTTCAAACCCACTGACATATGATCGTCAAACTCAAAACTGGGATAATGCTGCCAAGTTTACTCCGCAACAAGAAGCCTTATCATATCAAGACATGATTAAGCACAACAACCTACCAAAACTTCCACCAATCAAGATCCTGAAGTTCGCTGGGGATTATAAAGAATGGAAGTCCTTTTTTGATTTATTCACTAATATAATTCACAACAATCAATATATTAGTGACGTGGAGAAAATGCAGTATTTGTTATACCACTTAGAAGGGGATGCTAGACGAGTAATTGGGCATCTTCAGATTAACAGCAAAAATTACAACACAGCACTGCGTTTACTAAGTGACAGATTCAACAACAACAGGAAAATCATAACAACATATATAAATACCATAATTGATGCAAAGAAAACAGAGTATAGATGCCAGGAAGATATCATAATGTTGTATGATCTTATACGTGAATGCCTTGAAGCTCTAAAAAATCTCAGTTGCAACACAGATGAGTGGGGTCCGATAATAGTATGCTTATCAATGAGAAAGTTGGACACAGAAAGTTTGAGATTATTTGAGGAGGGTGTCTCCAACCCAAAAGAAATGCCGTCGATAGATGAGCTGTTGAAGTTTTTAGATAAACGCCATCAAGTGTTGGATTGTATCAAGAATTCCAAGCAACACAGATTTGATACATCTACAAAGCACTCTAAAAAGTTATATCATATGACAATGAATCATTCATGCAGTTTGTGCAATAAAGATCATTACATCTATCAGTGTGCGGAATTTAGGAAGAAGGATGTAAAAGATCGAGCCGCCTATGTTTTCAAGAAAAATCTTTGCCAAAATGCCATGCTCCATAACAAAACAGAAAGGTGCAAATCAACAAGATCATGTGCTTATTGCAAGAAAAAGCACCATACATTACTCCATCGGAATAACGAAGAACCTTCCGGTGCAAAATCAAAGACAACCGAAGCCAATAATCTGAATACAACCATGGCAGTACATAAACATGCTCAAGAGCAGTCTACTAAAGATGTATTAGGCTTCCACGCAAGTAACACAACCGTTCCAAACGTACTGCTGCCAACGGCGATTGTGAGAATACAGAATCAATTTGGACAATCAGACCTATTCAGAGCGCTAATCGATCCTCGATCGCAAGTATCGCTAATAACTGAAGAAGCAGTTCATTGAAACTAGTGAAACAAAAAGTGAGGGCAACCATATTAGGGGTCGGAGAGTCAGAAACAGCGAAAACATTAAGCAAGGTGAACGTAAAAATACAACTACGTTTTCAGAACGCCTACCAATCTGTTGAAGCTTTTGTACTACCCAAGCTCAACTCGCTTCTTCCGGAAACAAATTTAAAGGGAATCGACATGAATCAGTTCGGCGACATCGTATTAGCGGATCCAACATTCGACACGCCAGGTCGGATTGATTTGCTCTTAGGAGCTGATATCTACGCAAACATACGGATTTAAAGGAAAACAACCTGTAGGTCAAAACACAAAGCTCGGATGGATTCTATTTGGAGGCGCTTCTAACTGCTATAAAGAAACGACAAGGGTATCAAGTTTCCTTTCATTGGCCGAGTTAGATCGAAAGCTTGAAAGCTTTTGGGAAGTCCAAGAAAGCTCTACTCCTAATCAAGATGAACAAACTTGTGACATCCATTTCAAAACCACATACAAGAGAGATCAAGAAGGGAGATACATTGTCCAGCTTCCGTTTATACCAAATAAGGGAGAACTAGGAGAATCGAGAAATAAAGCCATAGCCCGTTTGCTGCAGATAGAGAAGAAACTAAAGAACAATCCAACTGACATGACTGAGTACAATAGTTTAGTGAATATGAAGAATTGGGACATATGACCTCAGTAAAACCCTTTGATGATGATCTAAAAAGAATCTTCTATTTACCACATCACGCTGTATTTTTAAAAAAGACAGCACCACTACCAAATTACGTGTAGTGTTCGATGCATCATCTACAACGACTTCTGCGTTGAGTTTGAACGACCTATTGTACACTGGGCCAAGGCTTCAGCAGGATCTCGCGCAAATATTACTGCGTTGGCGAAGATATAGGTATGCCTACACTGCCGACATTGAAAAGATGTTCAGGCAGATCAAAATTTCTGAAGAAGATAAGAACTACCAGCGAATTTTATGGCGAAGAAAACCATCGGAACCCATTCAGGAGTATCAACTAAATACCGTCACGTATGGTACCGCTCCAGCCACATATCTTGCAGTGAGAACTCTAAAACAGCTTGCTGAGGATGAAGGAAGACATTTTCCTGTTGGAAAAAAGGTTCTCGTTAACGATTTTTATGTCGATGACATGTTAACAGGTGTAGACTCAAAAGCAGAAGCGAAGATACTGCAACATGAAATAAAAGCCTTGCTAAACAAGGGCCATTTCAACCTCAGAAAGTGGACTTCGAATGATGAAGAGTTACTAGAAAACATTCCTGGAGATATAAGAGAAAAAGGAATATTGGAGATAAAAGAACAAGATACAATAAAAGCTCTGAGAATACATTGGAATCCCAAGAGAGATGAATTTCAATTTTAGCTCAAGCCAGAAAAAATGGAATCAAGACCAACCAAACGATATCTCCTATCAAACATATCTACAATTTTCGATCCTTTAGGATGGCTGGCACCTGTATCATTTTCAGCCAAATTATTAATGCAAGCTCTCTGGAAGACCGGTACAGATTGGGATCAACAACTTCCGTCAGATATACTAAGTTCCTGGGAAAAACTGAGAAACGAGCTAACGAAGCTTGAAGATTTAAGAATTCCTAGATGGATCAATTATAGAGAGACTCAGGAAATACAAATCCATGGATTCTGTGATGCCTCAGAAAAGGGTTATGCAGCAGTAGTCTACTCAAGAACAGTAGATTCGTTCGGCAAAAGCCATACAACACTTCTTACGGTCAGAACAAAGGTGGCTCCACTAAGGCATAAAATTACGCTTCCCGGGCTAGAGCTTTGTGGAGCTCTCTTGTTGGCACAACTACTGAAGGCAACAGTCAGCTCTTTAAATTTAAAAGCAACCGCTTTGACTGCTTGGTGTGACTCAGAAATAGCATTAGCCTGGATTGCAAAGGATCCCAATAAATAGAATTCATTTGTAGCTAATCGGGTATCAGAGATACAAAATTTGACACCTAAAAACATATGGAGGCACGTATCTTCGCAAGAAAACCCTGCAGACATCGCATCCAGAGGATGAACTCCAACAAAGCTTCTAGCACATAATATATGGTGGAGGGGCCCATCATGGTTATCTCAACCACCGGAAGCATAGCCAACAAATAAGTTCAATATACTAACAAATGAAGAAGCTAAGAAGACAGCGGTTACGCTAAATACAACAGTACTTACAGGATCCTCCGAAATACTACATTGCTCAAACTACACTCGCCAAACAAGAGTAATAGCATATTGTCAAAGATTCGTAAAGAACTGCAATCATCCACAAGCTGTTAGGAACATTGCTAGTCTAACATCAGACGAATTACAAAAGGCAAAGGACTGCATTATCCGAATTGTCCAACAATAAACATTTAGTGATAAACTAGAGGCACTAAGAAAGCAAAAGGCCATTAAAAAATCGAGCAAAATTCTTTCGCTACATCCATTCTTGGACACAAGAGGTATCTCGCGTGTAGGTGGTAGAATAAGTAATTCGAACCTATCTGCAGACGCCAAACACCAAGTACTGTTGCCACAGAAACATCATATCACAAACTTACATATTGACCAAGCGCATCGCCAAACTCTTCACGGAGGGACCCTGCTAACACTCAATTATATCAGAGCGCAATTCTGGATAATCAACGCCAAAAGCATCATACAAAACAGGACCCGAAAATGTATAAAATGTCTCAGATACAGACAAAACTCAACATCACAATTAATGGGTAACCTTCCGACAGTACGTATAACACCTTCACCTCCGTTTTCGCACTGTGGAGTTGACTATGCAGGACCCTTTCTAAGAAAAATCTCCAAGGTAAGAAGCACCAAGACAATGAAGGGCTACATAGCACTATTCATATGTATGGTTACGAAAGCGGTTCATTTAGAGCTTGTCAGTGAGCTTACAACAGATGCCTTCTTGGCTGCCTACAAAAGATTTGTGGCGCGCCGGGGAAACTGCAAGCAGATATACAGTGACAACGCAACCAACTTTGTCGGTGCATGGAACAAATTAGAAAAGGAGTTAAAAGATGCTATAAATTACGCCACAAAACAGGCAGCAGAAATTATTGCGAATGACGGAACAGATTGGAAATTCATTCCTCCTGCCAGTCCACACATTGGAGGATTATGGGAGGCTGGCGTCAAATCAGTCAAAGAACATCTGAAACGTGTTTTAGGAGAAACGCTTCTCACATACGAAGAGTTTACTACAGTGTTGCACCAGGTAGAAGCATGTCTGAACTCTCGTCCAATCGGTCATCAATCAAGCGATCCTAACGATTTAGAGCCTCTAACTCCTGGCCATTTTCTAATTGGGCGACCTCTAATAGCACCTCCTGAACCTGATGTCAGCGAGAAAGAAATACATCAGAGGTGGAAACTTCTCACGAGACTACAGCAAGACATTTGGAGGAGGTGGTCAAAGGAGTATTTGTCACTCTTACAACAACGCACTAAATGGATGTGTCAGCAGGGAAACCCAAGAGTAGACGAGCTGGTAATTGTTAAAAACGACATTCTACCCCCTCAAAGATGGTCTTTAGGACGGATTCAGGAAATCCATCCCGGAGAAGACGGCGTTGTACGAATAGTGTCTGTTAAAACCCAGAATGGTACCAAAAAGGTTCCCGTAAATAAGCTCTGTCAACTTCCTATCAGCATCACTAGTACCGAAAATCCTTCTACGGAATTTAATACAGTGGCAACGACAATAAAAGCAACTACATCCAGAGCACTGAATAAAAATAATAATCGTTCAGTTGCAAATTGCCAACAAGAACTCTGGTCTAAGCCAGAACAATTCGACTGAATAAAAGGGCAAAGTAATAAAAGGAAGGCCAGCTCATCTCCAAATCGTCAACTAAAAAGGAAGGCAAGAGTGGCGCCCAGCATTTGGGGTTCCAATTTATTGAGATCAGTACTCGTTATATTATATTTCATGCAGTTAGCCTTTGCTGAGGACTACACTGTGCTACAGCCAAAGTCAGGACTTTACATAGAAAGCTTGGGTCATGCACGAATTAAGCGCGGTGAGCTCCGGCTACAATTATCCTTCCCAATGGAGGAGATATTTGAAGATCAAAGAATTATCAACAACACGTGGAACAAGATCCAGGACATGTATCAGCAAACAAAGGATCTCACTCAAATCACTCACTGTGATGTGCTGTTCAAGCATATGTCCTTAAGAAGAACCCATCTCCTAGAAGCTACAGATGAAATCGTCCAAACGGTCAAACGCAAGGACAGGCCAAGAAGAGGTGTCTTAGGACATTTACTAACTAGCATCTTCGGAATGAATGACGAAGTATATGCAGATTTGGAAACACTGCAGGATAATCAGCAAGGACTGCTACATTCATACAATCAGCAAACGCTATTGATCAATACGAAAATAAATCAATCAGCAAGCATCACTTGGGAAAAGTTAAGACAGTTCGACTCCAGGCTATCACAAGTCATCGCCTCAATAAACGAGATGAAGACCTGGTATTCTCAGGCAGACCACAATAGAATTAGTGTCGAGGTCATATCCACGTACATTAGCGCCGAGGAATACTACACAGAATTACAGGACAAATATGAAAAGTGGCTTAAAGCTATTCATCAGCATGGACATCTATTGGATTTCATTACTTCACGTCATATCAACGAAATAGCGCAAAACACTTCAAACTTATTAGGACCCAACCTTTTTGTTCAAAGTTCACCACAAATACACTTAGACATAGCCGGAGTAAATAATACAATAGTGCTGCATGGGTATCTAAATATAGTAGAAAGTAATGTTTATGATTTGATACACGTCACGCCAATACCAAGGAAGACTAGCAATAACTCCTATACAACTATAAACTTAGAAGTTTCAACTCTTGCGGTCGATTACAATCAGCAGTTGTACTTCACTCTAGAAGAACAACAAAGGAAGTCATGCTCTATTGCAAACAAAAATATCTATCTTTGCACACCCACTATTGTGTACAACATAGAAGATAGCCCATCCTGCATTGTCGATATAATTTACGATCGCTACGAAAAAACAAAATGCCAGACGAAGAAGTTTCATCTATTTGGTACCTCTTGGAAGGAACTTACAACAAAAAATAGCTGGCTATACATCACAATGAGCCCGAAGATCGTGGCAGTCATTTGTAAGGGAAAAAGGGTCGATTTACAACTCAACGATACTGGGATCATACATCTCAATAATCAATGCTATTTACAAACAAAGGAGCTAGTCTTAAAGCCCACTATGGAGCAATCAATAGAAGTTGTTGCCATTCATGTGAGAGAAGTACCTCCGACAATTGCTGATATTCACTACAGGGAGCCACCATTAATTTTAAAGGCAGGAGCCTTAACACGAGCTGACGAACATCTATTAGAATACACCCAACCTCCTGAGCTACCACACATCAAGAGCCTGAGGAGGGATGTCGCCATTTACTCAGCCACATCAGCTTCGGGAATACTACTTACACTTGGACTAGGAATACTGGCATTCAAGTATCGCTTGAGCATCATAAGGATTTTCAAGTCACGGCAGAAAAGCGAACAGGAGCCATATGAAGAAGGTCATTCCACTAGCCAGATTGGACAACATTTTGACCGAGTTTTAGCTTCCGCCGCCCCCCAGCATGTTCACACGTGAACAATTATATTTTTTATCGTCATAATCATAAACCATAAAACACTTTAACATATTTCTATTTTTCTTTTTTTTGTTTAGCATAAGCATTTCTTTCTGCATGCAATTGACTCATAACATAAAAAGAAATTTAGTTCGATTATGTTTTGCAACATTTTCTGCGGCACAATTTGCTGACACACCAAGTGCGCAATAAATGTTATGGGTCAATTGCATTAAGCAATGTAAACAATCAAATCGATTTAATTTCTTTCATAAACAATAATTTCCCAATTTTTACCTAACCCAGCAAATTTTTATGTATATAAATAAGTGCACGAAATAAAGTTTTTCAGAGTTCAATAAAACGGAGTGTTAATTTAAGTCTACGCGATCTCTAAGATACAATCTCTCTTCAAGGCGGCATACACTTACCATAATAGAATTAACTTAAGGTTGATTCTGGTAAATATTCATTCTGCTAAGCAAGAGAATTGTACACCTCTCCTCGGATAATTACTTACTCATCTTACTGCTCCTCGAAAGTGAGAAGGTATGATAAAAAAAAATGTTGACCAGTGACAAAAGCAAGGGAACCCAAGAGGGCCCTCTGGACTGGATTTTGTTTTTTTCTTTTCTGTTTTTACAAGTAGAGATTCGGACTGTAAGCGATTTCTTCTTCCCGGATCATCAGACCTTTGGCGTTACAATCAAGTGAATTTACTTTTACCATGAATCGGTATACCATATACGGGAATACACAAAGAACCTGTAAATTAAATAGATGAAAGAAAATCCACATGTATATAAAAAAAAGGAATTCCAATAATAAAAATAAATAAATGTATATCGTTATACAAGAAAAATTTTAATCCAATTTTATCGATTTATTCTAGCGTCTTCTTCGTTCTTTCTTCGTTCACCTACGTAATTTGAAGATCTATCCTATGCTAGGCTTAACCTAGTCCCTATCCTACACCTTAATCGGCCGAACCTAACTTACTTAAATACCACTTACTTGAACTCTTATAAAAAAAATAACATGAGTGGGATCACCTCATTCCCATCTACTCCTTTGCTCGCCAAGCGCCTCTGTTGATCCAGGTCGATCTTTTGTCTCCCTTTTCAGGTAAATCACTGTTGATGAATAGCTCATTGATACGTAGGTACAGATTCTTCAAATACTCGAAATATAATTCAACCCAAATATAGTTCGTGATTAAGAAAATGTTTAACTGATTTTCCCTTTTGGGTAAAGCACTAATGACGCATAAACTGACTGATCCGCAGGTGGGAACTCGTGGCTGATATGCAGGTAAGAACTCTTCAAACAATCTAAATGTAATTTACGCACACGACATTGTTTAATAAAATTTCCTTTTCAGGTACATCACTGTGGACGTATAAAATTCACTGGCACTCAGGTAAGAATTCTTCACATAATCTAAATATAACTTAATCCAAAGATAATTGGTGCGCACGAAAATGTTCAACTAATTTTCCTTTTAGGTAAATCACTAGTAATGCATACCCTGACTGATACACAGGTAAGAATTCTTAAAATAATGAAAATATAATTCAAGCCCGCGAAAATGTCTAATAAAATGTCCTTTTCAGGTGCACGCCACTAGGAGTATAACTCATTTTCCTTATTGTTGCGCTAGCCTTACTCGGTATAGTACCAATATTTGTTGTCAGTAGAAACTTAGGAAGTTGTGGGCGAGTGTTTCATTTAATTCTTCACTGCACAGTTAATCACAAAAAGTTCCTTTTACTTGGTTACAAAAAACTTTCTTTTATTATACTGAAAAATACTATCTTTGTAAAGACTTTCTTTAATTACACAGATAAGTACTGGACTTTACACTAGAACTCTTTTGACACTTTAAATACTGGAGGCCTTACCTTGGGTAGGGGGATTCTCCAGGTTGAACTTAGGAAAACTTCTGTTCTTCGACTTCGCTTCAACAGGTTATTTATTTAAAATCGAACCAATTCCTTAACCAATCAGAATTGGTCGATTTTGCATTTCCCTATTTGGTGGGAATTGTCGGATAGGCAATTCCATATGCATGCATATGTTCCGATTTTTGTCCAAACGGAAGCGCTCAAATGACAAAAATCGAATAAACAATTGAAAATCACAATTCTGATTTTTGTTTAAACGGAAACGCTCAAATAACAAAAATCAGAAAAATAATTGAAAATTGGCTTTTCGTCTTGAACGGAATCGCTCGAATTTTAAAATTCGGTCAACAATTGGGATATCACAAAAACAATTAAAAATGACAAAAACAATCAGAGACAATTTTCAGGGTCACCAGTAGCTACTTCGCGGTGACGTATTTATTTTATTTTCTTGCGGGTGCCCCGAGGAATGTTGAAACATGACACCTGTTTCTGAGTGTGTTAATGGGTGAAGGTTTTTATACCCTAGATGAAATCTATAGGGTATACTAAGTTTGTCATTCCGTTTGTAAGACCTCGAAATAATGATGGTAGAGCAAAATGGATTGGACACCCACGCATAATATTAAAAGTTATTTTGATTTTTGCATGTCCGTCCGTCCGTGCACACGATAACTCGAGAACGCGTATACTTAGAAAGCTGAAATTTTGTATACACACTTTAAAAAAAAAAGTAAAATTAAGTTCGCAAATGAGACAAATCGGGCAACTCCTTCGTGGGGTTGCCATACAAAAATTTCGTTTTCCGCTATATATTTGGACACTGCCTGAGTTCGCGTTGAGGTAGAGAGCTGAAATTTGGTACATGTTGTTTTTATTATACTGGCAATTAAAATTTCAAAAATGGAGTAATTCGGGCAACTCCTTCTTGGTGTTGCCATATAAAAATTTAGGTTTTTTACGTATTCTTTGAAAACGATCAGTCCAAGACATTTTATTGCACTAAAAACTTCTTCAGAATACAAATTCCTATAAAATTGGTTATAATAATTTTTTCTGTCCGACAAACCGTCCTAAAAATATATGCGAAAAACCACTTCAAAAATTAAACTTGCACAGAATGGTGACGATACGAAATTTCATAAGGGCATTCATCTAGGGTATCATAAGAATTGGTCCTAGACAAATTCTAGCTTTTTTACTTGTTTGTATATGAAATGAGTAATTTTTGTATATGAAATTGGTTTAAGATTTATTTATAGGTTTTTGTGAATAATAATAAATGCATAGATATAGCATTCAGGTAATTAGGGAGTTATGAATCTGAAGAAGGTGATGTGGATTCATGCCACCTTCCCCCTAAAGAGAAATTTTGTATTTCTTGAAAAGAATTAGAAAATTTGTGTTGGAATGGATGTTGAAGCTCCGCCGTAAAAGGTAACAATATTTGATTAGGATTATATAGTCTTATCCTTTTTTTTTGATAAATTATAATCTAAATATAGGTACTATATTTATAATTTTTGTTTACAAATTATGCAGGTAAGTATGTACTGACATTGTTTTTTTTTTTACCTAATGACTATAATACCTTATTATATAACCATAAGTATATTTGATACAAAAAAAAACAGTTATATGTATTAGTTTTTCTTCTTAGTTGAGATACTTAAATATGTATATATATATTGAAAAAAGGTAATTACTACTAGAACAAAAGAAATTTAAATGAAATTTTTTTTTCATTTTTTTTTAATTAACAGTTCTAGTTAAAGGTATATTCCTAGATGAGGATTCTACTTCAACATTAGCTTGGCTTACTTCGTTTTCAGTGGTTTCTAATGTTGCAGGTTTTTTCTTAATATAGTTCTTAATCAATCCCAATATAATAATAATCGAAGCTATTGCTAGTAAACAGTATATGAGTAAATAATGATGAACGTCATGTGGGGTGACGTTTTTTAATTTAGTTTTTTCTTTACTTTTAAGAGATTTAATGTCCTCGCTGATTTCAAAAAGTTCTTGATGATTATTGTTTCTTATCGTAATCTCTTGTGGTATAT
>OZ005740.1:191573819-191586319 GCA_963930735.1 Dioctria linearis
TAAAATTTCCTTTTCAGGTACATCTCTGTGGGCGAATAAAGTTTACTGGCACGCAGGTAAGAATTCTTCACATTCTCTAACTATAACTTAATCCCAAAATAATTTGTGCGTACGAAAATGTTTAATTAAAATTCTTTTTCAGGTAAATCACTAATAATGCACAACCTGGCTAATACGCAGGTAAGAATTTCTATAGTAATGGAAATATGCTTCACGCATACGAAAATGTCTAATAAAATTTCCTTTTCAGGTACATCGCTGTGGACGTATCAAATTCACTGGCACGCAGGTAAGTAATCACAGAATTCTTTCCTTCGATAAATGTAAATTCCAAACTAATAAAATTTCCTTTCAAGAAACATTAAGAAAAGTTCTGAATTATTCTAGAAGATTATCACTACGCGCAGGTAAATTATCACAGAATTATTTCCTTCAATAAACGTACATCACAAACTGATATAATTTCCTTTCAGAAACAAGAAGAAAAGTTCTGAATTATTCCAAAAAATTAGCACTACGCACAGGTAAATTAAACACAGAATGCTTTTTCTTCGATAAATTAAATTTCCAACTGATATAATTTCTTTTCAGAAACACGAAGAAAAGTTCTGAATTATTCCAGAAAATTATCACTACGCACAGGTAAATTAAACACAGAATTCTCTTTCTTCGATAAATTTAAATTTCCAGCAGAAATAATTTCCTTTTAGAAACATGAAGAAAAATTCTGAATTATTCCAGAAAATTATCACTACGCACAGGTAAATTAAACACAGATTTCTTTTTCTTCGATAAGTTTAAATTTCCAACTGATATAATTTCCTTTCAGAAACATGAAGAAAAGTTCTGAATTATTCCAGAAAATTATCACTACGCACAGGTAAATTAAACACAGAATTCTTTTTTTTTCGATAAATTTAAATTTCCAACTGATATAATTTCCTTTCAGAAACATGAAGAAAAGTTCTGAATTATTCCAGAAAATTATCACTACGCACAGGTAAATTAAACACAGAATTCTTTTTCTTCGATAAATTTAAATTTCCAACTGATATAATTTTCTTTCAGAAACATGAAGAAAAGTTCTGAATTATTCCAGAAAATTATCACTACGCACAGGTAAATTAAACACAGAATACTTTTTCTTCGATAAATTTAAATTTCCAACTGATCTACTTTCAGGTATATTATCGCGATATTTTACGCAACTCAATAAAAACCAATTCCGTTCCGCTCTCTTCAGTACTCATAAAACCAAGAGAAAAAAATGTGTGCGCGACCGGTTTCATAAAAGAAGAACTCTTCTGTCTCCCGACTTTGTTCTGCCTTGTCTAGAACAAGATTGACTCTCAGCCCGCAGTCCGCCTACATTCCCGTCGTAGTTCTTTTCTGCCACCGACAGACGAGCGTTTTTTTCGTTTCAAGGAATGATTCGCCTCCCGTTCGCAACTACTCGGCAGCACATCTCTCCGTGTGTCGTGTTTTATTTTTCGGCAAAATCATTGTAACCGAATATTTTGTGTCAAATTTCTTGAAATTTTTACGATCGGACTTGCGATTGTTCATGGTATGGTGGTATCGTCCGATGCATTACCGCTAGACGAATTGCCGTTTTCGTCTCCTGGATGTTGGTGACTAGCGGTAAGTTTTTACATGAAAAATTGTAAATTGTGCGCGTTTTTGCACAATTAGAATGTTATCATATTTGAATGTTTTTGCTTCTTTACTCTTTTTTTTCTCTCTTCACATTGTTTTAGGTCTGTACTTATATGCGGCCGTATATGGATATATTTTCTTTTGCTTTTCTTTGCAGGACTTTTGTACTATGGAGAAGTAGCATAGGGCTACTTCTCGAAAATATCTACATTTTATTTTGTTTTTCCAGGAATTTTGCACTATTTAGAAGTAGCATAGGGCTACTTCTCGAAAATATATAAATTTTATCTTTTATTCTAGGTACCTCCGGGATATCATGGGGTTTCTCTACAGAAGTAGAGATGCCAAACAACAACAAAAAAGAAACAAGTAGCGTAAGAGGGGGGGGGGGGGGGTATCCGCTACAGCGGGGGGACGACCCACCGAGAATAGAGTCTCATGCCGGGCACAACGGGGAAGGGAGAGAAAAGAGGGAAAGGAGAAGAAAACCAAAAAAAAATTTGCCTGGGAGGTGAACTATCAATGTTATCTTTGTAGCCGCGCCCAACGTGGGGACGACCCACAAGAGTCTCAAGCCGGGCATACACTAGACCCTGTGTTGTTGAGATATAAGATCCCAATTCGTCTTGAATGAGGGAGGACTGATCTACCGATAGACCTCGTCTACCAACTCGCCTCGCCCGATGAACTGACCAGGAAGAGGTGCAGAGATTGATTTATTGAGTACGGGAATGTTCGGCTCGAGAATACGACTTCGTCGATGAAATGCCGCTACTTAACTTTCTGCTGAATCCAGTCGCAACACCCCGGAAATACCCCAATCCCAAGAGATGAAATCGCTTCGTAACAGATAGAATTCATCTATCAACTCACTCAGGATGACGGAAATCCCGCGGGATGCAGCAAGCGGGTTCAAGCTCTAAGAAAAATGAAGAAAGGACAGGGAAGTAAAATCCTTAAGATGAAGGCTAACCTAGAAGGGGTTAGTAACAAAGGCGCTGAGACCATCTAAACTTGATAGTTAAGAGATAATACACTATATAAAAAAATATGTTCGATGAGACTCCATCCGCACTCGCTGACGCCGGGGCACCTTTTTATTGGAAGAAAATTGAAGAAAGGACAGGAAAATAGAATCCTTCCGGTAAAGGCTAACCCAGAAGGGGTTAGTAAAAAAATGAAAGGGGTTTATCACCCACCACTGAGGAAGTAGTAAGAGGGATTGCAATAACCTGTAGTTCACAAGTGAAGCTTGCCGGATGCCTGCTTAGGGCTACCGAGATCTACACGGGTTTGGTCAAGACTTTATATCCTGAGCATAGAAAATTCCGATTGAGAGACCCCTATCATTCTGCAGACGATATGAAATACGCCCCATTCGTTCTACAATAGTCGCTTTTATGAATTTCGGTGCTAATTTGGCCGCAAAGCGAGTTTCAGACGTACACAGTCTGTCCAGGTACAAAAGCTCTTTCTCGAGTTCGCAAGTTGTAGCCAGCGGCGTACTTTCGATACGGCTCCGTAAGACGAAACTTTACTTCATCGCGCAACAGCTGAAGCTTTTGGTTGACAGGTATACACTCAACGGCCCCATCGGAATCTGCCTTCAAATCTCGCAGAAGTTTATATGAGCTCCCGCTTGTTACAGGATTTCGACCGAAAAGCAGGAAATATAATATGGCGAGCACTTAGATGACTCATGCACGACATTGCGGATGGCGAAGCCAATCTCGTTCAGATGTTCGTCCCAATTTCGATGCTCTGTGCCGACGTAGGCGCGGATTGTTGCCAGAACTGACTGATTAACACGCTCAGAGGCGTCCTTCCATGGCAGCTCGGTAGTTTGTAGTGTGCCCAGTGGAGGTCTTGGAGACACATTGGTCGGCTTGATCCGTTTATACATTCCACAGGCGTTTATGAACTGTCGTACTTCTATGGCTTCAGCTTACACGTTTCACAGGTGATTATGAACTGTCGTACTTCTGAAGCCATGCTCGGCCAGTAATACTGACGACGTAATTTCTCTAAGGTTTTTGCGAAACCGAAATGTGCTGCTATGGGAGGACTATGCTCGGATTTTATCAAATCGCCAGCGAGACTATCAGGAACCCATAGCTTCCACTGAACCCGCTCCTCTGAGACGTTGTTATTGAAACGAAAATGAGATATAGACCTTCCCACCACTAATTCGTATGTTCTGAAAACCGCTTAGATTGGAAGTTATACGCTGGATTCTCTCCACATACGTTTTCTCATGGAATGCGGGTGACTTCAAATCAAGCGAGCTGACTTGCGCAGGATAAACTAACTCGTCTCTATGTTGTTCCGCTGCCTCGTCAGCAAATGACCTGGAAAGAGCATCAGCCACCACATTGTCCTTACCTTTACGGTATTCAATGTGAAATTTGAAGCCCTGGAGTTTGAGGCTCCAACGAGCCAGCCTGCCACATAGATCCCGTTGGTCCATGAGCCATTTGAGGCTAGCGTGATCACGAACTCCAGTCCTTCCACATACGGCCTAAACATTTTTATACTCAGTACGGCGGCCAGACACTCTAACTCGGTTATGCTGTAGTTGCGTTGAGCAGCGTTCAGCTTCTGTGACATGTAAACGATGGGATGGTCATCCCCATCCACAGAACGCTGAAACAAGACGCTTGGAGAAGTCAGGATTCGTGAGCACTGGTGCGGTCAACGACACTCTTTTAGCTGTTGGATTGCCATTTCAGCTTATTCGTTCCACTCGAACTTGATGTTTTTCTTTAGAAGGTCCGTCAGAGGACTAGCATACTCCGAGGAAGCTACGTATTTTCTTGACAGTTGTTGGCCTTGGCAAGCTCTGAATAGCAGTGACCTTTTCGGGATCAGCCCGCAAGCACCCATCCCCAACTACAAAGCCAATATATCTGACCTCTCTCATACAAATCTTACTTTTCTCCACATTGATCGTCAGGCCGGCAGCGCGGAGCAACGACGCGACTTCCGCCAGAAGCCTAAGTTGTTCGTCAAACGTGGAGGAAGTAATGAGTAAGTCGTCAAGATAGACAAACACTCGGTCATGCAGTTGGCGAGGGATAACCTTGCACATCAGCTTGCACATTATTTGCGGCGTGTTGCAAAGTCCAAACGGAAGCAACTTAAACTGGTATAGGGGTCTTCCAGGCACTGGAAAGCCGTTTTGTCTCTTGATCCCACAGCGAGAGGAATCTGCCAGAACGCATCCTTTAAGTCTATGGCAGAGATGAACTTTGTCTCCTGGAGTCTACTGAGGAGTCCATCTATAAGAGGCAACGGAAAGGCATCTGGGACTGTTACGGAGTTTAATTTTCGGGCGTCTAGACAGAGGCGCACTTTACCGTTAGCCTTCTTAACTAAAGTGACTGGTGACGACCACGAACTTTGGCTCTCCTCAATGAGTCCTAGCGACAGCATTCGGTGGAGCTCATCATATCAGGATTTCTGCACTACCGGAAACACTGAGTAGAAACGCTGTTTAATGGGTTTCGCCAGACCAATATCTATCTTATGCTCTACCAACGTGGTGAGACCCAAGCCTTGCAGGCTGAATGATGGAAAGGGGGTGATCTCCTCCTGCAAACGTTGCGAATCCTATTCTGACAGATCGTGCTGTTTCTATCAAAAAAATGACGCTTTTGGAAAGGCATGAAGCTCACTTACCATGACAGGTCTTAAACCCAATGCTTTCCAAAAATCGATTCCCAGGTACAGGTGTTGCTGAAGGGAAGGAACTATGTGCAGTCTCATCATACGCGTCTTTTCACCATATTTTACGAGGAGCCGTATGTGGCCCAGAACCTTTTGCTGCCGCCCATCAGCGGTCGAAACTGAAGACGGCATCGAGTGGAACGAAATCCCCATCTTATTCAGGAATCTCTCCTCTCCAGAGCCGAGCACGCTCACATTTGCACCGCTATCCAATAAACCTCGTATCTTTCATCCCTGAATGTAGACATCGGCGTAAGGATGAGGATCCCAAGGAGTCTCTTCATCAGATAGTACTGTTTCTGCAATGTGTGCATGGGACAGTCCTGGAGGAAATGGACCCCGAAACCGATGGGAATTCGCTGACGCAAAACGATGCATCCTCTATATCCGAGGTGGAGATTGACGCGCTTTCATCCGAGAAGGTGCAACTACAACTTTCTGAAGGACAGGGTTCCGAGTAGGTGGTAAAATTTGACGTGCTTTGCGTGCTGGGATTCCCTGTCTGAGTGGAAGAGTTAGACATGTATACTTTAAGACTGTTACCCGGTTTAAAATTCGATCTGGGTTCGCGACTTTTGTGTTTTGGGAGCGCTGCAGCATCGCTCACAGCTCTACGCCGTGGAGTTGACGGTAGCGGACGGGCTCGGTGTTGGTAGCCGCTTCCTCTGTCATGCGCCTGAAGGTTCGGCATGGAGTCAAACGGCGCTGACCACCTATAAAATTTTGACCCCTGCCTCGGTTTCCCGACAAGCAAGCTCTGCATTGCGTTTTAATTACCCCCACTGAACCGCATCCATAGCAAAAAACCCTCGGTGGACGTAGTGGACAGTTGATGTAGACGTGACCTTCGGCCGAACTATTCTAACATGTCACTCGAGATCTAGCGGGTCGGTGGATGTCTCTCGGAGAAATAATTTGAACACCTCGCGGTGGAGCTTCAATGGCGTCTATTTGACTGGACAAAGTGTGATTCAAATACGGCGTATCTGAATAAATTTCATGCACTGCTCGTCGCGGCGCGACCACCCGCAGAGAGCCTATATTGGACCATAATTTTTCAAAGCGGTTGCACAAGTCCCTCAAATCTAGCACGTTATCAGTCTGATAAAGGAGTAACGCCTCCTGTAAGGTGGGTTTCATGTTACGTCGCAGTATTTCCACCAGCCCTGCTTCTGGGAACGGTATGCTCATTTTGGACACTAGCGCATGAACCGCTAATCGAAAATCACTGAATGACCCGTTAACTCCCTGCCTCCTTGACTCAACTAGCTTACGAATTTCGTAATCAGTTTCCTGGCTGCGGAATTCGCGTAAGAGAGCGGAACGTAACTCTTGCCACGTGTGCGTCCGCTGATTTCGCAAGTATAACCACTACCAGTTGGCAGCTTTCCCGGTAACGAGTGTATGAAACCCAGCACACAATTCGGAGGCAGATACTTGTTCTAGTACTGCCAGAGATTCTACCCGAAATATGAACTCTGTCACATCCAAACCGGATGTGCCATCAAAATTTAACTTCCAGCGGAAGACAGGACTGTGAGATACGCTGTTACGGTCCCTCGCTGCTGCCTATCGAGTATGAGTTGGAATCTTAAGCGGAGAAACGAACGAACCTGGTAAAGGTGGTACACGAGACCCAGTATTACTTTGTCTCGGCAGCGGAGGTACTCCAGTGACTGGACCCCTATTCAAACTTTCCAACCGATCGTTGATCGACAGAATACGCGACCTTCCCGAAATTGGGTCAACAAACGTGTATGGTATATCAGTGGGAGCTACTTGGGCCTTCTGCTCTTCGAATATTGATGTCCAGGTACGACTCGGCAGGATTGGTGTGGACGTTCCCCAAGTTAGGTCCTGGCCTGGGCCTTCCGTGGTGAAAACTGTTTTCGGCTTAGCACCTGTCAGCGTGTTGGACTCTTGACTGTCTGCGCTAGTCACAGGAACTGTGATCGTTACACCTCCAGCGCCCTCAGCTACGGACACTGTCGTAGGCTGGGAAGATTCGACACGGCTCAGGATATCCTCCAAGGTCTGAACATAAGATTGCGCATCAGACTGGACAGAGGGTGACGTATTGTACAGCCGCCGGGCTCTATGGAGTAAATTTAGCACCTGACTGATATAGCGCGTACGACCTTCGTTGGTTCGGATGGGATGCGTGCTGAAATCATGGTTTCGAGCGTCGACCCGACTAATAATATAGTGTAATTCACGCGATGGATTTTTTTGAGCGTGAGACTTAAAGGGTGCTCTGCCGGATTCCGACTTCTCGGCCTCATACACTTCCATGAGCTTACGGCGAGCGTTAGCGTCAGCAGAACTAAGGTTGCGTAGGGCGAATTCAACCTCAATCGGGTCCGGTGATAAAAAGGCGAAGTCCATCTTGGTATGAATTTCCCCGACAAACAAAACCAAGAGAAAGAGGAGCAGAAAAAACCCCCGCGAGGAAATACTCTGGTGTTAATATTGAAAGAATTTCTCGAGAATTGTACCGAATATATATAAAAAGGGATGCGTCTGTACTAATGCCAACAATGGCTTAGAATACACTTGTGCCAAAAAAGCTTAAATGACCCTGTCCTGATGTCACTATCAATGTTAATTCAGACGATAGTTCTGCTCAGTATGATTAGATAATACAAAAAAAATTGCGGTAATACCAATGTCGAAGATAATCCAGCCAACAACTGTGCCAAATATATGTATATATGAAAGAAAGAAAAATTGCGTTTATGCCAATGTCGACGATAATTCCATTGAGGATTGTGCCAAGCAATATTTAGAAGAAAGAAGAAGAAGAAAATAACCAAAGTGCGTTTAACGAATATCGAAGATACTGCAGCCGGAAATTGTGCCAAATATCTACATATATGTAAAAGAAAACAATGCCTTTATCATAAGGCCAAAGGCCAAGTATGTATGTAAAAAAAAACCAAAAAAAAGAATGTATAAATGTGTTTATGCTAATGCTGAAGATAGTTCACCCGAAAAAATCGTGCTAGATATATATATATAAGTATATAAAAAACGTTTATAATAATGACGATAGGAAGTCCTACGAAAATTGTGCCGATACGATTAAAAGAAAACACTACTCTGATTTGAGATTATACGTTCTGCGTGTCTTACACGAGCAATCGATTTATACTATGCGTATTACTAACGTTCTTCATTTAAGAAAGGGGGTGTCGGCATGACGTATCAACGCGGAAGGACAGCCTCTTACACACCACAACGACAAGAAAAAAATTCTATTTTCCAGCCCAGCTGGACAAAAAAAACAAAACTCTCTCACTCCCTCTCTCTCTCTTCGCCGCCGAATATTGTTCATCTATTCACTTCAGTCAGTCCATACTAGCAATTTGTAGAAAACTCAAATTGTGGAACCGGAACCTGAAGCGCTGCCGTCCCATTTTAGGATGATCAGGACGAACACTCCTTTACCAAGGATACAAATCAGAGAAGATGGGCAACGTCCATCAACTTGTCAGGGGAGTGAAGTTGAGATCAAAGGCGGATATGAGTTGTCAGTAATTCAGTGGCTGCCAGTATTCAGGAGAGAAGCAGTAGCCAATTGTGACAACTAGAATGGCTCAGAGCCCGATCAAACATGGAAATTTAATAATATACTGGCTTCTCCCTAGAACCAGCAAATGTAAGCGGAATTAATGTCACAAACGTACGTATCGCATACAACTCTGACTGACCACTGCAAACTGAACAACTAACACTTCCAACAAGGAGCATCAAGAGGGATTACAGAATTTAATAATAAGGGAAGAAGGGTTTGAACAAAAAAAATTTGGTGAAAGGTTGCACACTAGAACCGGTAAGCTGACACCAATGCCCAGACAAGGACAGAATCTAAAGAAGAACATCATTCAACAACTTGACAGGTTTGGGTCAGCTGACCAGATCGCCATCCAAGTAAAACTGTCAAGTGGTCGTCATCTCGGCGTCCACGAGCCGAAGCTTGGCTTGAAAGCTGGTACGCTTCGCGCACAAGACTTGCTTGTTGCCGAGGAGGCAAGCACTTAAACAAAAGGAAACTGTTAAATTTAGGGTAGAAATCAACTTAGACTTAATCGAAGGCAATTCAACAGCGCACATACAGTCCAGACCATGGTCGAGTGCCCCAGCCCCGATACGAAGGTCGAACCTAAGGAGAGCCAAAAAGGAGCTATCATGAAAGTAACGCACTTTATAGAAGCAATACGAGCTCTGCGTAGATCTAGCGCCCTGCATCCCGCCAGGCAACCGACGACCGGTCACACACTGTTCCAAACAAAAGATAGCATAAGTTTGATCGACAAACCAGTTTGAAGTAAACCGAAATCGCTTGAGTCAGTTTAAAACACTGAGGCCTTTCATTACAGGAAAAAAAAAGTTCTGATAATGGTAACAAAAATTAAGAATTGATTCTTAAAATAGTAATTGCACTTTAGCCAAGAGAAGCTTCACTAAAGGCCAGAAAAAAGCCAAAGTTTGGGCGCCATTTGTAACACAAATGGGCGACCAGAAAAAAATCAAAAAAATTTAATTTGAACTTGTGCTTACTCTTTAGTCAAGAGAGGCTTGACTAAAGACCGGAAAAGAACCAATGTTAACCAGAAAAAAAAATCAAAAAATTTAATTTGAACTTGTGCTTACTTTTTAGTCAAGAGAGGCTTGACTAAAGGCCGGAAAAGAAACCAATGATTGGGCGCCATTTGTAACACAAATGGGCGACCAGAAAAAAAATCAAAAATTAAAACTTGAAAATGAACTAACAATTTAGTCAAGACAGGCTTGACTAAGTGCGAAGAAAAGAAAGAAAACCGAAGTTTGGCGCCATTTGTAACACAAATCGGCGACCAGAAAAATCAAAAATTAAGATTTTACAGCGAAACCTGAATTCAAAGTTTGTATAGGAATGAGTAATATTGATTGCACTTTAGTCAAGAGGAGCTTGACTAAAGGCCAGAAAAAAACCAAGTTGTGCGCCATTTGTAACACAAAGCTTGTCAGGCGACAGATCTACCTACATCCACTTGTACCTGAATGTAGATACATACCGCATCCGACACCTCCTTGCTACAAAAATCATATCCAGGATATGCGTGGGTGGCTGCACAGCAATTGCCGCCAGCGATCAGTCGGCTGGGGGGGGGGGGGTTGTCCTTGCCACCCACATCCCTTCTATGCTTGTTAAGCTGTGCATAAAGAAGGAAAATGTTTGACCGGACACACCGACGGACATTTTAAAAAAAAGGACTTGAGTGTGGGACTGCAGACGGACAGACCAAAAGAAAAAAAAAGATCTATGCAGGCTTCCTTCTCCTTGTGGAACCTGAAAGCCTAGAAAGAAGAAAATTTACTTTATTAAATGCTGCAAAAAAGGAAGAACAGGGGACCTCAGCAACGCCGAACAAGTACTAATTCACCCCGAGAGTTTTCAACGCTGGCAGATGAACGATTGAGAGAGAGTGAGAGGGGGATCTCCGATTTTGTTGAGACCCCGGCTTTGGGTAATATTGGGCCCAATCGCCCCCATCCACCCTGGCTAAGCCTCCAAAGCCGTTACAAAATGCTCAGCCCCATCCGTGTGTTTAGCCGCTAGTACCTCCCAGACGCATCAGCATAACTACCACCACCCCTCTCCTCGGATAACTACTTACTCATCTTACTGCTCCTCTAAAGTGAGAAGGTATGATAAAAAAAATGTTGACCAGTGACAAAAGCAAGGGAACCCAAGAGGGCCCTCTGGACTGGATTTTGTTTTTTTCTTTTCTGTTTTTACAAGTAGAGATTCGGACTGTAAGCGATTTCTTCTTCCCGGATCATCAGACCTTTGGCGTTACAATCAAATGAATTTACTTTTACCATGAATCGGTATACCATATACGGGAATATACAAAGAGCCTGTAAATTAAATAGACGAAAAAAAATCCATATGTATATAAAAAAAGGAATACCAATAATAAAAAAAAATGTATATCGTTATACAAGAAAAATTTTAATCCAATTCTATCGATTTATTCTAGCGTCTTCTTCATTCTTTCTTCGTTCACCTGCGTAATTTGAAGATCTATCCTATGCTAGGCTTAACCTAGTCCCTATCCTACACCTTAATCGGCCGAACCTAACTTACTTAAATACCACTTACTTGAACTCTTATAAAAAAAATAACATGAGTGGGATCACCTCATCGCCATCTACTCCTTTGATCGCCAAGCGCCTCTGTTGATCCGGGTCGATCTTTTGTCTCCTTTTTCAGGTAAATCACTGTTGATGCATAACTCATTGATACGTAGGTACAGATTCTTCAAATACTCGAAATATAATTCAACCCAAATATAGTTCGTGATGAAGAAAATGTTTAACTGATTTTCCCTTTTGGGTAAAGCAATAATGACGCATAAACTGACTGATCCGCAGGTGAGAACTCTTCAAGCAATCTAAGTGTAATTTACGCACACGACATTGTTTAATAAAATTTCCTTTTCAGGTACATCACTGTGGACGTATAAAATTCACTGGCACGCAGGTAAGAATTCTTCACATAATCTAAATATAACTTAATCCAAAGATAATTGGTGCGCACGAAAATGTTCAACTAATTTTCCTTTTTAGGTAAATCACTAGTAATGCATACCCTGACTGATACACAGGTAAGAATTTTTAAAATAATGAAAATATAATTTAAGCCCGCGAAAATTTCTAATAAAATGTCCTTTTCAGGTGCACGCCACTAGGAGTATAACTCATTTTCCTTGTTGTTGCGCTAGCCTTACTCGGTATAGTACCAATATTTGTTTTCAGTAGAAACTTAGGAAGTTGTGGGCGAGTGTTTCATTTAATTCTTCACTGCACAGTTAATCACAAAAAGTTCCTTTTACTTGGTTACAAAAAACTTTCTTTTATTATACTGAAAAATACTAGTCTTTGTAAAGACTTTATTTAATTACACAGATAAGTACTGGACTTTACACTAGAACTCTTTTGACACTTTAAATACTGGAGGCCTTACCTTGGGTAGGGGGACTCTCCAGGTTGAACTTAAGGAAACTTCTCTTCTTCGACTTCGCTTCAACAGGTTATTTATTTAAAATCGAACCAATTCCTTAACCAATCAG
>OZ005740.1:191596319-191608819 GCA_963930735.1 Dioctria linearis
AGATCAAAGGCGGATGTGAGTTGTGAGTAATTCAGTGGCTGCCAGTACTCAGGAGAGAAGCAGTAGCCAATTGTGACAACTAGAATGGCTCAGAGCCCGATCCAACATGGAAATTTAATAATATACTGGCTTCTCCCTGGAGCCAGAAAATGTAAGCGGAATTAATGTCACAAACGTACGCATCGCATACAACTCTGACTGACCACTGCAAACTGAACAACTCACACTTCCAACAAGGAGCATCAAGAGGGATTACAGAATTTAATAATAAGGGAAGAAGGGTTGGAAAAAAAAACAAAAACCTGGTGCGAGGTTGCACACTAGAACCGGTAAGCTGACACCAATGCCCAGACAAGGACAGAATCTAAAGAAGAACATCATTCAACAACTTGCCAGGTTTGGGTCAGCTGACCAGCTCGCCATCCAAGTAAAACTGTCAAGTGGTCGTCATCTCGGCGTCCACGAGCCGAAGCTTGGCTTGAAAGCTGGTACGCCTCGCGCACAAGACTCGCTTGTTGCCGAGGAGGCAAGCACTTGAACAAAAGGAAACTGTTAAATTTAGGGTAGAAATTAACTTCGACTTAATCGAAGGCAATTCAACAGCGCACATACAGTCCAGACCATGGCGGAGTGTCCCAGCCGCGATACAAAGGTCGAACCTAAGGAGAGCCAAAAAGGAGCTATCATGAAAGTAACGCACTTTACAGAAGCAAGACGAGCTCTGCGTAGATCTAGCGCCCTGCATCCCGCCAGGCAACCGACGACCGGTCACACACTGTTCCAAACAAAAGATAGCATAAGTTTGATCGACAAACCAGTTTGAAATAAACCGAAATTGCTTGAGTCAGTTTAAAACACTGAGGCCTTTCATTACAAGAAAAAAAAAAGATCTGATAATGGTAACAAAAATTAAGAAATGATTCTTAAAATAGTAATTGCACTTTAGCCAAGAGAAGCTTCACTAAAGGCCAGAAAAAAGCCAAAGTTTGGGCGCCATTTGTAACACAAATGGGCGACCAGAAAAAAATCAAAAAAATTTAATTTGAACTTGTGCTTACTCTTTAGTCAAGAGAGGCTTGACTAAAGACCGGAAAAGACACCAATGATTGGGCGCCATTTGTAACACAAATGGGCGACCAGAAAAAAAAATCAAAAATTAAAACTTGACAATGCACTAACACTTTAGTCAAGAGAGGCTTGACTAAGTGCGAAGAAAAGAAAGAAAACCGAAGTTTGGGCGCCATTTGTAACACAAATCGGCGACCAGAAAAATCAAAAATTAAGATTTTACAGCGAAACCTGAATTCAAAGTTTGTATAGGAATGAGTAATATTGATTGCACTTTAGTCAAGAGAAGCTTGACTAAAGGCCAGAAAAAAAACCAAGTTGTGCGCCATTTGTAACACAAAGCTTGTCAGGCGACAGATCTACCTACATCCACTTGTACCTGAATGTATATACATACCGCATCCGACACCTCCTTGCTACAAAAATCATATCCAGTATATGCGTGGGTGGCTGCACAGCAATTGCCGCCAGCGATCAGTCGGCTAGGGGGGGGGGGTCCTTGTCACCCACATCCCTTCTATGCTTGTTAAGCTGTGCATAAAGAAGGAAAATGTTTGACCGGACAGACGGACGGACAATTAAAAAAAAAGGACTTGAGTGTGGGACTGCAGACGGACAGACCGACAGAAAAAAAAAGATCTATGCAGGCTTCCTTCTCCTTGTGGAACCTGAAAGCCTAGAAAGAAGAAAATCTACTTTATTAAATGCTGCAAAAAAGGAAGAACAGGAGACCTCAACAACGCCGAACAAGTACTAATTCACCCCGAGAGTTTTCAACGCTGGCAGATGAACGATTGAGTGAGAGTGAGAGGGGGATCTCCGATGTTGTTGAGACCCCGGCTTTGGGTAATATTGGGCCCAATCGCCTCCATCCGCCCTGGCTAAGCCTCCAAAGCCGTTACAAAATGCTCAGCCCCATCCGTGTGTTTAGCCGCTAGTACCTCCCAGACGCATCAGCATCACTGCCACCACCCCTCTTGTTCACACGTGAACAATTATATTTTTTATCGTCATAATCATAAACCATAAAACACTTTAAAATGTTTCTATTTTTTCTTTTTTTTTCTTTAGCTAGCATAAGCATTTCTTTCTGCATGCAATTAACTCATAACATAAAAAGAAATTTAGTTCGATGATGTTTTGCAACATTTTCTGCGGCACAATTTGCTGACACAGCAAGTGCGCAATAAATGTTATGGGTCAATTGCATTAGGCAATGTAAACAATCAAATCGATTTAATTTCTTTCATAAACAATAATTTCAATCAATTTTTTACCTAACCCAGCAAATTTTTATGTATGTAAATAAGTGCACGAAATAAAGTTTTTCAAAGTTCAATAAAACGGAGTGTTAATTTAATACTACGCGATCTCTAAGATACAATCTCTCTTCAAGGCGGCATACACTTACCATAATAGAATTAACTTAAGGTTGATTCTGGTAAATATTCATTCTGCTAAGCAAGAGAATTGCACATGGTCCTTCGAGCCACGGAACAGTGCAGAAACAGTTCACTACAAAGTTATTGCTGAAAGTCAATAACTATACCAAGTAAGATTCAAACCTGTTGAATCAAGTACAACGTACATCCGACATACAGACGCTCTCAAAGGCGAAACGTTTTCCTTGATAGAATTAGCTTAAGGTTGATTCAGTTAAAAAAAAAATATTGCAAAGAGCAACTCTGTGCACGGTGCAAGTACATTAGGGCATAGAAGCTATTATCTCCATTTAAAGCCCAAGATGGCTGCAACTACAGATCAAATGATCAAGACACAGAGGGATTTAGCTGGGGAAATTGAGCGACTCCTGGCAAACTTCGTCAAAGATCCGGCTGATCGGAAACATAAGGAGTACCTGCAAAAGAGACAGCACGCGCTAGAGAGTTTCTGGAATGAGTTCAGCAAACTACACAAGGCAATAAAAAAGCAAGTTGGTGAGGACCATCCATATATCGCAGGAGAGCTTTATGAAAAAACAAAAAAGATATATGATACAGCGTTAAAGAAAATAACGGAGCACCAGCACCAGCACCAGCAACTAGTGTCAAAAGAAGATCCTCTGGAAACACCAACATCAGCACCTTCAAACCCACTGACATATGATCGTCAAACTCAAAACTGGGATAATGCTGCCAAGTTTACTCCGCAACAAGAAGCCTTATCATATCAAGACATGATTAAGCACAACAACCTACCAAAACTTCCACCAATCAAGATCCTGAAGTTCGCTGGGGATTATAAAGAATGGAAGTCCTTTTTTGATTTATTCACTAATATAATTCACAACAATCAATATATTAGTGACGTGGAGAAAATGCAGTATTTGTTATACCACTTAGAAGGGGATGCTAGACGAGTAATTGGGCATCTTCAGATTAACAGCAAAAATTACAACACAGCACTGCGTTTACTAAGTGACAGATTCAACAACAACAGGAAAATCATAACAACATATATAAATACCATAATTGATGCAAAGAAAACAGAGTATAGATGCCAGGAAGATATCATAATGTTGTATGATCTTATACGTGAATGCCTTGAAGCTCTAAAAAATCTCAGTTGCAACACAGATGAGTGGGGTCCGATAATAGTATGCTTATCAATGAGAAAGTTGGACACAGAAAGTTTGAGATTATTTGAGGAGGGTGTCTCCAACCCAAAAGAAATGCCGTCGATAGATGAGCTGTTGAAGTTTTTAGATAAACGCCATCAAGTGTTGGATTGTATCAAGAATTCCAAGCAACACAGATTTGATACATCTACAAAGCACTCTAAAAAGTTATATCATATGACAATGAATCATTCATGCAGTTTGTGCAATAAAGATCATTACATCTATCAGTGTGCGGAATTTAGGAAGAAGGATGTAAAAGATCGAGCCGCCTATGTTTTCAAGAAAAATCTTTGCCAAAATTCCATGCTCCATAACAAAACAGAAAGGTGCAAATCAACAAGATCATGTGCTTATTGCAAGAAAAAGCACCATACATTACTCCATCGGAATAACGAAGAACCTTCCGGTGCAAAATCAAAGACAACCGAAGCCAATAATCTGAATACAACCATGGCAGTACATAAACATGCTCAAGAGCAGTCTACTAAACATGTATTAGGCTTCCACGCAAGTAACACAACCATTCCAAACGTACTGCTGCCAACGGCGATTGTGAGAATACAGAATCAATTTGGACAATCAGACCTATTCAGAGCGCTAATCGATCCTGGATCGCAAGTATCGCTAATAACTGAAGAAGCAGTTCAAACATTGAAACTAGTGAAACAAAAAGTGAGGGCAACCATATTAGGGGTCGGAGAGTCAGAAACAGCGAAAACATTAAGCAAGGTGAGCGTAAAAATACAACTACGTTTTCAGAACGCCTACTTATCTGTTGAAGCTTTTGTACTACCCAAGCTCAACTCGCTTCTTCCGGAAACAAATTTAAAGGGAATCGACATGAATCAGTTCGGCGACATCGTATTAGCGGATCCAACATTCGACACGCCAGGTCGGATTGATTTGCTCTTAGGAGCTGATATCTACGCAAACATACGGATTTAAAGGAAAACAACCTGTAGCTCAAAACACAAAGCTCGGATGGATTCTTTTTGGAGGCGCTTCTAACTGCTATAAAGAAACGACAAGGGTATCAAGTTTCCTTTCATTGGCCGAGTTAGATCGAAAGCTTGAAAGCTTTTGGGAAGTCCAAGAAAGCTCTACTCCTAATCAAGATGAACAAACTTGTGACATCCATTTCAAAACCACATACAAGAGAGATCAAGAAGGGAGATACATTGTCCAGCTTCCGTTTATACCAAATAAGGGAGAACTAGGAGAATCGAGAAATAAAGCCATAGCCCGTTTGCTGCAGATAGAGAAGAAACTAAAGAACAATCCAAATGACATGACTGAGTACAATAGTTTAGTGAATATGAAGAATTGGGACATATGACCTCAGTAAAACCCTTTGATGATGATCGAAAAAGAATCTTCTATTTACCACATCACGCTGTATTTTTAAAAAGACAGCACCACTACAAAATTACGTGTAGTGTTCGATGCATCATCTAGAACGACTTCTGGGTTGAGTTTGAACGACCTATTGTACACTGGGCCAAGGCTTCAGCAGGATCTCGCGCAAATATTACTGCGTTGGCGAAGATATAGGTATGCCTACACTGCCGACATTGAAAAGATGTTCAGGCAGATCAAAATTTCTGAAGAAGATAAGAACTACCAGCGAATTTTATGGCGAAGAAAACCATCGGAACCCATTCAGGAGTATCAACTAAATACCGTCACGTATGGTACCGCTCCAGCCACATATCTTGCAGTGAGAACTCTAAAACAGCTTGCTGAGGATGAAGGAAGACATTTTCCTGTTGGAAAAAAGGTTCTCGTTAACGATTTTTATGTCGATGATATGTTAACAGGTGTAGACACAAAAGCAGAAGCGAAGATACTGCAACATGAAATAAAAGCCTTGCTAAACAAGGGCCATTTCAACCTCAGAAAGTGGACTTCGAATGATGAAGAGTTACTAGAAAACATTCCTGGAGATATAAGAGAAAAAGGAATATTGGAGATAAAAGAACAAGATACAATAAAAGCTCTGGGAATACATTGGAATCCCAAGAGAGATGAATTTCAATTTTAGCTCAAGCCAGAAAAAATGGAATCAAGACCAACCAAACGATATCTCCTATCAAACATATCTACAATTTTCGATCCTTTAGGATGGCTGGCACCTGTATCATTTTCAGCCAAATTATTAATGCAAGCTCTCTGGAAGACCGGTACAGATTGGGATCAACAACTTCCGTCAGATATACTAAGTTCCTGCGAAAAACTCAGAAACGAGCTAACGAAGCTTGAAGATTTAAGAATTCCTAGATGGATCAATTATAAAGAGACTCAGGAAATACAAATCCATGGATCCTGTGATGCCTCAGAAAAGGGTTATGCAGCAGTAGTCTACTCAAGAACAGTAGATTCGTTCGGAAAAAGCCATACAACACTTCTTACGGTCAGAACAAAGGTGGCTCCACTAAGGCATAAAATTACGCTTCCCGGGCTAGAGCTTTGTGGAGCTCTCTTGTTGGCACAACTACTGAAGGCAACAGTCAGCTCTTTAAATTTAAAAGCAACCGCTTTGACTGCTTGGTGTGACTCAGAAATAGCATTAGCCTGGATTGCAAAGGATCCCAATAAATAGAATTCATTTGTAGCTAATCGGGTATCAGAGATACAAAATTTGACACCTAAAAACATATGGAGGCACGTATCTTCGCAAGAAAACCCTGCAGACATCGCATCCAGAGGATGAACTCCAACAAAGCTTCTAGCACATAATATATGGTGGAGGGGCCCATCATGGTTATCTCAACCACCGGAAGCATAGCCAACAAATAAGTTCAATATACTAACAAATGAAGAAGCTAAGAAGACAGCGGTTACGCTAAATACAACAGTACTTACAGGATCCTCCGAAATACTACATTGCTCAAACTACACTCGCCAAACAAGAGTAATAGCATATTGTCAAAGATTCGTAAAAAACTGCAATCATCCACAAGCTGTTAGGAACATTGCTAGTCTAACATCAGACGAATTACAAAAGGCAAAGGACTGCATTATCAGAATTGTCCAACAAGAAACATTTAGTGATGAACTAGAGGCACTAAGAAAGCAAAAGGCCATTAAAAAATCGAGCAAAATTCTTTCGCTACATCCATTCTTGGACACAAGAGGTATCTCGCGTGTAGGTGGTAGAATAAGTAATTCGAACCTATCTGCAGACGCCAAACACCAAGTACTGTTGGCACAGAAACATCATATCACAAACTTACATATTGACCAAGCGCATCGCCAAACTCTTCACGGAGGGACCCTGCTAACACTCAATTATATCAGAGCGCAATTCTGGATAATCAACGCCAAAAGCATCATACAAAACAGGACCCGAAAATGTATAAAATGTCTCAGATACAGACAAAACTCAACATCACAATTAATGGGTAACCTTCCGACAGTACGTATAACACCTTCACCTCCGTTTTCGCACTGTGGAGTTGACTATGCAGGGCCCTTTCTAAGAAAAATCTCCAAGGTAAGAAGCACCAAGACAATGAAGGGCTACATAGCACTATTCATATGTATGGTTACGAAAGCGGTTCATTTAGATCTTGTCAGTGAGCTTACAACAGATGCCTTCTTGGCTGCCTACAAAATATTTGTGGCGCGCCGGGGAAACTGCAAGCAGATATACAGTGACAACGCAACCAACTTTGTCGGTGCATGGAACAAATTAGAAAAGGAGTTAAAAGATGCTATAAATTACGCCACAAAACAGGCAGCAGAAATTATTGCGAATGACGGAACAGATTGGAAATTCATTCCTCCTGCCAGTCCACACATTGGAGGATTATGGGAGGCTGGCGTCAAATCAGTCAAAGGACATCTGAAACGTGTTTTAGGAGAAACGCTTCTCACATACGAAGAGTTTACTACAGTGTTGCACCAGGTAGAAGCATGTCTGAACTCTCGTCCAATCGGTCATCAATCAAGCGATCCTAACGATTTAGAGCCTCTAACTCCTGGCCATTTTCTAATTGGGCGACCTCTAATAGCACCTCCTGAACCTGATGTCAGCGAGAAAGAAATACATCAGAGGTGGAAACTTCTCACGAGACTACAGCAAGACATTTGGAGGAGGTGGTCAAAGGAGTATTTGTCACTCTTACAACAACGCACTAAATGGATGTGTCAGCAGGGAAACCCAAGAGTAGACGAGCTGGTAATTGTTAAAAACGACATTCTACCCCCTCAAAGATGGTCTTTAGGACGGATTCAGGAAATCCATCCCGGAGAAGACGGCGTTGTACGAATAGTGTCTGTTAAAACCCAGAATGGTACCAAAAAGGTTCCCGTAAATAAGCTCTGTCAACTTCCTATCAGCATCACTAGTACCGAAAATCCTTCTACGGAATTTAATACAGTGGCAACGACAATAAAAGCAACTACATCCAGAGCACTGAATAAAAATAATAATCGTTCAGTTGCAAATTGCCAACAAGAACTCTGGTCTAAGCCAGAACAATTCGACTGAATAAAAGGGCAAAGTAATAAAAGGAAGGCCAGCTCATCTCCAAATCGTCAACTAAAAAGGAAGGCAAGAGTGGCGCCCAGCATTTGGGGTTCCAATTTATTGAGATCAGTACTCGTTATATTATATTTCATGCAGTTAGCCTTTGCTGAGGACTACACTGTGCTACAGCCAAAGTCAGGACTTTACATAGAAAGCTTGGGTCATGCACGAATTAAGCGCGGTGAGCTCCGGCTACAATTATACTTCCCAATGGAGGAGATATTTGAAGATCAAAGAATTATCAACAACACGTGGAACAAGATCCAGGACATGTATCAGCAAACAAAGGATCTCACTCAAATCACTCACTGTGATGTGCTGTTCAAGCATATGTCCTTAAGAAGAACCCATCTCCTAGAAGCTACAGATGAAATCGTCCAAACGGTCAAACGCAAGGACAGGCCAAGAAGAGGTGTCTTAGGACATTTACTAACTAGCATCTTCGGAATGAATGACGAAGTATATGCAGATTTGGAAACACTGCAGGATAATCAGCAAGGACTGCTACATTCATACAATCAGCAAACGCTATTGATCAATACGAAAATAAATCAATCAGCAAGCATCACTTGGGAAAAGTTAAGACAGTTCGACTCCAGGCTATCACAAGTCATCGCCTCAATAAACGAGATGAAGACCTGGTATTCTCAGGCAGACCACAATAGAATTAGTGTCGAGGTCATATCCACGTACATTAGCGCCGAGGAATACTACACAGAATTACAGGACAAATATGAAAAGTGGCTTAAAGCTATTCATCAGCATGGACATCTATTGGATTTCATTACTTCACGTCATATCAACGAAATAGCGCAAAACACTTCAAACTTATTAGGACCCAACCTTTTTGTTCAAAGTTCACCACAAATACACTTAGACATAGCCGGAGTAAATAATACAATAGTGCTGCATGGGTATCTAAATATAGTAGAAAGTAATGTTTATGATTTGATACACGTCACGCCAATACCAAGGAAGACTAGCAATAACTCCTATACAACTATAAACTTAGAAGTTTCAACTCTTGCGGTCGATTACAATCAGCAGTTGTACTTCACTCTAGAAGAACAACAAAGGAAGTCATGCTCTATTGCAAACAAAAATATCTATCTTTGCACACCCACTATTGTGTACAACATAGAAGATAGCCCATCCTGCATTGTCGATATAATTTACGATCGCTACGAAAAAACAAAATGCCAGACGAAGAAGTTTCATCTATTTGGTACCTCTTGGAAGGAACTTACAACAAAAAATAGCTGGCTATACATCACAATGAGCCCGAAGATCGTGGCAGTCATTTGTAAGGGAAAAAGGGTCGATTTACAACTCAACGATACTGGGATCATACATCTCAATAATCAATGCTATTTACAAACAAAGGAGCTAGTCTTAAAGCCCACTATGGAGTAATCAATAGAAGTTGTTGCCATTCATGTGAGAGAAGTACCTCCGACAATTGCTGATATTCACTACAATGAGCCACCATTAATTTTAAAGGCAGGAGCCTTAACACGAGCTGACGAACATCTATAGAATACACCCAACCTCCTGAGCTACCACACATCAAGAGCCTGAGGAGGGATGTCGCCATTTACTCAGCCACATCAGCTTCGGGAATACTACTTACACTTGGACTAGGAATACTGGCATTCAAGTATCGCTTGATCATCATAAGGATTTTCAAGTCACGGCAGAAAAGCGAACAGGAGCCATATGAAGAAGGTCATTCCACTAGCCAGATTGGACAACATTTTGACCGAGTTTTAGCTTCCGCCGCCCCCCCAGCATGTTCACACATGAACATATTTCTATTTTTTCTTTTTTTTTGTTTAGCTAGCATAAGCATTTCTTTCTGCATGCAATTGACTCATAACATAAAAAGAAATTTAGTTCGATTATGTTTTGCAACATTTTCTGCGGCACAATTTGCTGACACACCAAGTGCGCAATAAATGTTATGGGTCAATTGCATTAAGCAATGTAAACAATCAAATCGATTTAATTTCTTTCATAAACAATAATTTCCCAATTTTTTACCTAACCCAGCAAATTTTTATGTATATAAATAAGTGCACGAAATAAAGTTTTTCAGAGTTCAATAAAACGGAGTGTTAATTTAAGTCTACGCGATCTCTAAGATACAATCTCTCTTCAAGGCGGCATACACTTACCATAATAGAATTAACTTAAGGTTGATTCTGGTAAATATTCATTCTGCTAAGCAAGAGAATTGTACACCTCTCCTCGGATAATTACTTACTCATCTTACTGCTCCTCGAAAGTGAGAAGGTATGATAAAAAAAAATGTTGACCAGTGACAAAAGCAAGGGAACCCAAGAGGGCCCTCTGGACTGGATTTTGTTTTTTTTCTTTTCTGTTTTTACAAGTAGAGATTCGGACTGTAAGCGATTTCTTCTTCCCGGATCATCAGACCTTTGGCGTTACAATCAAATGAATTTACTTTTACCATGAATCGGTATACCATATACGGGAATACACAAAGAACCTGTAAATTAAATAGACGAAAGAAAATCCACATGTATATAAAAAAAAGGAATTCCAATAATAAAAATAAATAAATGTATATCGTTATACAAGAAAAATTTTAATCCAATTTTATCGATTTATTCTAGCGTCTTCTTCGTTCTTTCTTCGTTCACCTACGTAATTGAAGATCTATCCTATGCTAGGCTTAACCTAGTCCCTATCCTACACCTTAATCGGCCGAACCTAACTTACTTAAATACCACTTACTTGAACTCTTATAAAATAAATAACATGAGTGGGATCACCTCATTCCCATCTACTCCTTTGCTCGCCAAGCGCCTCTGTTGATCCAGGTCGATCTTTTGTCTCCCTTTTCAGGTAAATCACTGTTGATGCATAGCTCATTGATACGTAGGTACAGATTCTTCAAATACTCGAAATATAATTCAACCCAAATATAGTTCGTAATTAAGAAAATGTTTAACTGATTTTCCCTTTTGGGTAAAGCACTAATGACGCATAAACTGACTGATCCGCAGGTGGGAACTCGTGGCTGATATGCAGGTAAGAACTCTTCAAACAATCTAAATGTAATTTACGCACACGACATTGTTTAATAAAATTTCCTTTTCAGGTACATCACTGTGGGCGTATAAAATTCACTGGCACGCAGGTAAGAATTCTTCACATAATCTAAATATAACTTAATCCAAAGATAATTGGTGCGCACGAAAATGTTCAACTAATTTTCCTTTTAGGTAAATCACTAGTAATGCATACCCTGACTGATACACAGGTAAGAATTCTTAAAATAATGAAAATATAATTCACGCCCGCGAAAATGTCTAATAAAATGTCCTTTTCAGGTGCACGCCACTAGGAGTATAACTCATTTTCCTTGTTGTTGCGCTAGCCTTACTCGGTATAGTACCAATATTTGTTGTCAGTAGAAACTTAGGAAGTTGTGGGCGAGTGTTTCATTTAATTCTTCACTGCACAGTTAATCACAAAAAGTTCCTTTTACTTGGTTACAAAAAACTTTCTTTTATTATACTGAAAAATACTAGTCTTTGTAAAGAGTTTCTTTAATTACACAGATAAGTACTGGACTTTACACTAGAACTCTTTTGACACTTTAAATACTGGAGGCCTTACCTTGGGTAGGGGGACTCTCCAGGTTGAACTTAGGAAAACTTCTCTTCTTCGACTTCGCTTCAACAGGTTATTTATTTAAAATCGAACCAATTCCTTAACCAATCAGAATTGGTCGATTTTGCATTTCCCTATTTGGTGGGAATTGTCGGATAGGCAATTCCATATGCATGCATATGTTCCGATTTTTGTCCAAACGGAAACGCTCAAATGACAAAAATCGAATAAACAATTTAAAATCACAATTCTGATTTTTGTTTAAACGGAAACGCTCAAATAACAAAAATCAGAAAAATAATTGAAAATTGGCTTTTCGTCTTGAACGGAATCGCTCGAATTTCAAAATTCGGTCAACAATTGGGATATCACAAAAACAATTAAAAATGACAAAAACAATCAGAGACAATTTTCAGGGTCACCAGTAGCATGTGGAAAAAGATAAACAAACATATAATTACATAAGAGTGCTAGCCCGACGGTCAGTACTCAGAAGGGATCATGTTTTCGTTCTGGTGAACGGTAGCTACTTCGCGGTGACGTATTTATTTTATTTTCTTGCGGGTGCCCCGAGGAATGTTGAAACATGACACCTGTTTCTGAGTGTGTTAATGGGTGAAGGTTTTTATACCCTAGATGAAA
>OZ005740.1:191613819-191622973 GCA_963930735.1 Dioctria linearis
TATTTTTTACAATTTTACGATTTCTTTATTTTGCAATATATACGAATTGTTTGGAATTTTTGCAAATTTTTGCACTTTTTGCAGTTTTTCCTGTCAATAAAAAATACTTTAAACAGATATAATGTTTAGAATTGAAAACGATCACAGGTGTGGCGGGATATGCCCTTGTTGTCAACAGTCACCAGCCTGTACTAATAAAAATATAATCGAAATTAAGTGTTCAAAATGTAACCGCCATCGTCCGCCGCGATAATTCTGGGCATGTGAAAACATGTCCAGTGGAAATAACTTTCTCAAGATAGGAATGCTAATTAAGCATTTTCCTATCCTGAACAAGAAGACTTGAAATTTGAAAAATCAAGTCTCGAGGCAGTCAGTTTTCGGCAGTCGATTTGAAACTGTCCCGAGGTTTTTAAGGATTTTGTGGTTTTGGTGGCGGCGCGATCTTGGTTAAAAAAAAAATAAAAAGTTTTAATTGACAGCCAGAAAGTTAAGAAGTACGCGTCGTGCGTTGTATTAGTGATAAGTACAGTTATACTGGATGGCGCAAAAGTAATGACCCTATTTGGTTCAGCTACAACTTCTTTTTAAATTAGAAAACTAGAATTAGTTTTTTATATATGTATATTTGTGCCATGAAATTTCGTCGCATTAGGATTTGAAGATGATGTCTCTCAAATGGTGACCTCCAGAGTTGATGCACATTTCAGCCCTATTTATGACATTTTTGAATGTTTTCTTTTAGGGCTGCGAAAGTCTGTGGCTTGTTCACATACACCAGTGGTTTCAAATAACCCCAAAAAAAGATGTCTGGAAAGGTCAGATCGGGTGATCTTGCAGGCTAAGGCAAATCGCCAAAACGAGAGATAACACGGCCTGGAAAAGCGTCCCTCACTAAATCGATACTGTCTCGCGCTGTGTGCCGTGGCGCAGTCTTGTTGGAACCAGATGTGCTCCAGCCCCAATTCATCCAAACTGGGTATCAAGAAGTCACGTAACATGGTTTTGTAGCGCTCGCGAGTGACAGTTATCGCATTGCCTGCAGCGTCATCGCAAAAATAGGGTCGGATCACTCTTTCAGCACAGACGCCACACCATAAAGTAACTCTTAGTGGGTGTTAAGGTGTTTCTTGAATAATGCGCGGATTTTCAGTGCCCCAGAAGCGAGTATTCTGCTTATTGACATACCCCGAGACATGGAAATGCGCTTCGCCACTCATAACCAATTTTGAAAAAAAATCATGCTCCTCAAGGTTGAGGTTTATGACGCACTGGCTGTACTCTAGACGAGCTTGGTGGTAAGTAGGCAGCAGTTGTTGAATCAGCTGAGTTTTATACGGAAACATCTTCAAGTCATTGACCAAAATACCCGTTCAGAGTACGCCTGGAGATGCCCAATTGCGTGCCACGTCACCTCGTTGATGTTTCTGGACACTCTTTCACATCTTCGCGCAGAGTATCGATATTTTCGGCTGAACGGCCTGTTCTTGGTCTGCCAGATTTAGGTCTATCCAATGTTGCGCCAGTTGCTTCGAGGCGTGTGGCAAAGCGTCGCATTGTGCGACAAATGGGTGCCGGATGGCGGGAAAATCGTCGACGAAATTCACGTTGTGTTTTTATCACTGATGAATTATTCAGTATAAACATTGACACGATTATTCCACGTTCTTGGGGAGTTGGTGAGGATCATCCATATATCGCAGGAGAGCTTTATGAAAAAACAAAAAAGATATATGATACAGCGTTAAAGAAAATAACGGAGCACCAGCACCAGCACCAGCAACTAGTGTCAAAAGAAGATCCTCTGGAAACACCAACATCAGCACCTTCAAACCCTCTGACATATGATCGTCAAACTCAAAACTGGGATAATGCTGCCAAGTTTACTCCGCAACAAGAAGCCTTATCATATCAAGACATGATTAAGCACAACAACCTACCAAAACTTCCACCAATCAAGATCCCGAAGTTCGCTGGGGATTATAAAGAATGGAAGTCCTTTTTTGATTTACTCACTAATATAATTCACAACAATCAATATATTAGTGACGTGGAGAAAATGCAGTATTTGTTATACCACTTAGAAGGGGATGCTAGACGAGTAATTGGGCATCTTCAGATTAACAGCAAAAATTACAACACAGCACTGCGTTTACTAAGTGACAGATTCAACAACAACAGGAAAATCATAACAACATATATAAATACCATAATTGATGCAAAGAAAACAGAGTATAGATGCCAGGAAGATATCATAATGTTGTATGATCTTATACGTGAATGCCTTGAAGCTCTAAAAAATCTCAGTTGCAACACAGATGAGTGGGGTCCGATAATAGTATGCTTATCAATGAGAAAATTGGACACAGAAAGTTTGAGATTATTTGAGGAGGGTGTCTCCAACCCAAAAGAAATGCCGTCGATAGATGAGCTGTTGAAGTTTTTAGATAAACGCCATCAAGTGTTGGATTGTATCAAGAATTCCAAGCAACACAGATTTGATACATCTACAAAGCACTCTAAAAAGTTATATCATATGACAATGAATCATTCATGCAGTTTGTGCAATAAAGATCATTACATCTATCAGTGTGCGGAATTTAGGAAGAAGGATGTAAAAGATCGAGCCGCCTATGTTTTCAAGAAAAATCTTTGCCAAAATTCCATGCTCCATAACAAAACAGAAAGGTGCAAATCAACAAGATCATGTGCTTATTGCAAGAAAAAGCACCATACATTACTCCATCGGAATAACGAAGAACCTTCCGGTGCAAAATCAAAGACAACCGAAGCCAATAATCTGAATACAACCATGGCAGTACATAAACATGCTCAAGAGCAGTCTACTAAACATGTATTAGGCTTCCACGCAAGTAACACAACCATTCCAAACGTACTGCTGCCAACGGCGATTGTGAGAATACAGAATCAATTTGGACAATCAGACCTATTCAGAGCGCTAATCGATCCTGGATCGCAAGTATCGCTAATAACTGAAGAAGCAGTTCAAACATTGAAACTAGTGAAACAAAAAGTGAGGGCAACCATATTAGGGGTCGGAGAGTCAGAAACAGCGAAAACATTAAGCAAGGTGAGCGTAAAAATACAACTACGTTTTCAGAACGCCTACTAATCTGTTGAAGCTTTTGTACTACCCAAGCTCAACTCGCTTCTTCCGGAAACAAATTTAAAGGGAATCGACATGAATCAGTTCGGCGACATCGTATTAGCGGATCCAACATTCGACACGCCAGGTCGGATTGATTTGCTCTTAGGAGCTGATATCTACGCAAACATACGGATTTAAAGGAAAACAACCTGTAGCTCAAAACACAAAGCTCGGATGGATTCTTTTTGGAGGCGCTTCTAACTGCTATAAAGAAACGACAAGGGTATCAAGTTTCCTTTCATTGGCCGAGTTAGATCGAAAGCTTGAAAGCTTTTGGGAAGTCCAAGAAAGCTCTACTCCTAATCAAGATGAACAAACTTGTGACATCCATTTCAAAACCACATACAAGAGAGATCAAGAAGGGAGATACATTGTCCAGCTTCCGTTTATACCAAATAAGGGAGAACTAGGAGAATCGAGAAATAAAGCCATAGCCCGTTTGCTGCAGATAGAGAAGAAACTAAAGAACAATCCAAATGACATGACTGAGTACAATAGTTTAGTGAATATGAAGAATTGGGACATATGACCTCAGTAAAACCCTTTGATGATGATCGAAAAAGAATCTTCTATTTACCACATCACGCTGTATTTTTAAAAAAGACAGCACCACTACAAAATTACGTGTAGTGTTCGATGTATCATCTAGAACGACTTCTGGGTTGAGTTTGAACGACCTATTGTACACTGGGCCAAGGCTTCAGCAGGATCTCGCGCAAATATTACTGCGTTGGCGAAGATATAGGTATGCCTACACTGCCGACATTGAAAAGATGTTCAGGCAGATCAAAATTTCTGAAGAAGATAAGAACTACCAGCGAATTTTATGGCGAAGAAAACCATCGGAACCCATTCAGGAGTATCAACTAAATACCGTCACGTATGGTACCGCTCCAGCCACATATCTTGCAGTGAGAACTCTAAAACAGCTTGCTGAGGATGAAGGAAGACATTTTCCTGTTGGAAAAAAGGTTCTCGTTAACGATTTTTATGTCGATGATATGTTAACAGGTGTAGACACAAAAGCAGAAGCGAAGATACTGCAACATGAAATAAAAGCCTTGCTAAACAAGGGCCATTTCAACCTCAGAAAGTGGACTTCGAATGATGAAGAGTTACTAGAAAACATTCCTGGAGATATAAGAGAAAAAGGAATATTGGAGATAAAAGAACAAGATACAATAAAAGCTCTGGGAATACATTGGAATCCCAAGAGAGATGAATTTCAATTTTAGCTCAAGCCAGAAAAAATGGAATCAAGACCAACCAAACGATATCTCCTATCAAACATATCTACAATTTTCGATCCTTTAGGATGGCTGGCACCTGTATCATTTTCAGCCAAATTATTAATGCAAGCTCTCTGGAAGACCGGTACAGATTGGGATCAACAACTTCCGTCAGATATACTAAGTTCCTGGGAAAAACTCAGAAACGAGCTAACGAAGCTTGAAGATTTAAGAATTCCTAGATGGATCAATTATAGAGAGACTCAGGAAATACAAATCCATGGATCCTGTGATGCCTCAGAAAAGGGTTATGCAGCAGTAGTCTACTCAAGAACAGTAGATTCGTTCGGAAAAAGCCATACAACACTTCTTACGGTCAGAACAAAGGTGGCTCCACTAAGGCATAAAATTACGCTTCCCGGGCTAGAGCTTTGTGGAGCTCTCTTGTTGGCACAACTACTGAAGGCAACAGTCAGCTCTTTAAATTTAAAAGCAACCGCTTTGACTGCTTGGTGTGACTCAGAAATAGCATTAGCCTGGATTGCAAAGGATCCCAATAAATAGAATTCATTTGTAGCTAATCGGGTATCAGAGATACAAAATTTGACACCTAAAAACATATGGAGGCACGTATCTTCGCAAGAAAACCCTGCAGACATCGCATCCAGAGGATGAACTCCAACAAAGCTTCTAGCACATAATATATGGTGGAGGGGCCCATCATGGTTATCTCAACCACCGGAAGCATAGCCAACAAATAAGTTCAATATACTAACAAATGAAGAAGCTAAGAAGACAGCGGTTACGCTAAATACAACAGTACTTACAGGATCCTCCGAAATACTACATTGCTCAAACTACACTCGCCAAACAAGAGTAATAGCATATTGTCAAAGATTCGTAAAAAACTGCAATCATCCACAAGCTGTTAGGAACATTGCTAGTCTAACATCAGACGAATTACAAAAGGCAAAGGACTGCATTATCAGAATTGTCCAACAAGAAACATTTAGTGATGAACTAGAGGCACTAAGAAAGCAAAAGGCCATTAAAAAATCGAGCAAAATTCTTTCGCTACATCCATTCTTGGACACAAGAGGTATCTCGCGTGTAGGTGGTAGAATAAGTAATTCGAACCTATCTGCAGACGCCAAACACCAAGTACTGTTGCCACAGAAACATCATATCACAAACTTACATATTGACCAAGCGCATCGCCAAACTCTTCACGGAGGGACCCTGCTAACACTCAATTATATCAGAGCGCAATTCTGGATAATCAACGCCAAAAGCATCATACAAAACAGGACCCGAAAATGTATAAAATGTCTCAGATACAGACAAAACTCAACATCACAATTAATGGGTAACCTTCCGACAGTACGTATAACACCTTCACCTCCGTTTTCGCACTGTGGAGTTGACTATGCAGGGCCCTTTCTAAGAAAAATCTCCAAGGTAAGAAGCACCAAGACAATGAAGGGCTACATAGCACTATTCATATGTATGGTTACGAAAGCGGTTCATTTAGAGCTTGTCAGTGAGCTTACAACAGATGCCTTCTTGGCTGCCTACAAAAGATTTGTGGCGCGCCGGGGAAACTGCAAGCAGATATACAGTGACAACGCAACCAACTTTGTCGGTGCATGGAACAAATTAGAAAAGGAGTTAAAAGATGCTATAAATTACGCCACAAAACAGGCAGCAGAAATTATTGCGAATGACGGAACAGATTGGAAATTCATTCCTCCTGCCAGTCCACACATTGGAGGATTATGGGAGGCTGGCGTCAAATCAGTCAAAGGACATCTGAAACGCGTTTTAGGAGAAACGCTTCTCACATACGAAGAGTTTACTACAGTGTTGCACCAGGTAGAAGCATGTCTGAACTCTCGTCCAATCGGTCATCAATCAAGCGATCCTAACGATTTAGAGCCTCTAACTCCTGGCCATTTTCTAATTGGGCGACCTCTAATAGCACCTCCTGAGCCTGATGTCAGCGAGAAAGAAATACATCAGAGGTGGAAACTTCTCACGAGACTACAGCAAGACATTTGGAGGAGGTGGTCAAAGGAGTATTTGTCACTCTTACAACAACGCACTAAATGGATGTGTCAGCAGGGAAACCCAAGAGTAGACGAGCTGGTAATTGTTAAAAACGACATTCTACCCCCTCAAAGATGGTCTTTAGGACGGATTCAGGAAATCCATCCCGGAGAAGACGGCGTTGTACGAATAGTGTCTGTTAAAACCCAGAATGGTACCAAAAAGGTTCCCGTAAATAAGCTCTGTCAACTTCCTATCAGCATCACTAGTACCGAAAATCCTTCTACGGAATTTAATACAGTGGCAACGACAATAAAAGCAACTACATCCAGAGCACTGAATAAAAATAATAATCGTTCAGTTGCAAATTGCCAACAAGAACTCTGGTCGAAGCCAGAACAATTCTACTGAATAAAAGGGCAAAGTAATAAAAGGAAGGCCAGCTCATCTCCAAATCGTCAACTAAAAAGGAAGGCAAGAGTGGCGCCCAGCATTTGGGGTTCCAATTTATTGAGATCAGTACTCGTTATATTATATTTCATGCAGTTAGCCTTTGCTGAGGACTACACTGTGCTACAGCCAAAGTCAGGACTTTACATAGAAAGCTTGGGTCATGCACGAATTAAGCGCGGTGAGCTCCGGCTACAATTATCCTTCCCAATGGAGGAGATATTTGAAGATCAAAGAATTATCAACAACACGTGGAACAAGATCCAGGACATGTATCAGCAAACAAAGGATCTCACTCAAATCACTCACTGTGATGTGCTGTTCAAGCATATGTCCTTAAGAAGAACCCATCTCCTAGAAGCTACAGATGAAATCGTCCAAACGGTCAAACGCAAGGACAGGCCAAGAAGAGGTGTCTTAGGACATTTACTAACTAGCATCTTCGGAATGAATGACGAAGTATATGCAGATTTGGAAACACTGCAGGATAATCAGCAAGGACTGCTACATTCATACAATCAGCAAACGCTATTGATCAATACGAAAATAAATCAATCAGCAAGCATCACTTGGGAAAAGTTAAGACAGTTCGACTCCAGGCTATCACAAGTCATCGCCTCAATAAACGAGATGAAGACCTGGTATTCTCAGGCACACCACAATAGAATTAGTGTCGAGGTCATATCCACGTACATTAGCGCCGAGGAATACTACACAGAATTACAGGACAAATATGAAAAGTGGCTTAAAGCTATTCATCAGCATGGACATCTATTGGATTTCATTACTTCACGTCATATCAACGAAATAGCGCAAAACACTTCAAACTTATTAGGACCCAACCTTTTTGTTCAAAGTTCACCACAAATACACTTAGACATAGCCGGAGTAAATAATACAATAGTGCTGCATGGGTATCTAAATATAGTAGAAAGTAATGTTTATGATTTGATACACGTCACGCCAATACCAAGGAAGACTAGCAATAACTCCTATACAACTATAAACTTAGAAGTTTCAACTCTTGCGGTCGATTACAATCAGCAGTTGTACTTCACTCTAGAAGAACAACAAAGGAAGTCATGCTCTATTGCAAACAAAAATATCTATCTTTGCACACCCACTATTGTGTACAACATAGAAGATAGCCCATCCTGCATTGTCGATATAATTTACGATCGCTACGAAAAAACAAAATGCCAGACGAAGAAGTTTCATCTATTTGGTACCTCTTGAAAGGAACTTACAACAAAAAATAGCTGGCTATACATCACAATGAGCCCGAAGATCGTGGCAGTCATTTGTAAGGGAAAAAGGGTCGATTTACAACTCAACGATACTGGGATCATACATCTCAATAATCAATGCTATTTACAAACAAAGGAGCTAGTCTTAAAGCCCACTATGGAGTAATCAATAGAAGTTGTTGCCATTCATGTGAGAGAAGTACCTCCGACAATTGCTGATATTCACTACAATGAGCCACCATTAATTTTAAAGGCAGGAGCCTTAACACGAGCTGACGAACATCTATTAGAATACACCCAACCTCCTGAGCTACCACACATCAAGAGCCTGAGGAGGGATGTCGCCATTTACTCAGCCACATCAGCTTCGGGAATACTACTTACACTTGGACTAGGAATACTGGCATTCAAGTATCGCTTGATCATCATAAGGATTTTCAAGTCACGGCAGAAAAGCGAACAGGAGCCATATGAAGAAGGTCATTCCACTAGCCAGATTGGACAACATTTTGACCGAGTTTTAGCTTCCGCCGCCCCCCAGCATGTTCACACATGAACATATTTCTATTTTTTCTTTTTTTTTGTTTAGCTAGCATAAGCATTTCTTTCTGCATGCAATTGACTCATAACATAAAAAGAAATTTAGTTCGATTATGTTTTGCAACATTTTCTGCGGCACAATTTGCTGACACACCAAGTGCGCAATAAATGTTATGGGTCAATTGCATTAAGCAATGTAAACAATCAAATCGATTTAATTTCTTTCATAAACAATAATTTCCCAATTTTTTACCTAACCCAGCAAATTTTTATGTATATAAATAAGTGCACGAAATAAAGTTTTTCAGAGTTCAATAAAACGGAGTGTTAATTTAAGTCTACGCGATCTCTAAGATACAATCTCTCTTCAAGGCGGCATACACTTACCATAATAGAATTAACTTAAGGTTGATTCTGGTAAATATTCATTCTGCTAAGCAAGAGAATTGTACACCTCTCCTCGGATAATTACT
>OZ005740.1:191623173-191625673 GCA_963930735.1 Dioctria linearis
AATAAAGGAAACTTGAAGGTGAAGTGATCGTGTTTCTTCTTTTACATAAACCCAATTGTACAAATATCACAGAAAAGGGCAGGTGACCATCCTCTACTACGAGAAGCACTCCCTCGTCCTGTTGCCCAACAGACACGCAACAAAAATTGGTGGCAGCGGTGGGATTTCCACGAAAAGGAAAGAAGAAAGGAAGAATACATTAATTCCAGAAACGTCTAAAGAAATCCTCCATGTGCTATCCTAGGCGGATGAATCGGTATACCATATACGGGAATACAAAAAGAACCTGTAAATTAAATAGACGAAAGAAAATCCACATGTATATAAAAAAAAGGAATTCCAATAATAAAAATAAATAAATGTATATCGTTATACAAGAAAAATTTTAATCCAATTTTATCGATTTATTCTAGCGTCTTCTTCGTTCTTTCTTCGTTCACCTACGTAATTTGAAGATCTATCCTATGCTAGGCTTAACCTAGTCCCTATCCTACACCTTAATCGGCCGAACCTAACTTACTTAAATACCACTTACTTGAACTCTTATAAAAAAAATAACATGAGTGGGATCACCTCATTCCCATCTACTCCTTTGCTCGCCAAGCGCCTCTGTTGATCCAGGTCGATCTTTTGTCTCCCTTTTCAGGTAAATCACTGTTGATGCATAGCTCATTGATACGTAGGTACAGATTCTTCAAATACTCGAAATATAATTCAACCCAAATATAGTTCGTGATTAAGAAAATGTTTAACTGATTTTCCCTTTTGGGTAAAGAACTAATGACGCATAAACTGACTGATCCGCAGGTGGGAACTCGTGGCTGATATGCAGGTAAGAACTCGTCAAACAATCTAAATGTAATTTACGCACACGACATTGTTTAATAAAATTTCCTCTTCAGGTACATCACTGTGGACGTATAAAATTCACTGGCACGCAGGTAAGAATTCTTCACATAATCTAAATATAACTTAATCCAAAGATAATTGGTGCGCACGAAAATGTTCAACTAATTTTCCTTTTAGGTAAATCACTAGTAATGCATACCCTGACTGATACACAGGTAAGAATTCTTAAAATAATGAAAATACAATTCACGTCCGCGAAAATGTCTAATAAAATGTCCTTTTCAGGTGCACGCCACTAGGAGTATAACTCATTTTCCTTGTTGTTGCGCTAGCCTTACTCGGTATAGTACCAATATTTGTTGTCAGTAGAAACTTAGGAAGTTGTGGGCGAGTGTTTCATTTAATTCTTCACTGCACAGTTAATCACAAAAAGTTCCTTTTACTTGGTTACAAAAAACTTTCTTTTATTATACTGAAAAATACTAGTCTTTGTAAAGAGTTTCTTTAATTACACAGATAAGTACTGGACTTTACACTAGAACTCTTTTGACACTTTAAATACTGGAGGCCTTACCTTGGGTAGGGGGACTCTCCAGGTTGAACTTAGGAAAACTTCTCTTCTTCGACTTCGCTTCAACAGGTTATTTATTTAAAATCGAACCAATTCCTTAACCAATCAGAATTGGTCGATTTTGCATTTCCCTATTTGGTGGGAATTGTCGGATAGGCAATTCCATATGCATGCATATGTTCCGATTTTTGTCCAAACGGAAACGCTCAAATGACAAAAATCGAATAAACAATTGAAAATCACAATTCTGATTTTTGTTTAAACGGAAACGCTCAAATAACAAAAATCAGAAAAATAATTGAAAATTGGCTTTTCGTCTTGAACGGAATCGCTCGAATTTCAAAATTCGGTCAACAATTGGGATATCACAAAAACAATTAAAAATGACAAAAACAATCAGAGACAATTGTCAGGGTCACCAGTAGCATGTGGAAAAAGATAAACAAACATATAATTACATAAGAGTGCTAGCCCGACGGTCAGTACTCAGAAGGGATCATGTTTTCGTTCTGGTGAACGGTAGCTACTTCGCGGTGACGTATTTATTTTATTTTCTTGCGGGTGCCCCGAGGAATGTTGAAACATGACACCTGTTTCTGAGTGTGTTAATGGGTGAAGGTTTTTATACCCTAGATGAAATCTATAGGGTATACTAAGTTTGCCATTCCGTTTGTAAGACCTCGAAATAATGATGGTAGAGCAAAATGGATTGGACACCCACGCATAATATTAAAAGTTACTTTGATTTTTGCATGTCCGTCCGTCCGTGCGCACGATAACTCGAGAACACGTATACTTAGAAAGCTGAAATTTTGTACACGCACTTTAAAAAAAAAGTAAAATTAAGTTCGCAAATGAGACAAATCGGGCAACTCCTTCGTGGGGTTGCCATACAAAAATTTCGTTTTCCGCTATATATTTGGACACTGCCTGAGTTCGCGTTGACGTAGAGAGCTGAAATTTGGTACATGGTGTTTTCATTATACTGGCAATTAAAATTTCAAAAATGGAGTAATTCGGGCAACTCCTTCTTGGTGTTGCCATATAAAAATTTAGGTTTTTTACGTATTCTTTGAAAAC